>JAYKAV010002375.1:743775-983836 GCA_035582835.1 Phoebastria nigripes
CGGCTCATATTCAGCCAGCTGTCAACCAGCACCCCCAGGTCCTTTTCCGACAGGCAGCTTTCCAGCCACTCTTCCCCAAGCCTGTAGCGTTGCATGGGGTTGTTGTGGCCGAAGTGCAGGACCCAGCACTTGGCCTTGTTGAACCTCATACAATTGGCCTCAGCCCATCGATCCAGCCTGTCCAGGTCCCTCTGCAGAGCCTTCCTACCCTCGAGCAGATCAACACTCCTGCCCAACTTGGTGTCACCTGCAAACTTACTGAGGGAGCACTCAATCCCCTCWTCCAGATCATTGATAAAGATATTGAACAAGACCAGCCCCAAAACTGAGCCCTGGGGAACACCGCTTATGACCGGCCACCAACTGGATTTAATTCCATTCACCACAACTCTCTGGGCCCGGCCRTCCAGACAGTTTTTTACCCAGCGAAGAGTACACCTGTCTAAGCCGTKAGCCGCCATCTTCTCTAGGAGAATGCTGTGGGAGACAGTGTCAAAGGCTTTACTGAAGTCCAGGTAGGCCACATCCACAGCCTTCCCCTCATCCACTAGGCGGGTCACCTGGTCATAGAAGGAGATCAGGTTGGTCAAGCAGGACCTGCCTTTCATGAACCYGTGCTGGCTGGGCCKGATCCCCTGGTTGTCCCGCACATGGCTTGTGAGCACCCTCAAGATGAAGACAGTTGCTATCAGGAAAGCAATGTTAAATTTGGAGTTTGTGGTCTCTGTCTGGTTTGAGGAAAATGCAGCTTGGTAGCTGGACACTGCACTCCTGGGATGCTTCAGTCCAGCTCCTTCTGCCTCCATATCCAACTTACTTTCTCCCATCTTTATCCTTGTCTGGGTGAGTGACTTCTTTCTGTTGCTTTAAATGACTCAAAAAATTTGACAGTTTTGCTGCCACCTCCACTTCAGGCTCACCATTCTCTTCTCTGCTTGATAAAAGACGGTACCATGTACATCTCCTTCAACTGAAGATTTCTCAACTGAAGCCAATCACAACACTGTTCCCCTCCAAACACATCTCAGGCAGCATGTGCTAAAAGAAATAGTGACATTGTGGAAAATATACAGATGAAGTCATATGTGTTGGTTACATGAGTCATAACTGGGATGTACATCCACAGGGTTCTGAATGTTTTTAGCTAGCACTGTCAAGCATCAGGTTTCTCATTTTTTGAAATGTCCTAAAGCCATGAAATATTTCAATCTTGTCATATTGACTGATGAATGGAGAGGTAAAACTGACACCGCCGATCATAAGGTTTTGTTGCTCTAATTCTGCACCAGATACATCAGTCACCTGAAATTAGTAGAAGTTACGTCCATAAAGATTGTTCCTGTGCATCTATGTAAAATTTGTACACAGGCTCTGCAACAGTGATGAAGGAGTGAAATCTTCCAAGACTATTTCAGTGCAGAATATCAAACACAGCTGCTGCTACAAAGTGTGCAAGACTGATCTCCAATACAGAGTTTCAGTCAGGAAATCCACTGTTATGGGTAAGCTGTGTAGTCCCTTCCACAGCTCCAACTTCTCTCCACAATGATCCTCAGAGTCATTTCTGTAGGGATCACTCCATCCAACCTTTGCTTTCTCATATTGCAGAATGACATCCCTACTTATTTTAATGTTAGAGCTGAAGTGTCTCTTTTAAGTTTATGGTCAATGACTATTTAATAGAGACAGCCTGCAAAATGTTAAATACAGCATGAGTGCTCAGACTGATTGGGAAATTATAGCATCTCAGTGCCTAAATGCCAACCATGTAGGAACCTAACCCTGGGCTTCTATGTGGTTCTAAAAAAGCCTTAGTTGCAGGGTGGATGTAGGGCTGTCCACTACACATCAAGACTCAGCTGAGCTGTAGTAACTGTCCATCGGTGCACTCTGAGCTGGTCCCAACTGTCAGGTAGCATGACTTAGCCAAAACMGCTTCATTGAGGTAAGCACTGCATTGCTTTACACTTCCAACAGCAGTCCCTCTACTTGGTAGGCTTCCTTGCAGTGCCTGTACTCTTGCAGAGAAGCCTCCCTTCATTGTCCCATACTTTAACACTAATCAAGTACTATGATTTAACAACTCTGATTTCAGAAGTCTCTGATTTCATAGGCATTGCTATCTGTAGCAGCTACGCCCGCATTTAGTTATACTGTGAAGGAAGTCAACCATATGTGCAGAGTCATGTTGCATTTATGGCATGTCAGATTAAAAAGTTCTTTGACCTTCTTTTATCCCTCTCACAACAAATCATTGCCTGAGGATATTTTGTGCCAGATCCACAACTGATACAGCTAATCATAACAATCCCATTGCTGCCAGTAGAGCTGTGCCCTTTGGAAAGCTGGTAGGCAAATGCCATAGCTGTGAGGTTACCACTACTGCCCCAGCTCCTGTGTGCAACGGCACATGATGGTACCCTCAAGGCGTGAACACATATGTAATGAAGGCATGGGCAAGGGGGTGCAAAAAAGAAAAGCAAACGAGGATTTGAACCTTCATTGGAGTAAAAAAGATGATGCTGTGTACATGCAGGAGGGCTCAGCCAAGTGAGCTCTCTCCCTGGCATGTGCTTGTCTGTCAGGATGGGATTGCATGGGGACATTCCCAGGTCCCTAGGGTGAGAGGAGAGGCCTTGGAGACCTGGTTTATTTTCTGCTTATCTTTATTGTCATATCTAATGTGGTGGCTTACTGGGAGAGACTTAAATGACAGAAACTAATGAGTCACCTTGTTATTGCTAGTGTACTAGCACTTCAAGTGATGCTAGTGACGTCACTAGTGACTTCAAATGGTTCCACCTTGTTTTGATTTGTTAGCRTAACTACTTAGAAATTGTCTGATATTTTGAAGCACACATACAATAGTAGGTTATAGTATTCTATAGGGAGCCAGACAAATTCCAGCAAAAAAGCCTTTTGAGATGTATATGTCCTTCAGAGATCTACACCCTGTGGAGCGTCACTGCACACAGAAAAATCAGAGCACGCAAGTCTGATGGCAAATGCTATCCTGTCAGTTCGCACACTGCCTTTAAATCCAGCAGCTGGGGAAACCAGCACTCCAGCTAACCACAGCTACCCCTGGGAAGGCTTGTGGGCCACAACCAGTGGAAGTGTACAAAGGGGAAGAGGAGCCCTTGTGTCCATACGCACAGTGAGACAGTGCCCAGCATGCAGGCTGTTGCACTCTGTGCCAGCTCTCTGCTGGGTCCAACCCAAATGAGCGGGGTGATCCTGAGGTAAGAGACAATGCAGTTTGCATTTGAGGGAACTGACTGGAAACCTTGGGCTCATGCAAATGCCAGAGGGGAGCCAACCTTGGCCATGCAGGACCAGAGGCCTCCAGGTCCCCGAGCTGCACACAGAGCTTGCAGAGAGCCTCACGCAGGACAGCTGACAGCCCCATTGCACCATGTCTCATTTGCCCATGTCCTCATGACAGCCAAGGGCCAGCTAAGGTGTGGCAGCATAAGTCTGGTGGCCAGGAGCTTGTACCTCTGGTTTTGCTACCCCTCCAGCCAGCCCACTATGACAACTCTGCAAGCACCTCTCTTCTCCCAGGAGGAAGTAAAGCAGCAATCAACCAGTGCCAACCTCAGCGTTACCTCTCCCTGACCTAAGGAGGCTGACCCGTGGGCTCTAGGTCTGCTTCTTATCAGTTAGGAGGTACCATTCAGGACATCGACATGGAACCTGATAGTGGCTCAGCTGCAGAACCCATATCAGCAGTACAGACCTCATGTTGCAGCATGGCTCCTATCTGCAGTGGAAAGGTCAGAGGAAACATCTTGTTCTTAAAAAGGGGCACCTCCATAGTAGCCATTTGTGATAAACGCAAATGTGGCATGTCAGGTTATCAAGGACTTGTTATCTTTCRACATGGTGGAGGGGTGGAGTTGTTTCCTCATGCCTAAGAGAGAATTGGTCTGCAGCACCCACCACCCTGAGTTACAAACACACTCTTCAGTCCCATCYGCACCTTCAGACTCCTCCCCATAGCAATGAGCTGAGCCCCACAGCCCCCCTGTCGGCATGGCCACCTCCACCTCTGCCTTCCTACGCAGCACAGCTGCACTGCCTTGGTCCTAGCTTATTTTAAGGTCCCTTAAGGTCCCTCAGTCACAAGTTATTAGACATGAGTTCTAAAATGCTACAGGGAAATCAGAAGGTGGTAGAGAAGAAACACAGCACCATGAAGAAAGTTGACTCCTTCCCAGCCAGAGCCAGAACAGCCCTGTAGTCCCCAGAACTGTTAGTCACTCCTGGACAGACAAATTAATTCCAAAGGCCAAGCAGAAATTACTTGGCTGCTATTTATAACAGCTTTCTGTCATTTGTAATAGGAACAGGAATTGAAACGTAGGCCAGACCCAGACTGGATAAGTGAAACGTGTTTAATGCTGATTCTCTGCTTTTGTGTCCTGCAGTGGCTGTGTAATATTCTGCAAACTTTTATATTTATTCTCTGTTCTTATGAGGGTTTTTTTATATGATCGCATGTTATATGAACTATTTAAGTATAGACGTTTTATACAGGAAAGATTTTTTACTTTTTTCTGTAAGTAGAGAATCCCTTGTCCTCTCTGGCAAAGTCAGGACGTGGTTCAGAACAAGGGAGGAACAAATCAGTCATCCTCTGCCACACAGTGTTTTAGTCTTATTGGACAGAAGGCAAAAACCTGCCTGTTTGTGGTTGTAAAGGAAGCTTTCAAAACAGATGTTTTACAGCTGCCCAGACCTTTTCCTGACATGCAGCACAACTCATAACTCCTTCCTCCCATTATGTGAGATATCATTTTGTTTTACAGACTTAAAGGTACAAATAGCTCCATAGATCTTGTAGTCTAACCACAACTCTAACACACCACACAGTTTCATCCAGTTGTACCTGGTCAGATCTCAACAGCGTGTTGCACACAGGTGTATTTTCCATCTAGTCTTGTTTGACTTCTTCATTCAAAACAACAGAGAAGTCATTTCAGCCATTCCTTTTCCGGTAGATAATCACTGTTGCTGTTACACCTGTGTCTTACTGCTAACTTAGAAAAGGAATTTTTCCAAAYGTGAATAACCACAAATCACTCTAAATCATTTTTTCTACCACTTTTCTGGGAGATGCCTAATTATAAATGGCTTAAAAAGCTTTGGCTTACCTGAATTTTCCGTACACATCATCACCCTAAGAGCAACTACTACAACCAAGACTTGCAACATACAGTGCAGAAGACTGAATGGGTTCCAGTCTCTTTGGGTTTTTATTTCTATTATAACACTTGCACAAAGCAGGGACAAAGCGGGGGACTATTGGCGGACGTGGGCAGCAGAACGCTATGGGGAGTGGGCTGCCAATTGCCCAGGTCCAGGGGCTAAATCCCTTTTGCGCTCAGATATCCCAGGAGTGACCAGGATCCCGCTGGGCTAATACAGCGCACAAACCTGGACTTGCAGCAGTCTGCCTGTGCTGCTGAGTGCTCACTGTCTATGCTAGGACTGCCCCAAAGTTCATGAAACTGGAGAGCAAGCTGATTTTAGGCCAGTCTAGTTCCTCTCTGAGTTGACATGATCATGGTTGTAAKCTGCAGGTTTAACAGCCCTTGTTCACTAGCAAATGTTCAAAATTGGGTAGGGATATTGGCTGAATCACATCAGTTAACCACTTTTGTCTAGTTATTAGATTCTGCTTCTATTTATTAATCTATATTTATAGAATATACACATACATGTAAACACCAACTGCAGTAGCTATTTTGTGCATTCAACTTGCAGCAACATTTTCCCTCAAAAGAGAAGAGAAGAAAAATCATTTATATTTCCGCTTCTTATCTGCTTACAGGGTATGGAGTCTCTTACCTTTATGTTTAGGTCTATGCACAGCCCTTCATTAGGAGTCACACAGATCTGCTCTACGTGTCACCAGGTCAACCCAAACAAGCTCTCAAAGGCATTGTGCTCAGGCTAGTACAGTCACATTGCTGAAGATACAGGGCTTGCAAAGAGAGTTGTTTTCTATCCAGCTGATTTGTAATGCTGGTGGGGTGAACACAGATCTGTGCAAAACATACACAGATGAACTACTCTTGAATGTACTGCTGAAGACAAGCCTGGATACGGTCTTTACTCAGATATGAATATGAGTCAGCGGTGCACCCTTGCAGTGATGGACTGCATATTGGGCTGCATAAGAAAAAGTGTAGCCAGCAGGCTAAGGAAAGTGATTATTCCCCTCTGTGGAGCACTTCTGAGGCCACACTGGAGTACTGTGTCCAGTTTTGGATCCCCTGGTACAAGAGAGGTACTGGGAAACTGGGGTAGGTCCAGCAGAGGACCACCAAGATGGCCGGGGCTGGAGCACACGATGTACAAGGAGAGGCTGAGAGAGCTGGGCCTGCTCAGCCTGGAGAAGGTCAAGGAGAGTCCTTAATGCTGTCTACACCTACCTAGTGGGTGCTTGTAGAGTAGGTGGAGCCAAACTCTCCTCAAGAAGTGCACAGCAACAGGATGTGTGGCAACAAACACAAGCTGCGACAAGGGAGATTCCAGTTAGATATTAGGAAAACTTTTTCACCATGGGAGCAGTCGAACATTGGAATAGGTTGCCCAGAGAGGCTGTGAAATCTCCATCCTTGAAATGATTCAACACTAGAGTGGACAAGGCCCTGAGCAAACCGATCTAACTTGGCACTTTTGTTGCTCTGAGCAGGGGTGGGAATAGGTGCTCTCCTGAATTTCCTTCCTACCAGAGGAAGGAAGGAATTGGATTGCTCTGTGGTTCTGTATTTCAGAATTGAACGATAGGACCACTGTTGAAACACAATCCTCATTTGCACAAATTTGAAGCAGATATTTTCATCTGATGAATGTTGTCTTGATATATATAGTGTTCTGTGGATAGCACAATAATGTAAATGTAAAACTTCAGTAAAATAAATGGAGTTAAGATATTGATGGGATAACTCCCAGTGCAAGATCATATCTTTCCAAGTCGGATCTTAAATGTGAAATTTCCACCTAAATGAGCAATAAAAGAACAGCCACCTCAAATCCAACTAGTGTTCTACCTAGATCAGTTTTTGTCTTCACTAGCAACTACTTTTTTCTGCAATTTATGAGAGTACCAGAAAACCCCAAAAGTTAACTGGTGCAGAGTGGAGGTGTCTTCCCCATCACTACTGATGAAGGATCATTTTCTGTCCCAAAAATGTTGGGTGAGACCTCCAAGATCTTTGTAACTTTTAGAATATAATTGAGGAATCATATATTATATGTAACCACATCACAAAAACCATGGCGTAACTTAGCTGAAATAGTTATCCTTGTTACATGATTAAAAAATCAGAATCCAATCCACACTAACTTGGCTGAGAACCTTTAAAGACTGCTAGGCCAACATCCACATCAATTTTTAAATTCGTGGATCCACATTAAGACCTCCTAAATGTCATCCAAGACCCTAGGCTTAATATTTCACATTGGCTGGCTCTCTGTTTTCRAAGTTACCTTGGCATAAGATATAGTAGAGTCTGTGATTAAGGTGTAATGTGGGGTGATCTATTAGTTCTTTTTTTTTATTTTACTTGTTGACTCACTAGGTTCCACACTGCATCAGGGCTAGCCAGCTTCAGTAACTTCTATTTACAGCAGCAGCATCTTTATTAACTGACTGAGTGCATAATTTCTTCAGATGCCCTTTAATCAGCAAACTTTTTCAAAATTCTCTCATGCTGTCAGCTTAGTAATAACTTCATGAGCTATTTTATTTTTCTCTGAAGAAAAGCAAATGCTTCTGAAGACCGACAGGTTAAATGCAAAATCGAGCAAATTAGTGCCAGCATTACAGATCTAGAATTCCAGCTGCTTTTCACAAAATTGCCCTCAATTTCCTGCATTTTCAGATTATTATTTCTTATACTTGTACCATCCTATTATTATTGTACAAAAAGAAGAAAAAGTAGCTGGCTGAGGGATAAAAAGAAAAGTTAATGGAAGAGAAAGGATGTGCAGTTTATTTCTGCACACTGGGTTGCAGTGGAATTCCTAAAATGATCCTTAAAATAAAATAAAATACAGATAGCAAATATAAATATCAAAATACAGACTCATATTTCTTCAAGGTTTCAAGTGTATCCAGCATTTTGCCTCAAATCCATATACTTAATTAAAAAATGTTTCTTCCTTTCTCACATGAATGTAACTCTAGGCTCAGTACTGTGTTTCRTATTCAGAAAATAGGAAATAACATTGAGTTTAGTGGGAGCAGTATGTTTATGCATGGATGGCAGAATCTGGATTTTTCATTAGTAGGTCTGACTGATGGGAGAAGAATTTTTTTGGAGGGTAGAAATAAAAATATTAAATGTTACCAGCTGCAAGAATGTCACTTTGCAAGAGTTGTTGATTGCTGAATATACAATGAAATAGTTATGTGCATGGCTTCTTTAAATGTGTATGCAAAGTCATAYACATGTATGGAAGATATGGCTTTAGAATGTGGAAATGAATATATGAATATATGAAATGAATATATGTAAATGTAATCTGGATTTTCTTTTATTCTTAAAATCAGAGAGATCTTCAAATGAATATTTATGATTTGCGCAAACATCTCATACAGTTATTAGGTCTATTTCTTTTCTTTAAGCTTGTAAAATGATTTATCCTGCTGACGGTGAAAGATTTAGCATCAGAGGTCTGCCCTCATTGTCAGGCAGCACAATAAGCAGTGACTACATCACTCTCATTTGATGAAGATATATTAAAATCTTCAAGCTATTTTTCAGTTGCTTTTGCTGCTCTTTTGATGAAATGTGAAAGAGGAGTGCAGCAGAAAAACAACGCAGCCAGCCAATATCATGCACCTTAATGCAGAATTAATGCTTATTAATTTTTGAGACATAAGTCTAGAGGTGTACTTTTTGTGCTGGGCATTGTGCCACTGGTTAGTTTTAAATGACATTTTGATTGATTTGAATYAATTTCTAAATAACCACTAAATTAGATTTATGGTATTTATTTATTCGCTTAGTGAACAGAGACCGGTTCTACCATTAAGGCATGTTTCTACTGACCAGCAACAAACAGTGTACTAGATATTCCTTCTTTTATAAATGTATAAATTAAGGTGTGGCAAACATTAGGGCTTGAATGCGGTTCCTAATCTCTCAGTTTTGAGCTCTGGAATGTGAAGATCCTGGTTTTAGATAACAATATAAATACCAAATAATATAAATACCAAATCTAGTCAGTCTAAAATTCATAAACATGTGTTTGTCTTCTGAAGTTGAGCAAATGAAGTTCTCCCTCTGGTCTGAAGGTGCCCTTTTAGCTGGCTGACAAGATTCATTCTGACTACCTGATGCTGGTAGCTCTCTTACAGCGCGTTGATAGACTTGAGCTTCGCATCTCAAGTCTCAGTCTTAGGTGTGGAGCAGCACAAGGAGCCGCAAAGCGGCTTGCCCCAAGCCCTCTGGCACGCGTCAGGGGGAATCGCAGGGCCTCTTCCCTCCAGCCTTGTCCGCTCTCAGGGAAAGAGGAGGATGGGTCTGTGCAAATGGACCTGAGCTCTGCCGTGAATGTGCTTCTGAATCAGGTCTGCTCTGCGGTGGTGCAGGTTACAGCAGTGACAGGGCGAGCTCAGGTCTAGCTGTACATAACTGTACAGGTACAGCCTTGGTCAACACTCTCAGATCTTGACAGGTGTATCAGCAGGGAGCGTGGTAGCTAACTGGGGGAAACTGGCATTTCTCGCTTGTTCTACAGTAATTTCCCCTCAACATGCACTCCCCCTCCTCCTCCTCCCCCCCCCTTCCAGCACTTCTTCCACCACTCCCTCACCATTATGTGCTATTGAGCTATTAGTACTAGTAGTAAAGACATTAAAAAAAAGCTGATCTTTGCTGACTGACAGTTCTTGCTGCTGTGTGGGCACATCACAGCCAGCAGTTTATTAGAGGACATCAAATCAGGCCCTTAATAGCTGCTGCATCTCTCCTTCTGCTGACTATCTCTCTCTCCATTCACTCAACACCTCTGAAAGATAAAAGACCCTGTACTCTTTGTCACGTGAGGGAGGTAATGAGATGTGCAAGACCTGAAGACATACAAGACAATTACAACTTGTCTGGAGCTCTTGGAGAGGTGTCCGAGACCCCGAGGCTAAGTCTCCCAGCCTATTTATACATGAGCTGGTTCAGAGTAGGTGAAGGTCTCCCCCAGACTGCAGGTCGATTTCCCACACACAGGCTGTGGGCAATGACAGTGGTTCAGTCTGTCCGCTTTCTAGCCAGGAGACCTCCAGATTTCTGATCAGCAGAGGAAGGGAGAAGAATGGTTCAGCCATGCCCTCACCTTGGAGAGATGCTTCCAGTCACCTTCTCCCACCTGATACCCTCCCCACCAGCTCATGCAGGATCCCCCTTTCAGATCCACAGTATCTTTCCCCTCACTGCCACATCCACATCAACCTCACCCATACTTCTCTTCTACTCTCAATCTCTGGTTAGCTGCTGTCCTTGTAATCCCCAGCTACTCTTCTCCTGAACCCTTTGCCAGTAAAAGTTCACCGGTGCAATTTCTATTCTTGAAAACGTACTTCAAGTTTTGCCTAGTTGAAGGCATCTGCACCTGACAGCATTTCTGACCCTCTCGAACAATACCGACAGAGGCAGCTTGTGGCTTTCTTTTTTCGTTTTTTACCTATCCTGCACAGGTTAATGTTGTCCAAGTGCAGTTTAGATTTGATAACACAACATAGCCCTTTGGACTATTCAAATCACATGGAAAACAGCCTTCTAGAAACCATCTTAAAAAGTCTTTCTGCACATATGCAGGACAGTGTATTGGTATGTGAGCGTTTTGCATAGACGTATCCAGACAGCTTCACTCTTTTTGAATGTCACTATATTGGTACTGTCCCAAATGTGTAGAGTTAACTATGCAGCAAATAAGAAAATGATGAATGTCTTATATTTGGGGAACATTATAAAAACCCACGAGAATAAGAAACATTGACAAATACTTTGTTTCATTTTTCAGAACAGCAGGATTATATCGGAGAAACCCCTAATTTAAATGACACCATTTTGGCTCATTAGCTTTACTCTACAAGCCATTAATATGCAAGCAGATTTCAAGAGAATGAAGGATTTAAAACACTTAGAATTGGTCCTTAAATTGTCTTCCTGTCATACACTGAAAATATAAATGATGCTCCACTGTGATACAGGGTCACAGGCAGGATGATTTTGTTCTTGAAAAGAACAAGATACTTTTAGGACCTGTGTCTCATACAGAACCTAAGTCCTTTGGTCTGGGTTGATTATTTATAGTGTATCACCTACACTCTGCCATGCGCAGGAGGCAGTTCAGACCAAATCACAGGAAAGTCTTAAATGCGTCTGCAACYTGACAGAAGATTTGCTATATTGGATATATTAATAAACCAAAACTGAGAGCAGCCAGATGACAAGACAAATAACAAGATATTTTTACTAGTGAACTCTTCAGGAGTTACAGGAGCACTGAATCCACAATCTACTAACAATACAATTGTTCGCAGCATCTGTTATGCATGAGACAAACAACCAAAAAACTGTCAGGAAAATATTTGCAACTTGGGGGTGGGGGGGACACAAAATCCTCAAAATAGGTGAGGTTCTCTGAATGTCCAATCCATTCCAGCTCCTTCTGAATAGTGTTACACCTGTTGGGACAAATTCTCCCCTCACGTCTGCTTCTACAACCTTATTATCCTCTCTTGGCCCATTATGTTTAAACAAACCAAAGAAAAAACGGGAAGTAAAATGAACATCTAAGCAAAATTATTTCTATGGATTTGCCACAGGTGTCATATTAAATTAGTTTCTGGAGGATGCTGCAGCTGCTACCTAGAAGATCAATCACTTGACTTTCATTAGATTTGACAGCTATAAATGCTTCTAGATGCAGAGTCTGGCAGGCTTAGATTAGTCTCCTTACAAGTGAAACATCACACATCAATGCAAGCTTAGGATAATTGCCCTAGTCAGCATTTAAAGGGGGCTAAGAGAAAAATGTTTCATATTTGGGTAAGTGGGTAYACTTGGAAAAGAAAAAAAATAAAGAAAAAAAATGTTAAATCTTGGAAAGTAAAAATACAAATATCTGAGTTACTGCTTCTGGCATAGTAGAGCAAAAGGCTCCACAGTGAGATCAGACTCAGAAATCCAGATTCCTTGCTCTGGAAAGTTATTCTGCTTTTAATTTATGTTTGTTTGTTTGTTTGTTTGTTTGTTTTCAGGGGGCTTTGTTTTCTTGCTTCTCTGAAATACAATAAAACCTTTTTGAAAAGCCAACTGATCAACTGCACTAGGCAGATTTCCAAAGCAGAGGAATCTTCCAAAGCCTATTGAAATCAAAAGAAAGGCCCTCATGTATTCATCTGGTCCAACGTAAATATAGATCTGCTCTTGCTTTATTTGGAAACCATCCCATATAATTAGCTGACTCAGGCAGTCCAGTCCCTCGGGTATTCAGCCCAAATGGGCTTATTTCTCTTCCCACAGAATAACATATATTATGTTGAAAACCATCAGAAAGAGTACAAAACAGCCCACTGAGCAACTCAGCAACTGAGTCAGCTTGAAACATCTGCATTACACCCTTTTCTGCAATTCTCTTCCTTGGAGAATTACTGTTGAAATGCATGAGAGTGATGAAGGATTGCATGGTTTGGCCTACCAAGCATTACTGAGGGGAATCTTATTTCCAGTAGAAATCTTTCAAAGCTTCTAACCATTCTTTCAGGAAAGTATCTAGCAACTGAGCTCTGGATAATAATTAGGGCTGCAGGGAAAACAAACTATTTATTCAGTGAAAAAAAAAAAGATAATCCTTACCCTGGTGTTTTTTCAATATCCTTTCCAAAAAATGAACCATTACAATTTTTTCTCTGCAAAAAAACGCAAACTCCAATCAGTCACTTGCCAACAGCTGGGAGAGGCATTATAGTCAGATGAACACTGAAAAAAGCAAACTCCCTTCTTCAGCTCCATACAAAATGGTCCAGATCTTTATTTTAAGTAGATCAGCGACTCTCTTACATTCTGAGGACACTTATACTGGAAAGTACATGTTTCTGTAGACTGCTTGGGTTTTGATGAGGTGGTATCTTCTAGCAGAAAAAATGTCTTCAATTATTTAGCCAGCTTCATTAACATCTCCAGCAGTTCTGTCTGATCACTTTACTTAACAACATCCCCAGCTGTGACAGGTATGTACTCGCACTACTTAGCACAAATGGTACTCACGGTGATTTGTAAACACTGAACTCAGTGAGAAATGAGGGTATTTGGAATTTGATCCATTATCTAATCAATCTCTGCACAACCTTGTGGGAAGGTACGTGAGTTTTTTTCTCTGTTGGTTATGTTGTTGTTCATTTTGTCCTTTTAGAGCTCAACTCTGGTCCCAGAGAAGTCCGTGGGTGTCTGTAATTCTCTTCGTGGGTGTGGGATCCCACTGGTACTATTTCACACAGCTCAGAGGGCATGGGATGCTGTCACGGAGTAGTTGAGCTTGCTTAAATTAGATGAACTGAGGTGTAGTGAGGTAACAGCAGAAAAAGTCACAGATGGGATTTACACAGTGGATTTCATGAAGAAACGTTAAAAATGCGTGGAGTCTTAAAGGGATTAGTGCCCAGGTGTCTTCACTAAGAAGTGAAGCCTCATAACAACAGCCCTAGAGAAGAGACTGCATGTATTTAGGCACTGACTGAAGGGTGAAACTCCCCTTGTTATTAACCTGCGCTGTGTCTGAGCCACTGATTGAGATGTGCAAATCCATAACTAATCCCTTAAGCTATTCAGTCCTTCCGGGTGTATTTTTGTTTTGTTTTCTAGTCAGATTTGTTGCTTAAGAATTTAGCATCTATACTTTGGCCTTTCTGATGTCTCTAGATTAAATCTCTCCCAACCTTCAGAAGCCTGTTTAACAAAGTTTGGCAGAAGAATTTCCACGGAGAAAAGAGAGAGATACGCAATCTTTAAACAGGTGGGTATTTTAGTAGGGATTGTATTCCAACAAAATGCAAAAAAATAACTACAAGAAATTCAGGTGCAACAGTCTTCATTCCCCAAGTAGTTACCTCTTCAAGATGCCAGGAGGTACATTAATGAAGGTTTTATACACTTTATAAAAGTATTCAGTCCAGACCATAAATAAAATTTAGCCTGAGGATGGGGAAAGGACAGACTCCAGTGCACTTTCAGCAGCTTACCTCCATCTATTTCTGTCTTCAACCTCTGCCCGTCATAATGTTCCCACTCCCTTCTCTAGTATACCCAAAGCAAAGCCAATGTGACAAATACAGAACAACCACTGAAGCAATCAGAATGCATCGATAGCCATGTTTTAAAACAACTATTTGACAAACAGACACTTTGCCAAGGCCGACCTTCACATAAGAGGATAAAGTTAATGTATGTTGGCCAATTTTTGTGGCTCTTACTGTGAGCATCCCATGTCTTAGTCTGTTATTTCCTTTTGACTTCATTATTTGTTTGACTAACCAAGGACTTTGGAACTGCCCCATTACTCCTTAAAACACAGCACAATTATTAAATCCCAACTCAAAACCTGTTTCTTGGTCTTAGCTTGCTGTCCCCATCTGCCATCGTTGTAGCTTTTGTGTTCAGGCAAAAAAGAAGAAAAGCCTACTGAAAGAGCAACAGGAAGAAAATTGACCCAAGCTCCAGTTCCTCAAAATGTGTCAGTGCTGAGTTCCAGCAAGGGGAGGCCACCAGATTTTCCTAACCCCATTGAATAAGGTCTTTAAAGGTATGATGTGTAGCTGCCTACCTATTTTTTCTTAGGACTGAGCCATAATGAAAACTAGGGATGGGGGGAGGATATTTTGACTGACAGAACTGAAGAGAGCATCATGATGATAATGGAGGCATTAGGGAAAGGTATAGAAAATAAAGAAAAAAGATATTAGAATAACAACTGGGTAAAAGTGTTACTGGCAGAGGATGTGTACAGAGAGAAAAAAGAACATGAAAACAGACATGAAACAAACACCTGGGAAAGGAGAACAGCCTGGGGGAAACTATACCTATGAGGAAGAACTATAGCCTAATCAGATAGATAGATTACATTAAAAAGCAGCAAATCTAGATTTGCCATCAATCTCTGCCTCTTGAGTAGGTGTTTTGTCTACTTACATGGCACTTTTTGAAGTTAGTATCTTTATTATGCGTGAAGTGGGTAACACTGTAGGATTCCAATTGCAATTGGAGCTGCTATGTGCAGCTGTCATATATAAATGGCAGAGGGTATTAAACTGGCCGAGGGTTTGGGAGATGTATAAGGAAAAGGGAGAGCAGACAGAGGTGGGCAAGAGAATGCTTGCAGCAGGCAACACGCTCAGAGGGCTTGCAAAATGCCATGAAAATAAAAATTCTGAGATCTGTTCAGCTCTAGCCATAGGGGAGTACAATGTCAATGATGTGAGGGAAGACAAATGTGTGATTCCCATTAACATTACCAAAATACATGCAGCTAAGTGCCCCACTGAGAGCTCCAACAGCTGGGTCTAACAATGTGGATAATTTACTCTGTCTGTTTTCATGTACTTCTGTTTGGTTGACCTGCTAGAAATTTCTAATTGAAACATCATCTGTGTAAGTAGATGGAGCACTTGTGGGCAAAAATGTCAGATGTGTTATTATTCATGCCAAATCACTGCTGGAGGTAAGTCATTGTAAGCAAAGGAATTACAGCAGGGAGGAATTAGCCCTGCAGTAGTTAAAATGTCTATTTATACAGCTGKTTCAGGTAGCTGCGCATTAGGTAAAAT
Organism: Phoebastria nigripes; assembly: GCA_035582835.1. Lineage (NCBI taxonomy): Eukaryota > Metazoa > Chordata > Aves > Procellariiformes > Diomedeidae > Phoebastria > Phoebastria nigripes. The sequence continues at coordinate 759,614 of JAYKAV010002375.1, forward strand.
TTCATAAGTGACAGTGGTGGTGACATTATAGTGAGGAATGAAAGGAACAATACAGGCAATTTAACTGTATCTGTGGCCACAGTCATATTAGTCTCATTAACTAAAGTACAGTGGGATTTTCCTCCATTTTAAAAAAGAGTAAAGTCAAAATTATAGAGGGGATCATTTCCTGTCGTAGTTGTCAAACCAACTAYGGTAAATAAAACAACATCAATACATGCTTTATGAAGATATAAGCATTTATTTTTCTGGCAAAAATTTAGCTAGGTCAGGGTTTTTCACTTTTGGGGAAAATTATATCACAGTAGTAGTTTTGAGAAAGTTTTGAGAAGGATATTGATTCTGTAATCCATTATTGTGAAAACGACCATTTTCAAATGAAGATAAAATAAAGTCCTTCTTCTCCTCACCTTTATCTGTTCACTGCCCAAGCAAAAAATACGGGGAACATTTGAGTCATTTGCACCACAGTCAAACAACCCTCCAGTGAGGCCCCCATGTGCAGCTGTAAAACTGGTAGGTTTAGTAGTCATCTCAAAGATAAATTGTTATGAAAAGATTAATACCTATTTTTCCCTTTTGAGCTACTGTACATACCTGCCCTCTGAACTGGGACAGATTTTTTTTCGAGGCACATCACAAGAGAAGTACCTGCAATGACAGTGTGTGTTGCTCAGCCTTGTGAAGGGAATCAGAGATGCACTCCTCCTACAGTAATCCGATTTCGCAGTGTCAGAGCAGCCTGGTGGTACCCTGATGGCTGGAAAAGAGTCTCTTCCCTCCCCAGTTCTCACTCTGGGGAGGCTTTTGAGTGGATAGTGCCTGCTGGTGCCCTCAGAGCAGCTAAATGGGCATCACAACTCCATCCCATCTGTGATACAACTTGCACAGCTCTGAACTGACGGAAACCAGCCAACCTGGGCTGACAGTGAGTTTGGGGCTGGCGGCCCTTGGGCCCCAGTTTTTYGGGATGCCATGGGTCTGTAATACCAGCTATGAGTTGCTGACCAAGGCTATGGCGGATTTGCTCAAATGACTAAGTGTTTGGTAGTGATCAGGTCATTTGCAAAAGCAGATGAAATTACCATTGAGGCTTGCTAGAAGAAAATGAAAATTTATACTCAGGTGAGGGGCTTAATATAGATCAGAAAAATATCTTCAGCTTATAATTTTCATACAGCCTTTGGAAGCATGGAAGATGTCACCGTCCAGCAACATTTTTTCTGCAGAAGCACTGCATGGAGATAATATTTAATGATTCTCATCTTGTTGACCATGGACCCAGAGGAGAAATACTTATTTGCCTATTCACACTGATTACAAAGTGAACTAAATGGAATAAAAAAATATTGATTCCTCAGCAGGAAATATTGGTTGCTTGTCCACATTTCACTGCTACACCTTCAACTGCTCGTTGCAATCTTTATTTTACCTTGCACAGAAAGAAATACATAGCCTATGTGAGAGAACACTAAAGATGCCAGTCTTGAGAAGCAAATATCCCAGTTACAGAGTCAGCAGCAAGGACACCACAGTCTCCAAAGCAAATTACTATTTTAGTGATCAGGATAGTTGCTCAGATGGGAAAGAAAATGAGGGGGGGGAAAAAAGGTGTGATGTGGAAAATGGGAAGTGGGATAACATGTGCAAAAATATGTAAGCAAAAGGAGGCCATCCAAAATGACTGACGTGAAAGGAGAAAAGTGTAGAAACTCGAAGCCTGACCCAGCAGTTCTGCAAGCTCACTTCTCAGAAGTGAGCGAGTGGACGGACACCAGAGAAGCGCTGCAACATGAAAGCCGGCTAGCAGCTGCAGAAAAGCAGGTGACAGGTTGGTAAGAGTTTTCTAGCTTTATCAACCACTTCGGAAGAGTGGCTGTACATTATGTATTGTTGTAAAGCAATTTTGATAACGTGCTAGTGGTACTGCCRCAGGTATTAATAACAAACGCTTACCAAAGGATTATATAAATTATTCTAAGTGACCATTACCATGTAGGCTGAACTATCAATGACCCTAAAATAAGAATGYGTAGAGTGAACTCTCACAAGAGGATAGGAGAGGTCTTGAGAGTTCAGGCACAGGATGAAGTCAGGAGCCCCAGGGCTATAAATAGACATTCTGAGTGGCTGATTACTCATCACTGAAGGAATACAACTATGAGAGGGACCAGTTTTAGGGCCTAACAAAATAAATAACCCTTTTTACAAGGAGGTATGCATGGCTAGATTGTGTTAATGAAGCCATTAGTTATGCTGTGAGGATTTTACATCTCAAAGGCTGTGGAAGGAGAACAGGAACCTCGTGGTGAATAATGGTATACACATCCTATAACTAAACCATAAAAAATGTATTATGTATGCCCATAACTGATTATTTTGAACAGAGACATCTTTTAAAGTGTMTAAAGACTGCAGCTGAAACCACTAGTTGTGCAAGTACCAATGCTTCAGAATTAGGTATGCAGAAATGATCACTCTGTCACCTTGCAGCACTGTATATATAAGTATTATCTTACTACTGCTGAAGGGAATTATACCTCTAATACTTGTGTTTGGYCTAGTAAGCAAAGGTTTGGCTCTAACGTGGATGCAGCAATATGAACTAGTAACAAAGTGAATGAAGAGGAGGTCTTACAGGTAGTGGTGATGAGCCAGTTCATTGGGGAGATGCATTTTTCTGATAAGGAAGCAATCTGGAGATGCAACACTCCCTGAACTTCTGCCACCCAGCTGGCTGGGCTGGGGGAGTTAGGAATCTGATATCAGTGGCCTGATACGGCCTTGAAATGAAGCCAGTCACTWGCTGTGTCTGTAACAGAGCTCTGCCTGTGGGCTTACCTGTTTGGATAAGCTAATGTTGACTCAGCTGGGCTGTGAATTTACTTATAAGCTCAGTTTATCCTGAGCTAGCTTCCAGGGTGGACTCTGAAGCTGTACTCAAATACTTAGAGGTGTTTAGAGTGAAACATAGGGACTTAGTAGGTAGAAAATTGGAAAAAACCATGTAAAAAAAGTTGGGAGAAGTTATTCCAAAGTCAGTATACTTGTGGTGGGTCATATTTCTTAGACTTCTGTTGTGTCRATATAATCACATCAGCCCCAGTTACTGCAAAATAATGTAAAGTCTACCCAAGCAATTTTTCTTCAGGACCCCCAGGGGTATAAACACTACATTCTTCCCAAAGCAGAGCAGAACTCAATATTTTAATTTGAGGCAACATTAAAATTTTCAAAGTAAATTGCAGAGGGAAAAAGCACAGTTAAGCTCCATAGGACAACCCCCACTGCCCGTTTTGAACAAAGGAATTGAAATTCTTTGTTTACAGTTACCATTTTTTGATTCACATGTTTGAGCAGTAGTGCTAACACACCCTGGTTTCTGCTCCATCTGCTATTTGAAAGAGGGAAAGGGGTTCTGGCAAACTGAAGCAAGCTACAGACTGCCTCATTTTTTGGGGCATTGGTATTAAATTTCTCCCTGTAAAAATCRTTTTGCTACTGTTTGGTTAAACATAATTCTGATTCTAACAGACATTTCATTATTTTCGTCAAAAGCTTCTTACTATCCTTGATATAGCTAACATGCTTAGCAGGTCTGCTCTGGCCTGAGGAGAGTGCGTCCAATTCCCCAAAGCTTTTATTACTGAACAGTGGCGTCCTTCCATCCAGGGCAGGCCTATCTCTCCCCTCCAGAAAGAGGACAAATCCCCTTTTCATTGACAGCAGTTCATGGCGTGCGCACCGCTCACCCCCAGGAACCGTCTCGGTACAGAGCGTTGTGCTGGCTCCATGTCTGCAAGGCCAGACAGCTTCTCACGTGCCTCCACGCTGCACTTTTAAATCACAGCACAGCTTCCCCCACCATATATAGAGGCTTTCAGATTTATCACCTGGCTCACACTGTGGCAGCACAGGGACCAAGGGATGACCAACCGTGCACCAGAGTAACTGTGATAGACAGCTGTCTAACAGATGAGTGACATACCATGAATTTTAGCACATATTTTCATCAGATGAAAATGTATCTAGTATCTTGTATTATTTCTATCTGAATGCCTAACTACAGCCCTGTACTTGTGCAAAGCTTCCTTCTCAACTAACTTGCGTTGGACTAATGCCATTGATTGACACCATTAAAAAATGAGCCAAATAAGGATTAGGCCAGTTGAATTATTCTGTCTGGCATCCAAGGGCATGAACATGCATATAATATGCTGCTGATTGCCCAACACTCTGCACAGCACCATTGTTTCCCAAGCTACCTGTCTCTGAGAAGTGCCTCTTTCTGAAAGGAAAGCAGGAGCTCAGCTAATGAGATCAGATGTGAATGACAATCAATTTTCTCCCACTTGAGCCCACTGGCAGAAACTGTGGAGGCTGGGCTTTTGCAAATACATTGTCTTGCCATGGCTACTCCCTACACTAAAGCTTATTGATTTTTCTGAGATATCTATTTTACCTCTTAGAAATACTCCCTGGCTGCACACACAGCAGATTTCTGCATCGACAGTGAACCTCATTTTYTGTGCTGTGAGGCATCCAGCAAGTGTCAGAGAAGTTGAGGAAATGTCTGTTTCATGTCTGTCTGTCTCCTGCAAAGAAAGAAGTGCTGCTTGGAGAGACAAAGATTTTAGGAGGAAATCCACTAAGCATTTAAGGAATTCATTTAACTTCTCTTCTGTGTGATCCCTAAGCAAAATAGTAGCAAATTTCATAYAGACAGTGTTTTGGCATTTTTGCAGGCAGTGAATTGTGTATTGGACTAATGTTCAGGCCTCTTGAGTTCAGTTCTTGACTCGGCGATTGCTGGGTGACCGTGGCCTTCCCTCTGTTTGCACAGCAGAGGTGAAGCAGGGATATCGGTAGAGACCTGCTTTGCAATCTAGAGTCAAGAGCCATTACAGAAGGATGAGGCATTATTCTCTTCAAAGCAGTGGTTAATAGCAACATCTTATGTCTTTTCACAGACAGATAAAGTTGAATTTGGGAGGTTAATTTAGGAGGTGGAAGCTTGTTTTGATAGCATCAGGGCGAGAGCTTTGCAGTCCTAGCTCCCTTCCCTTTTTCCAACTCCTTCTTATAAAGCACTATGTGTGATTTAACTAGATGTAGTATTGATCTGGTAAGACACAGAATAAAACCCTAACAAAATAATCAAGTGGAGAGAAGAGAAAGGAAAAAAAGGAGCCTGAAACTTCTTGTAAGTGCTTGTTATATTTGTAATGCCTTACAGAGTTCAGTCTTCAGTAACGCAAAGGATGGTCCTGTCCTTCGTTCTCTTGCAGGTTTTTTCCATGTCCAGGAAAGGATGCATTCATTTGACATAAATCAGTTACCTAAACGTCATTTTTAGCTCAAGCCAGGCCAAGGTAAGAAGAAACCAACATATATATGAAAAGCAGACAACACGGTTTGCAAACGCTTCTGAAAACACAGGAACAAACAGCCAGGCGCACTGGGGTTCATCTTACCCAACTTTAGTGTCCACCCTAGGGGACCTATGAGCTTGCTCGCTAAGCTCCCTCTGTGATAACAGGGAGCTAGTCTACAAGGTGTGTACAGAGGAGGTCCGACGTAGTCGCTCTCAGCTGACTTTGTCCATGGAAAGACACAGACATTTCAGGATGCAGCTCACTTAATTTAGAAGTGAACAACAGACTGAGATAAAYTGTGCCCTAGAAATGCTAATTTCTCTTTGCTGACCAGAACGGGAAGTTGGGGAACAGTCTCTGCCACAGAAAACTATGTTGGGTCAGATAATTACCACGAGACCTTCCCATTGGGCTAGGAAACATTTGAACAACACAGCGAAGCCTCTTTATACTTTACCCTTTGTAGTTCATTCACTATGAGAAGAACATACAGCCATACCTCAKACAGGCAGTTACTTATAAATGGGACACTACCGCAGGAAGGCACAGAAGTAACCACTCACTAAGGGCAAAAAGAAGTCCTCAGCCATGTCTTTGACAAATATTGTGACAGGAACTTCTTGTGTCATGCAGTCTGAATGATGCCTCATACCACAAGAGTGCTCCTAGTTATAAATCCTGCAAACAACAGATTGCTCTGTAAACAGACACTGGTGCAAGGTCCTGGCCCAAAGAGGTATTTCACGATGGCAGGTCGCTAACTCATTAAGCATATGCAGTTCCAGCTGACTGCTAATGAGCATTTATAACTAACAAATGCTTTCTATTTTTTTTTTAAGTGGCCAATTTGGCAGAGAAAGTGCACAAACAGTGCTCACCCCATCAACTTTGATAAAACTGTTTGATAAATATAATCTACCTCCTCCTGTCTTTGAAGTTGTTGAAAAGACTCTGACTTTGTCTACAGCAACTGCTGTCCTTGGTTATTACTGAACAATATCTGCCGACATTGCAGGAGTTCCTCCCGTGTACCAGGAAGCAATAACTGGTGTACATTAAGCACAGATTTTAACTGCGTGTTATTGAAGCGGTACGGTGAGGACTCAGATGAAACAGGAATGATTAGCTGAGATGGTTGTGGTGGTGGAGGAAGAGGGGATGTAGCGCACAAATCTGTTGGAAATCTGACTTCATTTGTTCTGTTGCTCTTTTGCACATTTGTTTTAATCTGCAGACCATCAAGTGAGGAAGTGGTGTCGCTAGGGTCAAAGAGAAATAAATTCATTAAGTAGTAGCCCTGGCAGTGCTACTGCATCTGCACTCATTTCCTTTTGCTGAAAATGAATTCTTTGCAGACAGCAGTAAAACACTTCCTAGAAGAGACTTTGTCTTAGCCACATTATTATAAAATAATCCTTTAGATCAAGAAGCTTTTCTTATATCTTCTTCTTGACTAGCCTAAAATCCCTGAAGAATTTTCCTTACTCTTCTGTGGGTGGGAATAAGTAGTTAATTACATGATTTTTACCATCCATGAGAAAAAGGATAGTCTTGTGCTTAAGGCATGATAAGAGGAGCTTGTGTTTCAGGTCTTAATTTGCTTCAGAGTTTGCAACATGTGAGAAATGAGTGAACAATAAAGGATAGTTATACCGGTTAATTTTGTGTTCTTCTTTTAGTACAATATCTGCACATTCAGCTTCATATTGGAATTATATGTCTGGATGTGTATGAAATTAAATTTTGTTTCTAGTATGCATTTATTTAAAAATGAGACATTCAGGATGCACTGTAGGGTTGTGATCGGTCACAGACTCACATTATATTATTTGTACTCCAGGGCTAAAGGAATATAACTTTAGCTTTCAGGAGATTTTTTACATGATTGCTCATTGAAACTTTTAATTAGCTTCCTGCAAATACATTGGCTTGAAAAGTCTGGGGAAAACTTGTTATCCGGAACTGTGTCCAAGTCTTCCACTTTTCCAGGTCAAAATAAGATATTCCAGTACCTCTGTCTTGAGCACTGGCTAAGCACCAATTCATAGCTTGCGCTGTCTTGTCTGGTGATCTGCATGCAAGAGGTACAGAAATCTGACTCTACCACAACATAGCATAGTGGAAGAGTGGGAAATTAGTGCATATTCCTTTCACAAACAGAGCCATATTCATTCAGAAGTTATCTGATGTCTCAAAGATATTAAAGACATCCCAAAGGCAACGCTTTCACAAAAGCCACGGAAGCCAGGTGGAAGCCAAGCCTTCATGGGAACAGCATTAAGTTCCCAAATCTTACAACTGGCAATGTTTGGCTATCCAGGCTAGCCTCATGAAAGGTGGTACATTTATAACTAAGTCATTAGGAGGGACAGTGCAAGGTCCCATCCAGGAAAGCAATCAACTTATTATCGGAAAAATGCTGAGAACATCACTTTCTCTAGGTGAAAACAAACACTGCCTGTGTCCATATCCTTTCAGTACTTCTCCTGAGAAGATGAAGAGTCTTGTAACAAGCTTGGTGTTAGCTGTTTTGCTAAAAGAAATGAAAGGAGACACAGGGAAAAAAAGGCCAAGCACCTAAATGAATTGGAAAAAAAAGTTTTCTCRGGAATTGCTCTGCTGTTTCTTGACACAACATGGTATCACCATGTTGTTGTTGGCTTCTGAAGCAATTAGGAACACTTTCTGCTTTTATTAATTACTACAGATTCTTAAAAGAAACAGTATTCTGTCCCAGAAGTGAAGAAGTCATTAGGATATGAGAAAATCCTGATTAAAACTGCAGATTAAACATCAGTTCTGGATTAAATTAATTTATGGACATAAATGAATGGCTTTAATCTTGACATGAAAGCATGAAATAAAGGCTCCCTGYCACTGTGTGAACAAAACCAAACTTAAAATCAACAGGAAGGAAATTATGTAGGTAAAAAATATGGGCAAATTACCTGGCCTGAATCCTACAAAATCTGAATTCTGTGCCACTATTTACCATGACATTGCTACAGGATTTGGGGTAAGAGTCTAGAGTGGGATGTCTACCTAGATYTAGGTGAAGAAGCCCCATTTTAGGCACTGATGTGCCTCCAGTTCTTGGCACAGACTTTTCTGTTGTCAGTGTTTCCCAGGCATGTAAATGTCTGCCTCCAGACATGCCTGACCATCCCCTTGGTAAGCTTTTGCATTCCCCACTCCGTCTGTTGCACATGTTTAGTAAAGCAGGGCATATATCTCATCCTAAAGACAGGTGAGTCCTATACTCTGATTCCCCACCTGACAATGTATTTATATACGCAGATTTGTAATTTTTGGGACATCAGACTTGTTGCACATGTTCTGTACATGTTCCCAGGGGGGATGGCACTATGTGTTGAGTCAACCATGCTGCCTCTGAGTAAGCAGTTAAGTAATTGTGGGTTGGCAGAGGAGAAGGAGAACACCACCAATTTATGAGAGGAGTAATCAGAAGAGACATGAAAGAAGCAGAGAAACTATCGTTTCCACACACTAAGAGGTGGATATGTAGGATAAAAAACAATAATGATTGCCTTGGAAATCCCACTACTTGTTTTTATTCTGGAACTGGAATAAATGAAGTATCAGGACRTGTGGGAGATACCACACTGATGGGAACAAAATAGACTGTTTTCYGTCTTTCCCACACTGCTGTTCCCGGGTGGAGAATCTTCTCAGTGTTGTTGAAAACTTTAGATGTTTACACTTCTATTCTTCACCATCACCCAAAAATAATCCTCTCCTGTGGAAACTATCTGTCTTGCTAGGAGGATGGAAACATTGACCTGATTCTGTGGAGATGGAGACACTAAGTTTCTCTCCATGGATGCATTACGTTYCATGCAGTCGGAGGGAAACACACAATAATTCTCTGAGCTACCCRCTTTGTTAAGGCAGGTTTTAAAATCATTAATGTAAAATGAAAATTGATTATTCCATGGAAGAAGGAATGATTCTTAAACTATTCAAACTGGCATTTCATTTAATACATATTTCTTCCCAGAGGAGCCGCATCACTTGTCTCAAACAGCCAAGCCAATTATTTTCAGAAGAGCCACAGGTGTCCACTTTTTAAAAAATACATTTTCTTGGCTGGCACCATCCTGTTACAGTCCACTGACAGATTTAACAGTGTAGGTTCTTCTCCAGTGAAAAATACATTATAATTTTAGATATACAACACAGGCAGGACTAAAATGGATGAACATATGTTTCTTTGAAGGCTGTTTGCTAACAGTAATTGCTTTTACTTCCAAGAAATTTGTCAGGAACTCCTCTAGCCCTTATCTCACAGAGCTATATGGAAAGTGAAAAACAACTTTCAGAGATAAGTCTTTCAAAAACAGTATGAAATTCATCAAGTAAATTAATCAGTGGTTCAACCAATCTGAACTATTAGGTTCAAAGCTGGTGGCAAGGAAATCTTTCATAGAATCATAGAATCATAAAGGTTGGAAAAAACCTCTAAGGTCATTGAGTCCAACCGTCAACCCAACACCACCATGCCCACTAAACCATGTCCCTAAGCGCCTCATCTACATGTCTTTTAAATACTTCCAGGAATGGTGACTCAACCACTTCCCTGGGCAGCCTGTTCCAATGTTTAACCACTCTTTCAGGAAAGAAATTTTTCCTAATGTCCAATCTAAACCTCCCCTGGCGCAACTTGAGGCCATTTCCCCTTGTCCTATCACCAGTTACTTCAGTTACTTGGGAGAAGAGACCAACACTCACCTCGCTGCAACCTCCTTTCAGGTAGTTGTATAGTGCGATAAGGTCTCCCCTCAGCCTCCTCTTCTCCAGGCTAAACAGTCCCGGTTCCCTCATCCACTCCTCGTAAGACTTGTTCTCCAGACCCTTCACCAGCCTCGTTGCCCTCCTCTGGACACGCTCCAGCACCTCAATGTCCTTCTTGTAGTGAGGGGCCCAAAACTGAACACAGTATTCGAGGTGCGGCCTCACCAGTGCTGCAATTTATCACACGCAGAAGACAGCTAAGATGGATCAGCGTTAAAACAGAGAAGCCCCAGTCAAATCAAAGCTGATTTTAATGAACACTGTACTTTACTTCTGGATCCAAGTTTTCTAAGGTTCAGGCCTATCTTCAATACTGCATCTACGGAAGTTTCCCTGAACAAAGCCACAGGCTGAAGTCTGGAGCACATGGTGGGTCTGTCCTTGTTTTTTCATTACCCTTGCTTTAAATTCACAAAATTTAAATGGCCTGTGACAGCTTGTTCTTTGCTAAATACAAGAATATCTTGCACYGAAGGCTAAAAAGCGTATTAGAAAGCCACAGGCATGCACATTACTTCTGACCTCTGGGAGGCTGTGTCCATGACTTGGCTCTCTGAAGGCAGTCAGCGTGAGGCAGTTGAGCCCAGCTGGAGGAGCGTGGGGGCTTCGAGCATGCTAGTACTGACTTGTTTCTAGCTCTGCCTCTTCTGCCTTCCTACACACTCACCTACCATCTCACCAGCTAATAGACATAGGAGGTCTAGTCCTTCAGAACAAGTGTCCACAATCAACATCTGTATGAATCTGTACAGGGAACAGCTAATTTTAAAAGCTCTTTAGATGAACACAGGTTGTAAAAACACCCAGTAGCCAGAAGCTAAAATCCAAATGAGAAGTAGCAACTCTTTAGTAAGGCAAGCTAGTACAGACACCACTTGCAAGGAAATATTCATCCTCACTCAATCCTTAAATCATGATGCRATGGCTTTCTGAAAGATACATTTCAATTTAACTGAAAGTTGTTGAAATACAACAGGGTTCTCTTGCCTAGGAGAGATTATTTCCATCCACAGGTGGAAATACAGAGGGAAAGCCTACAGTTTATGCCATGCAAGAGGGCCAGCTAGCTTACGGCAACCTATTATTAGCTTAAAAAAACCCAAACACTCCCTGTATCAGGTCACGTAATGAAAGAAACATGTGGTGCCCGATTATATGACCCTACGTAGGATGCCAGTCCTCTGCCTCCTGCTCTTCTCCTGCAGAGGTGGGAGGGGTATGTTCCCAGAGCTGTGGGAAAGGGACAGAGGAGAAGTCTACATCCATACGAAATTTTGGGATACTCTGGTGTCTGGTTTTAGATGCTGCAACAGGCAGGAGGGGGACTGACTTGTTTTGAGATAAAGACCTATTTATATTCTGAAGTGCAGCTTGGCCTGTTTGAAAGCTATAATTTTCTGTAAGGGAGAAATGTCAAGAAAAGAGCATTGTACCATCTTCAGCTTCAAAACTGAGTCTCTGTGCATGGCTACTCTTGTTCAAGAAGCCAAAATCAGAACAAAAGGACTTCTTACTCAAAAACAATGCCTACTGAATAATCAAAATCTGGCATGGCCTTTTATTGCTTCAGAGTCAGTGAGTGCTCAGAAGCAAAGCTCTCATGTTTTGAAATGGCCTTTAAATTACTGTGCCCCATTTTTTTCTGCGTAATGTCCATGACACTAAGAAACTGTAGACATATTCTGCATATCCATATGATCCTCCGTATTTTTGCATTTCTGATTACCCCATCTGACTAACAATTAAGGAGACTCAGTACAATTAAAATCTGAATGCAATTAGTGTGTAAGRATGCAGCTGCTATAGGCAACAGATATATCTTCAATAAATATGCCAAGCAACCTGAACTTTCTCCCTGCGGGGGCTTCATCCGCAGTGTTTTATGTTACAGCATCTGCAATAATCCTCAGCAGCTGCAAGTAAAAAACTTGGAAACTGGAAATAAACTGGATAARCCAAGAGCCTATTGCCAAGAAAACATTGATATGCTTGCATTGCAAAAGCATCAAGGTAGATATTCCCTTGCTTTCTTCAAGGCTATATATTGGATCCAGACAGTTTTGGCCCTAAAACTGAAATAGCCTATGGGGAACCTGAACCTCTGACCATTTGTTCTCCTGTGACTCATTTGATCTCCTTGACCTCCTGTAAGTCTAAGGATATTCCCAACATCCCCTGAGCCTCTCTTTTTCTTCTGTCTGCATCAGCTGCCAAATGCCTCAGTCTTCCTACCACCTGCTTTTTACTGGGCTCTTTCAATTTCTGACCAGCTCAGATATGAAGTCTAAAATGATGCTGACAAAACCATTTACAGGGAGTGTAGCTGCAGGGATACATTTTAAGCTCAGGAGGCAAATATTTACACAAATTGAAACTGAAACTCACTGAGATACATACTTGTGGTATGTCATCTAGTCATTTACTTGCATTGAGGGTGCTTATTTTGACATCTGAAGCGTGGAGCTTTTATTTCAGGATACCGTACTTCAGCAATCTGAGACTAACCTCCTATGGTCAGGAAAAAAAACCACCGCAAGGAAACCATCTCGAAGCATCTCCATTTCCCTGAAAATGCTGTCTGCATGAAGTCAATAGCTGTGCCATTTACTGTATGAAGTACTGAAGGGGAAAAGAAATGAGTAATGTCATAATAGCTGCCATCAATGTGGGCTGTTACGAACCATTTTAGCTGCTTGATGGACTGCAGAAAGAGTCATTTTCTGTGAGGAAACCACAGGGTACAGAGCTTTAGGAAAAAGTGTTCAACCACTATAAACTAAGCGAAAATGTACCACGGTGTCTCCACTGGACAGGATTTGTTGCACAGAGAATCATTGTATGGGTGTGCTCTGGTGGGTCTAGGAGCTGTGAGTCATTGAGCAGTTTTCTTTTCTCAGTAGTTTTTAATTATAACAGCAAATTCTTCGAATATTTGACTTCTGCCACCTGAAGTCTCTCTGCCACCGAGGCTGCTTGCCTGATTTTCATCTGCTCACCCAGACTGCTGGGTTTAGTCGTTTATATTTACAAGAAGGCTGATATGTTTATTCCCAGAAGTGAGTGGATTTAAGGCTGTGAATGGAACGGTACAGCTGAGGGTACTTGAGCTTCTGAAGGAGTCATGCTCTTCGCTGACTACTCCCACCTCAGCCTGGGCTTTGCATAGTCTCTTTCCTTATAAGTGGTATGGACAGTGGAGGGGAAGGAATGGTAAAAACAGAGAAAAGTGCAAGGTAGGAAAATATGGAAGACAGCAACAAAAAAATTAAAGATGTTATGAAATATAAAACCAAGAAGGATTTTTTTTTTATTAAGCTAAAAGGTAGTTAAGTTGGCAGTATGATGATGCTTTAAATGCTTAGATGTATACATCTATGAACACCTGAGTAGATATCTACCATCATCTTTTTTGTTGYGTGTTTCAATGATGTGAGAAGAATACAGACTGGCAAAGTAATCTGCTCCTCTGGGGTGGCTGCAATTACACATGCACAGTGACTGAATGTCTCCTGATAGTGAAGGGACACAACAAACCTCCTACCCACAACAGAGCTTCTCCCACGTTGGCAGAGGATGAAGTTTCTTTGTTTTTCTCCTTTTAAATGCAGTAAGTAAAGACTTATATTAGACATTGATGTATTAGAAACTGAAACCAAGTCTCTTTACCTGAAAACAGAAGGATCATTTTTAAGGTATCATGGGTGGCAAAACAAATATGCCTTCATAAAAAATAGAATAACAAAATGGTTAATCACAGTCAGCATATGGACACAAGAATAAAGACATAGGTTGAACTAATGCATTTAATTTTTTAATTAGACTGAAAGTACATATATCGCAAATTATGGGAGCTCAGATGGTTGATGGAGACTTGCTAAGCTACATGGTGCTTAAAAATAAATGTTCAACTATGTACCAAATTTTAATTTCTTTTCCTGCCAGTAAGAAATATAATGAATAAAAGTCTTATGCAGATCCTGCAGTTGAGTATTGAATACAACAGTGCTATAGTTTAGCTGAGTGCTTGTTATATACATCTCCCCAAATTAATCTTTTATATATCAAAAAGAAATCTCTCAGCAAGAGATTTTGCCATTAGTATACCCTATAAAGCACATAAAAACACTGACAAACTGTATTCCACATCCACTATATTGCACAATGTTATCACCATGATAGAGATGTAAATGCAGCGTTGGGTCATTCTGATACTGGCAAGTCTATAAACCATTGAATAAATAACTCTTCCCCTGCAGTGCAATGATACATAAGCCTATCTATCCTCAGACAAGAATGAAAAATATACATGCAAGGGAAGCTGAAGCTTGACCTGGAAAGCTAATGCTTGCCCTGTATTTGGCAAATCTATTTTATAGTGTATAAATATCTACTACTGAAGTAACTCTCCTGAGGGAAGGATGGGGAAAGATGAAGTATTATGATCTCTTAAAAAGTCAGGATGGATTTTAAAGAATGTTGATGGAAAGCAATGATATTAATAAACCTTCATGTTTCAGATATAACTTATCTTTTCCATGGTCTCTAATGCATTGGCTTTGTCATATAATAAAAGGATTGTAACTTTGTGGATTATGAAGTAAACTGAATAATTCATATGAATGTCACTGAGACATTTTCCCCACTAATTGTGGTGATCCAATCCTATTTTCTTCTGCCCTGCTATCAGACAGTCATCAGCTAATGGATTAAAATATATGCAGCAGATTAAAATGGTGATGTTACAGACCGTTCATCTAGATTAAAACAAAATGTCTGTAAGGATATCAAGGAATTACATATAAGATTAATAACCATGATGACAAGGAGGATAATGTGTTAGTACAAATACAGAGATCAGCCTTCACTCATGCATGACCATGCTATAATAGCATGGCAGCCTGAATTCATAACAGATATGCCCAAATTTTATTTTGAGGTGTGCTCCAAAACTACCTTTAAAACCTGATTTGACTTCTTCCCAGACAGCGAGCCGTGGCGTACAGGCACAGGGCACCGCTGGAAGGTGCCTTTTTGAGCACTAAAGACCCCCCGTGCCCAACCTTGCCACTAGACAGTAAAACGTGTCACCCCGTGTGCGGAGGGAGGCAGCCCAGGAGGCACTTCTGGAGTCTGCCCTTTCAAAGTGGTGGGGACCGAGACCGCCAGTAACATACTGGGACTGGGACTCGCCACACAGGTGTTGCACAGCCGCCCTGCGGCCGTGGCTGCACGTTTGCATGCAGAAGGGCTGGGAACAGTATTTGCTTCTTGCTGCTAACAGGAATAAAAGGCTGTTGGCTGTGCCGGCCAAATTCTCTAAGTATTGATTAAAGACATTTAGAACCCGATTAACCAGATGTGAATTACCAACCTGGGGAATTTCTGAAGCTGCAACAACTCAAGTGGAAAAGCTTTGATGTATCTTTGTAATACTCCTGTATCTAGATCTCTCTCTTTACAACAAGAGACCAATAAAATTCCTGAACATCATCACAGCCAGGGAAGCAAATTTTCCCCAGCTTTTTATCTTCTTTGGAGCATAACATTCTATGTAGCAAATTCTAAGAACATCTTCTCCTGTCCAGCCCCTGATGTGTCAGGCTTGCTGGATAGCAGATATCAACGGGATAACATTGTCCTTTCTGTTTGGTATTTTTACCTAAGACTTTATTACTTTTTTATAAATCACAAGTACACTACTTAGTTTAAGTGGAAAGCACACCCTACCATGCAATCCATAGACTACCACAAAATCTTAATAAAGAGATTTCTAAGAGCTGTGCGATTGCAGTTACAGCTGTAACAGGAGATAGGATGGTTTGTTCACAAGGTTTCATAAGGTGAAACAGGTTTTTATCCCTACACTAGTTACCAAACCTGACAGAAGTGTACACAGACAGACAGACAGACACACACTGCAGCTCCCCCTCCTTAGATCCTGCCCGCTTARCTGCCCTGAATCTTAGTTGTGCTGGGCTGACGTTGAATGTTTTTGAAAGTAATTTTCTTCAGAGAAAAAAATAGACATTAATTGCTCTTAAGGGCCAGACGCAGACCAGAAGGGTAGCAGCATGAAAAGTAGGCACTTGACTTTAACAGAGTGATTCCTAGAACCTTCTTGTTTGGAATCAAATTTTCCTCCCTTGTCTTTTCTCACCAGTATCTCCTGTTCCCTGAGCTATGAATCTCTCATTTATTCTCCGTCTGGCCCTCTGGACACAGCAGTCCCTCCTGCAAGCAGCCAGCCACCAGCAGAGACCTGGCCCGGAGCGCTGGCATTTAGATAATTAGGGAACTCCGTAGGGACAAAAGGTGGCACCAGTTGATTTAAATGCTTCCAAAAATAGGTAGTCCCAAAAGAAGGTGTTCTGTGCCTTTCCCTGCGTAAGAAGCACTGCCTGGGGAGAGAGACCTCGATGGCTTCCTGGGACAGGCTCACAGCCTTTGCCTCCCTGCTCTGAACCCACGGTGAGATCAAGGTTAGGAAAAGCAAGGGACAGCATCACTGAAATTTTCATGCTTCCTCATAATTTTTAATGGTTGAATGTTTTCAATAGCCAACTTGATGTTTGGAAATGCATCCATTACATGCAATTCTGTGTCAAGTAATCAACCTAATAATTTTTTTAACTAGTGGGAAACTTTGCTTCAGCTATTCACTGATCATTCTTTGGGTGGCAAATTGCCTCCTCTCACTTGGCATTTTTTTCCTGACTGGCTGAAACATCTAAAACCAGAAAAAAAGAACTAGCAAAAATGAGCTTTTACACTGAACTTTCATATATATTCCTGGAGGTTAAAGTTTGGAGTTTTCATTCAGTTTCATTGCAGATTATCCAATATTCGTAGATAACTAAGAATGCAGCTCTGAATATTTGGCTCATTTTAATGGCCAAATCTGATTATCTTGAAGGTGAAGACGAGTGGGAATAAGCTTCAGAGATGAGAGCGACCCATATTGTCCTGCCCATTGCGAAGCCTTCTCTTAAATACAGAAATATTCAAAGGTCCTTTCACCCATGCCATAAACATACAGATGCACATGCCCATACATCTGCACAGAATGCCACTCTTACGGATGAACTAGCAATGAATATGTACGAGCCTGTGGTCTGACTTTTCAGGAATGCTGGACACCTGCATATGCAATCATTTCAAACTGGCTGGTGTGGTTAAAACTCAGCTCATTAGTCTCTAGACCATATAAAACTGCACTTGTTTTCACTAGCTGCTGCCTTGCTTTTTTGGCACTATGCCAGGCGAATACAGTACTCGCTTTCATTTATGTTCTGTTACTGAATCAAAGGAATTAGCATAACATATGGCATTACTTCAGTATCAAATGCTGAAGGGAAACACCTAGTTTCTTCAACAGGCTGTGTTCTCTGCAGCTTTTAAAAGGAACATTTAAAAACAGGGTTTGCCAAAGCCTTTTTGGTCTCACTCCACGGTATAATTTCACATACCATTTGTCTGCAAGGTTGACTGGGGGGCAACGTTATCAAAAACTTCAAGCTAAAGCAGTGGAGAAAGGGAAAGAAAGTCAAAGCCTTAGCAAGCAGAAAAGAAGGGCCTGCTTTTACCCTGAGATCTGGAAAAAACTTTAAAAAACTTGTTGAAGTAGGAGCGCTAAACCGGGGCTGACCCAAGCAGCTGGAGCTACAGCCAGGGACCGGCCCCGAGGCTGCCTGGGGAGAGGGGAGAGGGCAGGAGGGAGGGTGGCAGACCCCCAGCCTCCCCTCTCACACCTGGACGGGAGCTGAGGATGCCTCTGCCCCACCACAGCGTCAACACTGCTGGACCACCCCATGCTCACTGTGGGTACACCCTGGAGTCGATGTTCTCCTGCACCTTCACCAGTTTTGGGAGACGTCCAGACGGGCAGACTTGCTGGGCAGCTGCGCTGGGCTGGGCACTTCTGATATAGTCCCTAATGTCCCCTTGGCCCCCTGGTAAACCCGCCCCTGTTGCACAAAGAGGGGAAGCTCTCGGGTCTGTTTGAGATTTAGCCATGTAATCTGGCTGGAGATGTGGTTTTGGTACAAATCTCTATTTGCAAAGGACTTCCTTAATTATTTTGGGCTAAATGCCTGGACTTATCTATAAAGCAAGTTTGTGTGTGGAGCCACTCACCTGGTTACCCCACCACCTTATCAGCTCCCTCTCCTGCCTTTGGTTACCTTTACATCAGAGGACAGTCTTTCCCGAGGGAAAAAATCCAACCCTCCATCCTAAAAGCGCACTGTGAGAATAAGTATACTAAATACTGTGAGGTCTATAGCGTGGTGCTCAGCTCTTTTCCACAGGAGGGGAGACCAGGCAAGCCCTAAGGAGCAATCGCAGGACTCAGTAAAAGAAGCAGAGGCATTTTTCTCTTTCCCCCATACCCGATCTTGTGCAGGCTTCACTTACCTGTCTGGGCAGAGCGCTGGTCTGGCAATGCTCGCCCAACGGTGGGTGCAAGGGCATGCTCCCGTCCCTGGCTCTGCCCAGCGGCTTCTTATGGCTCCTGTGGGACACGGCCCTTTCTCAGATGTCCTCCCTCTGCCCAGCAAAATCTGACACCAGCGTGACTAGACAGAGTATTTTCTGTAACTGCCCTTAGGGAAGCCCTTCTCTTTACTCCACAGCCTGACAGTCAGAAGTTGAAAGCTACTGAAGGAGAGCTTAATAACCGCGCTCCAAGAATGAAACGGTCTCATCAGGGAAAAGCCAGCAGGTCAGCTTCACATGCCCTTTATCATGATGACTATAGTCATCAAAATATTTCCTGGCTTCAACCTCTTCTCTCCATCTCAATGGATGGTGTGTCATGACTTCCCGTATGGTAACTTCTCTTTCCTGAGCAAATCTCGCTGCATCTCTCTTGCATGCTGAGGGCAAACATCAGGACACATGAGTTTCTTCCAGGTAGCTACACAAACATCACTGCACTGCACAACAGAGCTCTAACGTTATTTGCAGTGTTTTCTAAAAGTTTCTCTTTCTCTGTTTTTTTTTCCCCCAAGGCTTAACTGAACTTCAGGTCCCTACAAACCTCTCCCAGTAAAGGGGGTTCAAAGATGTGAATAGAGGAGTTCATCCTGAAAAAAGGAGACCAGCTGTAGCTTTCCTTCATTTCAGGCTTTTGCCAAAACACCATGAGCATCTCGGCTTTTAGAAAATGTCACTATCACATTTTAAGATTTCAGCCACCTTATTTCCTGATGGGAAAAAAACCCGAACAACTACAAATGTGCTCCAAGAAGGCTAGAAAAGTCTTCTGTTTCCCTCCCCAGTCCACTTTAGCAGCACAGTGCTGGCACACACAGATCCAACCTGAGCTCTCCCACGGTCAGGACTACTGACAGCACCAGTTTCTCCTGCAGCTTGGTCAATGCAGAGCATGGGATAAAGCTCATACCTGTCCTCCTCGATTATACTGAATTTGATGAGATCCTTCGTCACTCCTCATGGCAAGACTAGCATGACAAGGATGGCTTTGCGCTGTGTCAGCATATCGCAACATGAATGAATGTTGCTATGGCATGGTCCCTGGCTGGGGGATCTCCTCCACAGTGCTCTTCATGCTGCTTTCCAGCACAGTGCTTTCACGTGGGCTTTCTGTGGGGTACTGGCAGACAGCAGCTCCAAGTACCCTGAAATGATCCACTTGACAATATCACACTTCAGATATGTAGCACTTCCCTGAGAGGTATTTTAGCACAGTTAATTATTAGTATTCATTAGTAATAAATGCAAAGCATAGAGATAAACTGTGGCATACATGGATAGGAGATATTTCATCCTCTGTACGTTTCCCTAAAGAAAGTACATCTCTGTCATATCTGTTCACCAGTGGCAGTAACACACTGTCCTCCCCTTCAAGGAAGCTTTAATTATTTAATGCCTGGGAAATTAAATAGATGATCTTATTCATTCTGATATACTGCAGGCAGGTTTGATTTAGTAGGGAAGAGATATCTGATTATTCTGCTGAGAAATTAAAATAGCTAACAGCAAAATTAATTAACTACTATATTAATGAACAAATGGCTCTAAAATTAATCTGAAATCTAAATTGAAGTGTATGTGGATGGGTGCTTGAATGAACATCAGTTGTCAGGTTAAGCCTCAAGTAATATTGGTGGTTCTTTAATGGTTTTGATCAGTGGAAATTTCCCTTTCTTTGACTGATGGGAAGATAAGTCTCCTTCCCTTTGTACAAACCCAGTGCCCTGAGTCAGGTCCTTCCATGAGATGAATCAGCCTTTCTGTGCACAGCATCCATTGACCCCACTCAAATCAGCAAAATTAACTTGTTAATACACAAGGAAAACCGTGAGTCAGAAAGCAACCCATAGCCTCCAGTCCCGTATCCCACACAGGACCAAATGCATGCTGTGAATAGGGATACCCACTTTACAAAGGTAATGCTGGCTTGAAAACTGAAGCACTCCCATGCTTCTCTCACACACTGATTACCTTAGACAGAAAAAAAAACAAAACTCAGTTGGATCAGGACTAGATCCAGGCTTTGTCCTATTGACACTTACACAGGGTAACATGGATTTATGCAAGTGAAGGATCCAGACCAGCTCCTTGGGGTTCGAGAAGGGTTGTGCTTGGAAACTGTCCAAGATGAACAAAGTTCTACCAATACATAACTACCACAAATAAAGAGAGAGACTTTAAGGAGCAAGACATTCATATTAAGGGAGCTAGCAAATCTGCTATTTTGCTTCTCTTTTGGTTACAGTTTGTATTTCTGTCCTATTTTTTGCAATAATTGAAAATGACCAATTAAATCTTGTGCTGAAAGCATTGGTTGGATTTTTCTAGCAAGTTCCTGAGATTACAGGGGTTTTCTTTACCTCCCTGCAGGAACTACCTTCCACACACCCTTATACACTGCAGAGAAAACTTTGTTGCAGAAACAATGGAGAGCGCTGTTCTTACAGATGACTTGAATCTATAAAGGTCCTAATGGCTTTTTTTCAAAGACCTCATCAGAAGGAAGCATTAACAGAGCATATCTGGATCTCTGTGTTTGTTAATAGAGAGCTTTCATTCACAAGTAAGCAACTATAATGTGGAGGGGGTGTTTTTTACATGTAGGAATAAGGCTTTCTCAATACACAAACGGGAGAGAGGTGTGCAGCCTAGAGAACTCTTCTGTAAGTGTTGCAGATTTATTTTTCTCTATCAAATATCTATGCCAGACTGTTTTAGTGATTGATCAGAGACCTGAATATTGAAGGCTGGGGAACGTATTCTCCTCTGAGGAAAATAAACCAGAGATAATTTGTTTCTGTTTTATACTGAGCCTATTGCAAATAGTAGCTGGCTGGGTTTTGTTTCAGGTTCCCCTGAGGCTATGTGAGCACTTCAAGTTGCATCCAGATGTGCTATACTGGCATGAAATCTTCTCCATAGAGATAAATAATCAGTATTTCTGTTATACCTAGTGTGCAGGACAGACAGAGGAATGAATGCCTGTCAATCACTGGAGTAGGCAACAAAAAGTAAGAGATTTTTCCAGTTTACAATTATCTGTATTTCTTAGAGGTTTTGAGCTTCATGTAACATTTATTTAATCCTGTAGGCACATATATGTCATATCATAATGGCTCATATCTGTAAAAACATGCACCTGTCACTGTCTGATTTCACTCCTAATGAGTGACCACAAGAAGTACAGGGATAGGTGTGTTGGAAGGACAGACGTGAGCCGACATCTTAATGCAAAGCTAGAGTGAGCTTCTTGTGTCCCGCTTCCCAATTCTGTTTAGGAAACCCACCTGGGCTGCACATGCTACGACACATAGTGAGACACCGTGGTCTGACTACGGAAATTACTTTCTTTGGTGTTTGTTACTAATATAGATTTTTTTTTCACTGCAGCTGCAGGTCATGACCTCATTTGGACATCTCCTGGCAGACTGCCCCACAAGTCACAGTGCAGGGGAGACATCTGCATAGAGGGATGCTACCTGTACAGTAAATGTGCTAGGGATAAGCAGAGCCCTTACTTTGCAAGGATCTCGGTCAGAGGTTCCTTGCAAGGGCTGAGTTCACAGGCAGTTCCTGAAAAGCCAGACTCAGTTATAGGCTGTGCTCTGCTGAGAATTGCATATYGTTATGTTGGATCATGTTGCTACTCTCTTTGCAGCCCGTGCGAGCCTAGGAGTCAACCTTCGTCTCAGTACAGAGCAGGTGGGAAGGCTCACCTGAATACACGGCTGCAGGTCTGCCGTGTCTTAGCAGGGATCATTTCCCATCCACCGGAGTCCCTGAAGGAGGTGCCAGACCCACATGCCTGCCTGCAAGGCTTACAGCAGCATCATTCAGATGAGAGAAAGGAAAAGGACAGCTAACACTCCCCCGCACCAGCACAGCGTGTCCCAGAAACCTCTAAAGGAGTCGCTGTTAATTTTCCCTCCCACAGTCCCCCTGCATGGTGTGGGCACAAGAGTGTCGAAAAAGCTTTCAAAACTGTGACTTGTGATTCCCACCCGGGGGCTCGCACAGGAAGGTTAGGGAGAAAGGAGGGAAGTGCATGAGAAGAGACACTTACTCACCCGTTGCTTGTAAACTGCTCTCCTCTGCAGTTCAGTAAATCTCTCTCTCCCACTGCCCCAAAACAGGAAGGATATGACATTTTATTTGGTGTAAAACCACCCAAAGAGTTGACGGTGCTTTGCTCCTGCCCCACACAGCACACTTCTGCCTCTAGTTGTAGGGCTCTGCTGTGAACGTAGAGGTGAGGGATCTAAGATCGGACAATACGCTTCTTGGGGTGATGCTTTCACCATGATCATTTCAGAGCTGGCCTTACCGTGCACCCCAGGAAAAGCTGCCTTGGGAGAGGTGAAGGGACCACACGGAGAGCAAGAGGCTGGGGTCAGGGTAGCACCTGGGCAGGGGAAGAGGTGGGTGGACAGTGGTGGAGGAGGGACCTTTTCTGGCAGCTTGGCCACCACTGGAAACCTGGACTCTAACTGATCTCTACAAGAAAAAAAGTGTGTAGCATTTTAGCACACAGCCCTTCCTGATGGAGAAAGAAAGAAGAAGCATCTGTTTTGGGAAACTTACCCACTCACATGCATTTCATTCCAGGCAGTGCCTGCAGGCAGGTATGGACTTTTTCTGGCCAGGAAGGGAACCAGTCATCCTGGTGTGAGTGGCCCATTTCATTGCTGCGAGGTCRAGAGAGCTGCTGTTAATGCACAAGAGACAGAGGCATTTCTTCTCAGAGGTGGACAGGAGAGGAGATACCCTGCAGGCTACAGTCTGCACTTTCATCCAGATAACACTGGGAGTCATTCAAATAAAACTGATTATATTGGTTTCAAAACCATCAGCATTAATCAGAGTGCTGTCATCTGCTCTCACAAATTATTCCGCATTGCTGTATCTTTCCCCTTGTTTCCTTAATTTCTCTTTTTTTTAGCATTAGTCCTTAAAGCAAGCTGCACTGCACTTAGCAATCTGTGGTTTCTCTTTTGTTTCAAAAGAGTGTGGTAGAGAGGCACCCATATATACTAGAGGTGTCTGAAATGGAGAAAAAAAAAGCTTGGCCAAAGGAGGAAAAAGTGTTGCAAAAGCCTCATAATAGCCCAAACTGAGCTTTACTGGCAAAGGGGAACCTTGTTTCTCCCCACGCTCTGCACCCCAGCGTGGTCCAGGCTCAGGGAACGCCCCGCAGGAAGGGAGCTGTGAACACTCGATTAATGGAGAAAATGGCATCATCCAAATGATGACTCTRGCCAAATGACTGCAGCACCTCAGCAGACTGATCACAAAACCTGAGCGTATCCAGCTGCACCTGGGTGCACCAGGCCGCCTGCGGGAACTGAACGGCACTTGCACGTGTTCAGCAGGCCCCCGGCAACCCCGCCAATGACCAGGGTCTCACCATCACCTGGTGCATCTGCCATGAAACCAATGAGGACAGGAAGAAGCTAAGAGGAAAAGGTGCTTGTTGAGTTGTGGGGATTCAATATTTTCACACAAAAATACAAGTGGTGCAGTCAGCTGCTCTCCTACAGTCAAGCTGAAATGGGAGGAGCCTGGAGGCATTATATTCTGGGGTGAGGAACAGTCCTAAAATCTCCTTTCTCTTTTGTCAGCAGTGTTTGTTTTTCTGTGGCATGTATGCATGCATGTGTGCACGCCCATGCACATAGGAGGAACAGAGGTACTTATGGGTAAAAAGCATCATGGATAKAACTGGTCAAAAACCCAAAGTGTGTCTGGTGAGTGGGACTTACTTTCAACTTTTTTCTTTCCTTTTCCATTTGAAAGGTTGGGGTTTTTTTACTATTTTAATTAAGCAGCTGGAGTCATGCATCAATGGATATTTGTGTGTATGAGCTTGGAAGCTATCTGTATCCTAAATCTATTTTGTATGCATGAATAAATGTTGTACATACTGTAACAACAACGGTAAGAGGCCTATTTAACAACCTTTAAGAAAGATAGGCAATTAAAACTTAGCAGAAGACAAAGTATATGTAGTTTTTAGGTCATTTCCTTTAGCAGTATTTTATGTTGGAGGCAAAGAAAGTGCTGTGGAATCCTGCTGAAATGCAAAGCTGTCATGTAAAATGCCACATTATCCGTGCACCTCATGTCTCCAAAACCTTGCGATTTTTACAACATGCTGAGTACAATTTAATTAAGAATCTTCATGCAGGGACTGTTGTCAAAGAGTGTGCTTTTCTCTGCATGCAGTAGTTAATAGTGAAAAAAAAAAGTCTAATCCAATAGCAAGTGGAAAATCTGCAGCCAGATTCCTGCAAAGCCTCTGAGATGCCAATTAAAAAAGATTAAATAAAACAGAATGTAATTTTGAGTTATTATTTCAGAAAGCACATCTATAAATTATAAAGCACTGTTCCCACTGGAAAGTTGCAGAAGCTGCATGCTTAATACAAGCACATTAAGACGCTGGTGCMTTCGCAAGGGACTGTCGAATAGGAAATAATATTGTTCTCGAAGAAAAAAATTACATTAAGCAAAACCACCACAGTGGTTTAGAAACAGAGTGAATTAAGCTGAAGGACAGGGTGTTGACAGTGCTAGCAACAGAAATGCTGTGTTGCACAGGTACAGGGCTGACCCTGCCTCCCCATCCCCAGTTCTGGCCATTTATCCTTTGCAGGGTATGTTTGAGCCTCTCAAGCTTGCTAACAGCTAGGGTTTGAAAAATCAGCCTCTCACATCTCCAAAATAGGGCTTACACTTTGAAATTATTCAGCCATGCTGCTGAGAGAGAGTCAGACAACAGAAAGACAGACAGGCCAACAGAAAGAAGACAGAGAGAAACATTTTCAGGACATGCAAACTCAATTTTGCAACACTGTGGTCTCAAGTAAGGCAGCAAAATTGAAGTGGAAGCTTTCCAGTGCTGTTGGAGCAGAGAATTTTTGTCCACAAAACTGTAATTACTGATTTTTATCAACTTGCCATTGCAGCAAGTAGTACAGTATCTGTATGAGGCATTTAAGCACTTTCATCTAATCCTAGGACATCCCTGCTACAACTGATTTTAAATGTGTGACAATTTTATATACAGAAATGATATAACATTTGGCCACTGCAGGACCTTAGCAGGTATAGTTTCAAACTACTGGAGCATTCAGGCAGGAAAATATTGATTTCAAGCCCACTTGCCATAATTTTCAAACACACTAAAAATAATTTTCCTATAAAGCATGTAGTATTTCTAGCATGCATGCTCACATTCACAGAGATCTCCTTACCTCAGCATCCAGCGTACTCAGTAATGCAGGTAGAACAGCCTCACACCAACAAAACATGGGTGGCTGAGAGACCCTGAACTCTATTTATTCGTTGTGTGTTAACATTAATACCAATTGTTATAAAAATACAAACAATAATTTGTAAAACTGGTRAACACTACCGCATCTGAAACCATTGCAGTGACAAATCTGTGCTTCCTTCAGCATCTCTTTAAGAAAGGGCATACTAAGAATGACATAGTTCTTATGACACTGAATTCAGAGGTGAATTTTGATACCCGATTACACAGAGGAAACTGCAACATTTCAGCAGTTTGAATGTCTTTCAGGTCCTTGGTGACTGTACATTTAGACGTTGACATATTCAGAATTATCCAACTCAGAATGCTACATTACAAAATGCAGAAGTACATCTATGCAGTGCATGTGCTTTGCTCTGTGATGGCAAATTTATGGTGCTCTATAAATGGTTAATAATGATTTCATAAGCTACATAAGTAAAACATACAATAACCATACATCACAGAATACTCAAATTATAGATGACACAATTCAAAACAAAATCTAAAAATGGATTGGTATGAGGTTATAGTTTTCAATGTTTGGATTTATGAAAGCGCATCTTTATTTTACACGTTACCTGCCTATACAGTGCTCTGGATGTCTCTGAGAGATTTTTATTTAATGCATCAGTGAGGAATCCTAAGTTATAAGCCAGAATACCTCACATCTAAAGGTTCAGAACTACCATTAGCTTAATATTGGATCTCAAATGTAGAGCAAATAGCTCCTAAAAAAGTGTACAGATCCCTTAACATCTAAAGAGGGCTTATAACCAATATGAATRTAATATTGAATTTCAAACTGAGTGAGAAAAAATTAATCTGTAGTCTTGCTATAAAGATAGAGCAGCTGCAGAAATCCCAGGAGACTTCAGACCAGATATTTAGCTGTTATGAAGTGATGTAGTTTTATACATGCAGTATGTTGTCCACTATGGAAATTTTCTAACACAAAGAATGATAGGGCTCAACTCACTGTGATATGAATAATTCAGTATATAAATCTGAAGGAGCTTCTGCTCTGAAGGAAAGGCAAATTAGGCWTGTATTACTTCTTGCTTTTCATATGAGTAAGACTATTAGTTATGTAAATATGTGAATTTAAGATCTTGTAACTGAATACTCACTTCTGTGCTAGCAGAATAAGGAACCAGATTTTTGGCTTAAATCCATGCTGATCTGGTTTGATATTGTTATATCTGGATATAACACAGACAAGTGTATAACACACACATTTTGTTTAAAACGGGAGGAGGTGGGCTAAATTCTGGCTCCCCCYGAAGGATCTGGCTGGTGCTGAGGCATATGAATGCTGTACATTGACTTTCCTATTCTCTAACTTGATGACTTTAATTCTTACTCACCTCATCCAATTATCCTGCCTCCTAGTAATATGCAGTGACGTGTTCACAGTATGTGAATTGAGCCAAAGATCTGTATAGAAAATATATGGGTTTGCCTTTTTTTCTTCTTGCACAGAACACAAGTGGGGACACCTCTTTGACAGAGGTGCAACGTGCAGGATCCAGTGAGACACAAAAACTTGATGCTTAGATGATAATTGAAAACATGAAGAGAAAGGACCAGATGATCCATTCAACTTCAGTGGGGGTAGGCAGCTAACATCATCTGACGATTCACTTCACAGATTTTTAATAGAGCAGTCTATTACACAGTTACCTCTTATAAAGTATTTATCTCTCTGCTATTACAGTAATGTCTCAGAGCTTCTGGAGTGTTAAAAACATATTTACCCTAATAAACTGGTAAAGTAAGAAAGCACTCGCTTTACAGATAGAGACACGGTACACTTGACGCCCACAGCACCGAAGGAGTTTAGGCACCTGCCTAAAAATAGGTTTGGTAAATACCAAGGCCTTTGGAGCATCTGTGCCTAAATTCCAAGCAGAAGTCGCATAGGAGACCTGGAGGCTGAGGGAGCGAGGGAGGAGAAAGGACTGGCCCTGGTTGTCCTGAGTTTCAGATGCCCATACCTCAATTATTTACCTGTTCTGCTTCTGTTTCTGCTTTATTGCAGCAAGCAAAATTCCTAGAAATACCTGATTTCCTGTGCTAGGTCCAGCAAAGTGCCTGGATAGCCCAGTATCCCCTCTTCAATAAGGAAGGCATGTAAAGAAGGGTTCTGTCACTATCAGATATTCCCAAATTCTGACAGTCGGTCCTTTAGGATCGTGCTATGACTGTGTTTAATAGCTGCTTGCAGAGCTTTCTTCTACGATTCTGCCTGGCTCCTTTTTGAACTTCTTCAGACTTTTGGCTTCCCAAAATCCTGCAACTGTGAGGTCAGTAGTTTAACTGCAAGCTCTGTGAAAAATATACTTTTGTTTTAAAATGGCAGCACCATGCGTACATGGGGTGCACTCTGTTTCTTGTATAACAAGAAAAATGTGGACAGTTGTTCTCTCTTCACCTCCACTGCATTCAGGTTTTTTTCATAACTAAAACATTCAGACTGCTCTGATTCTAATGATTTTGGAAAAATATGAAAAAAATTCACCTGGTAGTGACACTTTGGGTAGACTATTTCTAAAGATATAATAAAAAAAAGCAAAGTTAATAAAAATAATAAGATCTACAGAAACCCTGCAATTTATATGGTATACTTTGATCATATAGAAAACAAACTCTAAAACTAGAATTATTCTGCAGTTTCTTCTAACACAGCAGGTCTTTCTTCTTCATTAAATAAGCCTTATGACACCTCCATAAGTTAAACAACGTTCATATTTTGCAGACTTGCCAAGAAGTCCTAAAGCAAAACCCCATTAAAGAAAGCATTTCTATTGGGAAAGCTCTTGCACACATGGTTAATTAATGAAGTGAAAATGGCTACTCGTGTGCGGTTAAGCATATGCTTGCTTCTGTCCTGAACTGGTGCCTTCCCAGTGATACAACTACCACTAAGACTCAGTATTACAGTAGACAGAAGCCCATTACCTCTTGCCAAGTTACTGGAGTTGGAATTTCAAGTGAACCTACTGGAATTTGACATCCAAGTCCTACTGAATTTCAATGTCCCATTCCTTTAGCAACCTTTCAAAACCCAACCTTAAGCAAACAGTTGACCTTATGCTTTCACAAAACGGCCTAAAGCTTGCTAGCATGGTCTTCCTGCATAAAATGTCCCTTGGATAAAGCTTGATACAAATCATATGCCATACATGGTAACTTTAGCAAATATAGACTTTAAATGGCAACCATTCTAGAAACCAACAAATGTCAGCGGCCTTGCTAGTCAATAACAAGGAAGATATTGTCCCATTGCACGGCGTGTGCATCAGTCATTGTAGCAGCTTCCAAATTACACAAATGTTTCAGAAGAGACAGTTGGCAACTATCTTATGTTTCCTCATCCGTGAGTCTCACATTGCATCCATCACATTAATAAAACAGTCCACAAGCTGGGAAAAATAATCCTACAGAACAGCACCAAATATATACTATTTATCTCTATAGCTGATATCTGGCAAGACCCCAACCTTCTTGTTCTCCTTACAGATTCAAGAGAGCAGCCACAGGTTCAAAACTATTTCCGATAGGAAGACACAGAGGCCATAAAGTCTGAGACTCCTTCAAAAGTGACTGAAACAAAGCTTTCACCCCGTTAGATTTATGGCTTGGAAAGCCATTACAAAATTCCTTTCTCTCCAAGAAATTAGACATCATCTTTTAACTTTCAGACTGATCCATAGGGAGAATCCACATTGTCTAAATGCTCTGCCTGAGCTCAAATGCTACGTTTAAAACATGATGCGAACCGGTGGATGTATAGTTGTAACAAGTGCCCATTAAAAAAGGCCCTGTGAAATTTTGCATAGATGAGCTAGATGGGAAAGAAATCCCCAGACTTCTCCGAGCTGCTCCAGCACTCCTTGCTAGCAAATGCTCTCATGTACCCCAACATGGAGTCAGGATGCTAGACCCAAAACATTTTAAATGAAGGCACGGTATCTGCAACACATGGGCCTATTTGGCATCCCAGGTTCCATTTGTGCATTTTCTCAGACTCTAAAGGAAAGGGCTCTCTGTTACGCGTTGTGATCTTCAGTCCCAATCCGCCTCCCTCTCTGTGTTGTCACCGCACCGCATGAGCAGCCCGGACGTGAAGCTGAAGGGAAGGACATGCCTATTAACAGGCATGCAGAAGCCAGGCTGCACTTTGGACATATAGAACCTATTAGCTTTTAAATCTCCCCCAGAGACTGTCCGTATTTATGATGCCACAAAGCAAACCCGTGTGCTTGGACATATTGAGTGAAATTAAGACTATCAAATGTGTTTACACAGTGGTGGAAGACAAGAAGTTGAGAAAAAGCTTTATTTAAAAGTTTATTGCTCTGACAACTATCACCAACATTGTTGTACAGAAATGTATTTTTTTATCATTATGATTAATACTTTTGCTTGGCATTTTAACCAAAGGGTTTAAGCAGAGGGCATTTATTTTGTATGGCATTTAAACAAGATTCTGAGCAATGCTGGAGGATGGATGGCTAGAAGGTAAAATAATGTTGCCCAGTATAAGCCTTTAATAACTCAAACCTAAGAGTTCATAGTCTGAGGCACGGTGGCTCACTAACCTCCAATAAATATCTTGTGATACTACAACGTGTGTCTTACTATTACAGAGCAGCACCAAGAGGGATCTGCTAAACCCGTTTACTAATTCACTTTCCTCTTGGTGTGTATGAAAGGACCAGAGTGGAAACTGGTGCTGGGTAAGATCTGCACCCATACATGTTGACATTTCAGTTTTGTTTTCTCATTTAATAAAATAATAGCTGCACTCAGTATATAATTGTGACACTTAGAGCTCCCTTTGCACCAGTCTTGTGTTTCTCTCCCATGCCGTGTATCATGTGGAAAATCCTAGGGCACAGATAACCCCTCAGAAGAGCTCCCCTTTAAGCCCCAGCTTTGATCTACACGTTGCTTCTAAGCTTCTCATGAATGCTCTTCTCTGCTGCAGCCTCTTGGTGGCAATAGCATAAGGCAACATGTCTGAAAGCGTACCAAAGGCTACATCTTCCTATGTTTTGTGGCAGGTAGGACTCCCCACTGGCAGGCCTGGAAGAGGAGGCAGTGTTAAAAGTCTAACTCCTTGTGCTTTACCTCAATGACATATTCTTTTACTTTTGTCAAACTTCCTTCTTCCAAATATACAAGCTCTGACGTTTGCAAGAAATGAGATCTTTGGGAGGTGAAAAAAAAAGATTAGTGGATCCTCATTCCTAAAAGATTAGTGGATTCCTTCTACTCCCACCTTCACTTCACTGGCACCAGCGCCTGGCTTTAACCATACAGGCACTATTCCAAAGGAGTTCTGCTGAGTGTGGCTGAGGGAATCCCAAGTCCTTGCCCACGCATCCTGGGCAGTTGTGTCAGACAGTCCTACCAGTGTCCAAGTCAGAACAAGCAATCATTTTGCTTACTGAAGTGCAAGCCCTCAGCCCATGTAGGAGAGTAACACCAGCATTAAATGTTAACACTTAACTGCTGACAAAGTGCCATTCAGCCACCGGAGTACGCTCATTAATATTTTGGGACTGGATTGTTAGTTCCAGTGACCTCTGGCTGAGAGATTGAAGAGCCATCTAAAATGCCGCAGCAATTACTGAAGCTCATGTATGTTACGAAGCAGCAACTACCTTCTCCCTTTAATGATGGATGTAATTATACCTAAAACTACAATAACATGCCCTGTCAGTCTAAAAGAACCTGAGACTCCCCTACCTTTACCAAAATATTCCAGTTGCCAGACCTGATTATTTCCCCCTGCCGCCTCCCGCAGCAATTGCCAGCACAAGCTGAGCGTGGGGCGTGGGGCAGGGCTGAGATGTGTAAGAGCAGGGCTGAGAAGGACATTTTATTTGACAAACGGTCTTCGCTTGGGAAATAATTTTACAGCACAGTAAGAGTCTGAATCTGTTGCCAGTTAACTCATCTCCTTCACCATTTAGCTTGTGGTTGTACAAGCACATTCATGATTGTTTTTCCTGCACCTTTGAAGAAAAGTGCATTCATGGAAGGTAGCAACTTATGGACTTAAACTCCTCACAGGGTTTACCAGCCTATTTCAGGTGTGACATTTACACTTAGTTGAAACAGTGAATTGCTATTGATCAGGAAGCGTTATGAGCTTTCCCAAAGTGAAATGAACACTCTCACAATACATTTTTACCTCTGTATTCCAGGGTATTACATACAGACATATAAATTGACTGCAAACTGTAAAAAGAAGCTTAACAGAAAATATAAGCTGTATTTTTTTTATTTCTTTTCTAGCAAGACACTAAGTTCATTAGCTGGTTAGGATTTAGCAGCTGAGACATTTTTATTGGCATGTCTCTACTGACTTAGAATTTATTTTCATGTTATTTGATTAAACTGCATGCAGGGAATACTTTGTGCTTAGTGAAGATAAAACAATATTTAAAACTTATGGTCTTTTTTCTTGTTTTGCTAGTGTCATTTAGGTTTTAAAAGCAGAAAACCTGAAAAACAATTTACTTTTGATTGCACTGACTTCCGCATGTGTATGAGGACACCAAAGTAAAGCTGACTAGTTTCAATCTGGCACACTGACAAACTGGCATAATTTCTAATTAGCATATTGCACATGGAAATCCAGGCATCCATAAAACCTTCCATAGTTTTATAACCATCAGTGAAATTATTTAAAGTTATTGACAATTAAATTATTTGAAATTACTTTAATAGCCTTTTTCCCAACAGCTCACCTATTTATAGAAACATGGATTGTCACAGTCTTTAGGTGAATAAAGAACAATTTTTCCCCAAGACCAGGGTTGAATCTTCCTTTTGGGGGCAATGGGAGTGTTTCATTGTGTACTATTCTCCAGCAAGGAGTGGGCAGCAAAAGAAACCCCAGGTTTAAGCGACTCACCAGTCAGTAAGAAAATCAGCTGTGATACTCTAGATGACAATTTACCTTCAAGTGGCAGATGTTTGGTAGGCCTCTTCCTCTTGGTGCATTGTGTCATTACTGACTTCAGTTCATCTCTCCTAGGCACTAAAGATGGGGTTTCAGCTCCCCATCTTTCGATCAGCTTTCAGATGGCTGAATTTGTTTTGCATCATACCCAGATATGATCTGCAATGTGCCGAAAACTTCTGGTTATTCACACCACCTCTTAATAGCAAAGTCAAGGGCATCAAACCCTTTCAGGGTGAAGTTTTGACATAGAAGAAACCCAGTGCTACAGTACAAGGACTTGTCAGGATTCTTCATTACTCTGCATTTGCGTCATCCTTTACAGCCACTGATTATTTTTGGCCAGACGGGACTGTAATGGTCACAACTCTATGCCACCATCCAAGGCATCCTACCTAGTAATTCCTATTCCAAGCTCAGGTTGAACAAGACCGTATCTTTAAAAAAAGTACCCGACCTTGATCTAAAGATGGCAAATGGTATAAAAACCTGTCCCCTTGCCTTTGCAAGTTGTTCCAGTTCACAGTGACCCATATTGTTTTAAAATGTAAGTTGGGAGCAGAATTTTTCTCTCTCAGTTCTAGACACCTACGCCTGAGCTAGACTTTTTTTATAGACAGTGGAAAAAAATAGGCATTGCCAAAGCACTGTTCAGCTGACCTATTTTAGATCAGCTGAAGAGTGACCTAGACAAGTCACTTCTTTTTCTCCCATTGGCTAAAAGGAAGTCTAGTTGAGGTATATGTACTAGAGGTATATTTACCAGAGATATATTATCTCTATACCTGAACTCCAGGATATATAGTCTCAGGTACATTTCTGCACTGTAGAAATCTACATCTGGAAAGGTGAATCCCCCCTTACCTTTACCTGGACCCTAATTTTTCCATAATTTTATCTAAGGAAAAATATTTTTGTTTCAGACCACAACCAGCTTATGTCCTCATGCTCTCTCTGAYGAGCTAAATCAAAGGAATTTCTAAATCTCCCAGTATAATGCAGATTTTCAAGCCCTGAAGTCACTCTGTCACTGCTTTATGAAGCCCTCTCCAGTTTTTCAGCATTTGGGGGGATGATGGACAGCTATATGTGATGGCGCTTCGCAAGCCTGATCCCAGCCGTGTTGTGTATCTGGGTACAGAGGCACTAGCAATGACCCTGGAAAGACATATAGGCACCTTACTGTGGTGCTCTGCCTAAGATAATCAGTCAAGTGACTCAGCCACTTAGTTCAGGAAAACTGTCATACTGGTGTGACCATATTCATTCACAAGTGACTTTGTTATCTCTGCATTGCCTTGCATTGCACAGCTTAGACGTGAGTGCAGCTGGATTTAGAAAAATGTCATTCTGATTTGGATGTCTATCACCAAGGAGCAGGACAGCAATGAATTTAGCTTAATATACTAAATGATGAAAAAAAGGAAAATGACAATAGGGAAACAAAATACGAGGCATTTAATAAACCWTATAATGGATATATTTCAATTTGGAGTGTTCCTTAAATATCCAGTGAGGGAAAACAGCTTACTAGCTATTGTCCAAATATTACCTGTAGTCATATTACCTGGAATACATTTTATGTAGCAAAACTTCCAAATAACTAAACCTGGAAACCTATCAATAAAATTGTTTGCAACTGCATGATTTATGCAGCAGCTGGTATTTCAGCCCTATACAATAATTACTTATTTGCCTTAAGCAAAACGAATCACATACACAATTAAGGTTCACAAGAATGCTAAGGTAAATGCGTCTGGCTTCGACGGGTGTGTTTTATATATATATTGCTCTTAGCATCAGAGGGAGCAAATTCACACCCTGGTAAACTTGATGACTAGGGAATTTATGGCTCTCCAAACAGCGCACATGCCACTAGCAGATGAAATTACATGGAGGGTTGCAGCTGCTGCTTAATTAGCAGGATGATAAATCTCAGGGGAGTGTTTGCCCTCTGTATGACAAAGCAGAGGTGGTGTGGTGGCTGGGGGGAAAAGTTGGTCCATTATCTTAGTACTTAAACCACTGCTCTCTTCTCAACCCCCCCCCCTAATGCTTCAATCCTGATGCCTGACCTGGAGCCTCACAAACTGCACTGGAGAGCTGAGGGGAAAAAGGGTACGTACGAGGGGCTGCAGTACATTTGAGGCAGCTCATTTTGAGCTGAGTGTAAAGGACTGGCAGAATTGGACTAACAAGATTCTTTTTTTTTCCTGAAGCTCAACACACCTTTCCTTTACATACTTATTTTATTGTGCAACTAAGAGAGAGAAATGAGTGCTCCAGACCTCCTACCCAAATTAGCTCAAACTTGGTGAGTGCTTAGATCTCATCCTGCAGAGGCCTGGCAGCTACAGAAAAGACAGGATGGGAAAACACTCCGAAGTGTTTCACTGAAATATTTATACTTGAGTCTCTATCAGTTTTTCTTCTTCTGATTCATATATTTTGCTATGCATTAATAATATGGGTTTTTCCTTGCCTTATTTCTTTAGAAACCCTATTACCTACACAATCATTTCCCTCCTTTTTAACTTTTCCAGATCAGTCATTTAGTCATTGGACAAGATTTGCTTTCCATCTCTGCAGAATGAATGGCATTTCCTTGTGAAGAAACTTTGCCTCATCATAATGAGGATGCCCTTGTCAGCACAATTCATTCTTAATGACAACCTGAAACAAGAGGGTACAGAGAGCGCCAGCTGAGCTTTGTAGCACGCTGAAAGGCTAATAATTAGTGGCCCCTGCATTCAGTCATTTCTCAGGAAACATTGCACTGTAACAGCTTAGATGCCTGCATAGGAAGAAATCAGTCTAGTCTCATTGTCTGGCTGAGTTTCAATGGGAAAAATAATTTAGGGTAGGGCTTAAATGATTTCAGAGAGGACCTTAACTAGTATCTTAATTGTTTCATGCTTGGTATCTGGAATTCTTTAAGAAAACAACTCAGATAAGTAGAATTTTTCTGTTTTGAGAAGTCACCAAGGCCATAAAATGGACTCTGTACTATAGAATTTTTTCCTATTGTCTCTAATTGAATGGTTTCTCTTCTTGTTTTATGACCTCCAGCTTCTTTAAGGTGAAAGATAGATAAATGGTTTGTCAACATGGGATTAGTGCAAGTGTGGCTGAAAGCTAGAGCTAACACCCATCCTATTACTTTTCTCAAAGGTACAACACAATACAGGCTTATTCTTTTTTTCCAGCCACCAGCAATAAAGAAATATGTTACACTGGCAGAGGAAGTCACTCATTTTTATATCTGTAGAACAGGGAGACAACATAATATATAGCATCATACACATGTCCTCCTGCTGAGGATAATTACAAATCGATGTGAACGTTATGCTGATAGGGTAGCCCTTTTCAGAGATTAACAAATCTAGAGATGGAGGGAGAGCTTACAAGTCATAATTTATCTGACAAACAGCAACTCTCTTTCCATTCCTGGTACCCTGCACCCCAATTGGGGTAAGGAGCAACTTGTATTGCAAATATGAACTGGAAATAGAGTCCCTCCATTGCTCTGCTTCCTCCACAGAAGAGGAAGGAAGGAGTACTACTAAATGAGCAAAACAAGAGGTCTGTTGCCATGACAGATTGGCTCTTCTATCCACTTAGTACGTACATAGAGCTCCATATCATTATTGTCATCAGCTGATGACATCATCAGCCTGACCCCATATTTTGGCAACCCACAGAAAGCTCTAAGAGAAGTACCTACTTTCACTCATGTCTTTGCATTTGTGTGTAAGCCAAACCACATCCTTTAGCCCTTTCTTACTTTTTGATGAGGTGCTGAGATGTTCCATTTCACAGCTATGCAACATCCAAACCAGAATTTAAACCAGCATGGCAAGTTGGCTGTGTTAGAAGCTCTCTAACAATGCAAGAAAACACCTAATGGAATAGCAGCTTTACTTGTCCTCAGTGGTGTCAATGGAAATTTTGACTGTGAGGGAACAAAACTAGGTAACTTACCAACCTACAGATCACAAYTGATTTTTAAAACTCTGAGTTGTTGTTAAAACTGATGCTGCTTCCTTGACTCTAGGGCATGAGCTAAGACAACTGGGGGAGGCCATGGAGCTGCTAATAGCTGCCACTTATTGAAAATGAGTGAGTGGCAAATCCATGAGGCAAACTGAGGTAATGCCAGACAGCTGCAAGGGATCACTTAATGAATAATGTAATTTCATCCCTCTGCACACAGTTAAAATGCTTCTAATTGTTACTGCACAGATGGGACCAAGATCCTCTGTGGTTGGTTTGCTGCTCCCTGGAGAGGCAGAGCTCCATTAGAGAGGGATGTAAGCCTAATAAAAAAAGAATTGATGGCTATTAAAAGAAAATATGTTTTTTCCTTTCCTTATATTGTAATCTCCCGACTGACGGGTTAGGTAGCAAAAAATGTAGGGTAATGAAGAAACATTTACCAGAAATGTGTTGCAGTATTTCTAAGAACACCAGCAGGTGCTGCTGAATAATTAATTTTTAATGTATTCATTCTATTTTACTGCTAACATTGACAGCCATTAGCAACATAAATAACAGTAGATTGTCTTTTGTGGACCAATCTCTTGTCAATGTTCATTTTAAAAAGAGTAGGACAAAATATTCTCCATAGAAAGAGGAAGTGCATATATTTCATATTCAAATGTAAATACCTACATACACACACACACACACMCCCCCCATGCATACACAGTGTTTTTTTCAGGGAATGATCTTGCACTGTCAGAGAAAATCAGACTAGATAGCTTAACACCTCTTTGCCCTGTCTGACCTCTGATTTTAGTTTGCATTTAAAAGGCCTATCCATCCAGGCTATTTACTATCTCTTGAGTTAAAGGATTGTGACATGTATTGTACAGCACAGATTAACATGCTAAGCAAGTTTGTTGAAACAAAATTATTAAAGATCTTT
Organism: Phoebastria nigripes; assembly: GCA_035582835.1. NCBI lineage: Eukaryota > Metazoa > Chordata > Aves > Procellariiformes > Diomedeidae > Phoebastria > Phoebastria nigripes. The sequence goes on from JAYKAV010002375.1 coordinate 797,512, forward strand.
AGAGAAAATAAGTGTGTGGGATAGCTCTGTCAATAGGTCAATCCCTATCAGTACATGTACAATAACACAGAGCAGTTAAACTAGAAAATCAGCTGGTGAATATTAGGTTATTTACTGAAGTCAAGAAAGCAATCTTGATTTGTTCCACTGATAAATCATGGATGTTTTTCCTTCCAGTTAACTGAAGTCCACTATAAACAAAGAGGGTAAATATGATGCCACAGTAGCACGCAGTGATGTATCTCTAAATAGCGGTTCTACTTGAAACCAAGGTCATCCCCCTCGATTACTGCCCCTTATTAGCATGCTAGGGGGTGCAAGGATTCATCCCAAAGCCTCTGAGGATGTTTCAGCACAAGATGAAAGGGAGAAGTGCAAATACTGTCACCCATGTGACATAAGGGGTGTTTGTTGTTTGACTCTGATGGGTACAGTAATGCATTTTGAGGTTCTCATGGAGGTGCACTCAAGACACTGAGGTCTATTTCAGGCCATTTTGTTGTATCTGGTTTCATATAGAAAGTAGAGAAAGCCAGCAGAGTCCTTTGTGCAACCATCATTCACTCAGCTAACTCAGACTGTGTTTGATGGAGGTCCTAAACCTGGCAAGTCTCCTCTGGGTTTCAAAATGAAAAGTTTTGGGCATCTCTGCAAGCAGATGAAAGGGTAATGCTTCTGAATGTCACAGTCTTTCCACTTGCCTGCTGGGTGCCACTTCAAAAACAGCATTTTGCTGTTGTCTGAGAACATGCTTGGTGGAAAGCCACGGTGCAGAGCAGGTGCGTAATGTGTCACTGGGCTGTCCAAAGCCTGACGAGACTGTAACATTTCCTCCAGAGCGGCTACACTCTCCTGGATTCAAATCTGTCTAAGCTTCTGTAAATGTGCATTTAAGCATTTCATGAGCACATATTTACTCGATGGACCACAAGATCACAAGCTGTCCAGGTCTAGCCTTTGACTATGAATGTAGAGATTGACTAAACGTAGACCTTATTTACAGCGATCTTTGCTTAGGAAAAGTAGTAACTGTTATTAATGACAGCTAAACATGACATTAATTTAATTTAACTGTTATTAATGACAGCTAAAGAGTCCTTTCTAACAAACTTATTTGCAATTTCCTGTCTCAATTCAAAATGGAGACTAGGATTCTCACGATAGTAGCAGCTATGTGAATTTGGAGCAGTTCAGCTCCCCGCCAGGATAGCAACACCGGGACCTGAATTTGCCTCGCTGTCCCTGCCCTGACAGGAAATGTATGAAATGGCCTATAGCGCAGAGAAGAATAAAGGCTTTCAGGACAGTCCAATAAATTTGACCTTTGTCTTATCCAAGCCTCCAGTCCTTCTCAAAGCCCCTGTTTTGTACATCCACCAAAGGTGCTAGTTTGGCCTGATATGGAAGAACCGGTCCCAGAGCCAAATTCCAGATGTGAGCACTGTCTGTGTTTGAGATCTCGCTTTCTCCTCATCTCTTATACAAGATCCATGGGTATGACTGCTGTCTGCTGGGATCCAGTTAGCAACTATCTGATTAATTCTTTCTTACGGCTCTTAAGCATTTCAAGAGAACTTGCCAGGGGTGTTTTGCTGGATTAAGTGGTATCTCCTAGCATTACTTTCTGCTTTCTTCCAAGAGAAAGAACAACACAAAATGTTTGGCTTCAATTGAGAAAAATCCTGTGAGTTGAAACAAAACATATTTACACAAACCCCTTGGGAAGCCACCAGCTTTCATGAATTCTTGGTGTCAGTAAACTCTGCAGATACAAAAGCATGTACCACATTCTCTTAAACGTATTGGGAGAAAGGCATTTCTTCTTTTATTATAAAGGCTGAGCATCTCCTAAATTACACGTGCCAAGGCCTCACAATAAATGCACCAGGATGTTTCAAACAAGCCTGCAAAAGACTGCAAGACAGAGCACTTCAAGCCCTTGCACCACAAACTAACTACCAGACAAGAAGAACTCGAAAAAGCTACCAGGCAACATTAGAAAGGAGAAAGGAAGCTGTGTTCAGACCCTACTGAAATGGTCAACTTTACAACATTCAGGGGAAAACACTCCCACTAAAGAGCTACAGATTAATGTTTAATGTTCACATCAACAGTGCTTCAAAATTAAAAGGGCTATTAATCAAACTTCAAAGGACATTCATGCACTCTTCTGGCAATAATGCAGTCAAAGGAGTGCAAAGTTCTTCCAAAGCAAAGTGCTATCATGTTTAAAATTGTTTAAAGTGCTCTTTGTGATGCTGGTGGCCCACCTCCCCCTCCAGCCTAAGAGAGAATGAAAAAATCTAGAAAGTGATATGCAGAGACCTTCCACATAGACTTTTAACATGATTTTGAAAGCAGAGGTCATACTAGTGATGGTCTGCATGCCAGAAACAACTCCCATGGCAGATTTCCAGAAGCTATAGCAGCTGCATCTCCTGTGGAGGAAGAAAATGGGAAAATACAAAATCTGCAGGGAGGTTCATTTTTGGTTTTGTATAGGCGAACACGTATACAGGAACAGGGTTTCCCGCACAGGGAAAAGGCAGGCCTGGCAAACTGAGGCATTCAACGGGCATGTGCCACTGTTTATACCCCAGATGCCTCTTGCCAAAAATTTGTCCCAGGAGGAACAAGCAGGCTTTGTGGAAAGGTGAAACAGCATGGAGAAGGGCAGAGAGAGCAAGATGATTGAGCTGAAAACGAAGCTCTGGAAACAGGGCTTGTGGGTCTGATAAACTTCTGCAGTTTTAAGATACAGGCTGCATATGAAAACGTGAATCCATTGCCATCTGTGCCACACCACACAGACAAATAAGTGACTCGATAAAGACGAGTCAGCCGGAGAACAAGTCGCTGTGCACATCATCACAGCTAGGACACAAATCAAGGCCCAAGCCCCCAAACAGGGCAGCCGCCTCCTCAGATGTGTTCCTGCCTCAAAGGAAACAGTGGTGGGAGCATCTTAAATGTATCAGGGAGACCTTTGGTCTCCTGTGGCTGTGTGTTCAGTGCTTTAAAAGAGAGTGGTTTCAAAACAGTAAGACCATGTCACAGAGAGGGAAGAACAACTCATCAGATTAAAAAATTCCCTTTTTGATTCTTTCCTTACTGATAAGGCAGGGAGCATTTGTGTTGCTCCATGATCCTGGGGAAAAGGCTGCGTGATGTTTGTCAGAATTGCTTCAACTGCAGCTACAGCCGAACTCAACAAACACTTTTAGCCAAGAAGGACTTTCATTTGGAGGAATGGGCACGGATGGAAGAGAAAAAGGAGTGAGAAAGTCAATGTTTCCATTTTCAGACTTCTTGACAAAGGATTTTGTTTCACAATTTGCCTAAGTTTACTCTTTGAAGGATCTCAGTAATGATAATTAAACAAAATACCAGGAGATAGAACAAAAATATTTTGGTCAACTAAAACCAGTATTTTTAAAAATTATTGTTTTTCTTTTATCAAGAAAATAATATAATCCCAACTGGAGGAAGAGACGGGGGGGGAGGCTGGCTTTATTAAGGCTCCACAGACAAAGCAAAAACTCAGTTCTTCATGCTTTCTTACTCTCAGTGTGTTGGCATTTTTAGGATACAAAATTTTAGTGTCCTGCCCTTCTTCTATGTAAAGCATATTAACAGACCCCTCAGATCTGCTCTCCTGTAAAACAGAACTGAGTTTTAACATCAGACATAATCCTAAAATTCATAGGCAGGGCTTTCTTCCCATCTTATAATCTCAAATGGAAACACATAAATGGAGTAGAAGGGCAGGAAAAATTAAAATAGCTTTGAAGCACTGGTGGAGTAAGAGCCAGTACAGTTAGAAAGGTCCCGTAGCCATGTTATTTGAAAAACTCATCCAGGACGCTGCCTCCAATTTATGTTTATCTTCCAAGATAGATTTTAACAATATTTACTTATATAACTTCCTCCCTTAGGGCTGTGGCTGCACTGCTGATTCATTTGAGGCCAAGGTTCACCGAGCATTATATAGACCCAGATAATAAGAAGGAAAGATAAATAGAGCCTAATGATAAGTTGGGGATGACACATGTTGAAAACCGCTGCTGCTGCTGCTGCTGCTGCTGCTGCTGCTGCCGCCGCCGCTGCCTGCCTCCTCGCAGCCTCCTCTGGGGAGGCACACCACCTGACCAAGGGTATCATATATGAGACATAGACATGTGACGGCGTAACAAATTCCCCTTTCATCAGAGCAGGACTGTCAGTCTGGGGTAAGCTCTGCCAAGGAAACCCACTGCCACCAGCCTCAAACTCCTCTGCCTCGTATTCCAGGCCATTAGCAAGGGATTTTCCATGTGCAGCATTGATGACTATATTCAACTTGTGCTGCATGTGACAAATGTTTCCTAAAGACAAGAAAGGGTAAGTAAGTGCAGAAACAAAAAGGCTTGCAGAGAACTGCACAACACTGGGCAGGGTATTATATAGTCGACACCGAAGCAAGAGGCATTGCAGGTTTATGAAATCCCTCAGTCTTGATCTCATTTAAAGAGAGCCTTAGCAAAAGCCCAGTGAAGGAATCAGGAGGTTTTCTGTTATCTTTAGAGTGTTGTATCAGTCTCTCCAGAGGATTTAGGTGAACGCAGGTGAACGAGGCAGTTAAAAATCTCACCTACATAGTAGTAAAGTCAGTGCAAGCAAAGGTTATCACCCCAATCTAATGTGCGCGGCAAGGTAATGTAAGAAGGAAGAACTGACTTGTAAGTCTTAGATCAGCAGCTGAAAGAGAGTGAACACTAATTTCAACTTTAACTTGTTTCTTTAATCATGTTTCCAGGTTAGAGATTGCCCATTAATAAAAGTGACAACAAAAAATCTTTACAGACTTTGAAGAAAACACAGTTCTTTAATCTTAAGAAGTTATTTCCCAAAGCTACCTCTCGCTTAGGGATGCAAACTCTCCTGGCTTCCTCCATCATAACAAGATCCTCTCTGGGGGCAATTCAAAGCAATTAAAGCCCAGCTCTGATCTGCTGTTGACTATAACAGGAATTTAGGAGGTGAGCTTTTGAAAATATCCTCCTCAGACTTCATCTGGCTGGAGTATGGAGTTGAATAGACTGTGAAATGGAAGGGATGAACAAAAAATTTTGCCTCATAAGGGCAAAGAGGTTCTCTTATTAGGGGGGGAAGGGGGGAGAAGAAAAAAACAGATTAAAAAACTCACAGAATTGGAGGCATTATATGCAGTGCTTGTCTACTTATTTCTGGGGATTATCCTCTCCTTCAGAAGAAACAGACATTCAAATCAGCTGTAACCAGATTATTCTTCTTAAAGATTTGTATTACAACTACACCTGGGGGCTCCATCTGTGATTATAATTGATGTAGACACCATAAAATGGAAGCATAAAAGAACCTTAGACACAAAAAAAGAAGTTTATTGTCTAAACAGACAAACCAGACAAAGGGAGAGAGAAGAAACAAAGATGAAGACGGCAAGGTTGCACCACAGGGCAGTGAGTGAGGAGAGCAAAGGTCCCCAGCGCCAGCTCATTGCCTTGTCTAATAGTCTGTATGCTGGCTCTCTCAATGAAACCCAGGATGAACTAGTGCTGGCAAGAACGTTCCCAAGAAATGCTATATTAAATAAATTACTAATATTTGTCCTAGAGCATTGTCACTAAGGCTGAAGAGTATTGGAGATCAGGTTCGGAAGACAGAGTAGGGGTAATGTAGAAGCCTTCATCCATGTGACTCAGAAAATCAATTTCAAAAGATTGTACTTTCATAGTCCAGGAAACCGGCCACACAGTAGTCCAAATATAAAGTAGCCACACTGGGAAATAAAAAACAAAAAAGGAGGGAGGAGCAGAAGGAGCCAGAGCAGCCCTCAACCCGAGCTTCTCCCAAGTGTGATAGTACACAAACGTGCATGGCAGCAACAGCTTTGTTTTTCAAACCCTTCCATTCGTAAACCCCAACAGATGTTGAAAAATGACTTTGTACCAGCCAGCTAGGAATTGAGGGCTTAAGAAATGGCTACTTCTCAAAAGCCTCCAACATCCCCCCCTCCCCGCCCCAAATGAAAATGAATGGGAACTGGTCTCCTAACTCAGCTTGAAAATTTTACCCAAAGACGGTAAATACGAATAGAGCCAGCAGGCTGATGAGTCATTCGGGTCAGCAAGTCTCCACACAGAGAAAATTAGATGTCAGCAAAGTCATAGTTTTCAATATACACTGGTTTAAAATTAGATATTAGTCTTAAAAACTGAAAAAACTCTTTTTCTGAATAAGCAATAAGTGTTACTGTATAAATAGCCAAAGCCTTTTGAAAATGGAAGAATGTGAATAGAACAGATAAGAGTAATTAACTTATGTCAAATCTGTAACGGCATTCAGATGAATATTAGCTTCAACCTTCCTTCACTCAAACATTCCCCCAGATAAGTCAGTTAATGGTTGAGTTAGGGAAATAAAAATTAGAAGATAAGAGTAAGAGCAATAAAGGCAGCAGACAACTCCTCAGAAGCAAGACACAAGAGAGCACGTGAATGAAGGGAACACATTCATCTGCAGGCAGGGAAGACAAAGCAGTCAAATAAGAACACTTGGACAGCCAAGTAATACAAAGCAGGGAACAGACACAAGGCAAGGAAATTCAGAATAAAAAGCCTAGGCGAAATATCTGATACAAAGAAACAGAAAGCAGTTGAGATATTCATGCAAAGGGGTATGTCACTGTAATTGTCTATCATTATGTACAGTAATTTCTTCCCTGAAGAAAAGATTAAGTCAACATACATATAAAATAAGAATTTAGCAGCTGGCTCAGACAATACCTGACAAAGAAGTGGTTATAAAGTAAATTAAAAATACCTTACTAGTAAATAATATAGCCCACTCAAATACACAGAAGAACAGCAAATGTTAAATAAGAGTCATCACAACATGTATTTGTCAAGTAGATGTACAATTTGGCATCAGCTTTTTTAAGAAAATACAGTATTTGGGCAAAATAAACAGACAAACAATTTACTATGCTACAACAAGGGAATTCATTGGGACAAGCTATCACGCCAGCAGTGGGTAGGGATGTAAAACATGCAAATCCTGTTATCATATGACTGCCCCCACCTTCATTGTTCAACTCTTAAACGCTTTGTTGTCTGGCTTGCAACTACCACCCTCTCACACCCTGTTTTATATCAAAGTTAGTGGGACTTGATGCCCTACTACCTTGCCCTGAGACAATACCTTCTTGTCAAATCAGACATCAAAGCAGCACGGTGCCCGATTCCCAGGAGAAATGAATGTCTCTAAACCAGCTGGCTTTCCATGGGAGAAAGAGGTGCTTTCCATGCACAGGTGAAAAGGTGCACCGCTCCTTTCCACCGATGCTCTTTGCCCGAACTATGTTGGCACCACCCAGCTAATTGCCAAACCAAGTTAATAGCAATACCTAGCAAGCATCAGCTCTGCTATCCAAGATGGAGTATTTAACACATGGAAGAGCAGCTTGCAATATCCCCATGGTGGACTCTGGTTTCCAGGCAGACAAGCAAAAACCTAATCCAGCAAACTGCTGCTGGCGCTAAAGCCCACAGCAACCAGGCCCAAAGATAAGGGACTCGGCATTTTCCAAACCAGAGCAAATAGAAGCCTAAGACCTTTATATAAAATCAAGTATTTTCTGCATGGATGGAGAAAAGCAAGATGCTAAGCTTCTCCCTTTTGTGTGGATCCACAGTCTGAATGTTGGCTATGTGCTAAACAAAATTTGTCAGAAGCTTGCCAACAAAATAAGAACAGAATAAAATTTCTCATAAAAATGTGAAAGATGGGCAAACATTCAGGTCCTTAGCCACTTTGGTAGCTCCAGTGACATCAGTACTAGGCCTTTTTCAGGGGGTATCATGATAGGTGTATTTTTTCAAGAGACTAACACCAAGAAGCATCACATTGCTAGGTATAGTGCTATTAAACCTCTAGACAACAATCTATTGCTGTTCCAGGGGACAGTGGCAATGGGTAGCACGTTTCTATCCCCATTGCCCTACTATCCTTTCCTCCTGTCTACCAGATCTGACCTCTCTGGAAGGGACTCGTTGCTGCAGACCCCGCTCCATGGCCAGGCGGCCCTTGGTGGCCCTCCACCAGCACAGCACCATCTGAGCCCCCTGAGCCCATTGGCCCCACACAGCAGCCCTGCTCCCCTCCTGCTCAGAGGAGGAAGAGCATCCGTGAAGAAAGGGAGAGGAGGGCCTGCAAGGCTGATCCCTTGTCCCTTGTGCACTTTCTCTTTGCTGAGAGACAGTGGGAAAAGTAGTGGCCCAGATCCACGGAAGAGTCAGAGAGAAGACAAGTTGAGGTGGGACTGGTTAGCAAAGAGCAGAGCTGGGCTACCCTGCCCAGGACAGCTCACACAGGGCACAAAAACAGTGTCTAGGGCATCAAGAGAGTAATTTTGCTCTCCCATGCGTGCAAGATCTGGGTATTAGCTGGTTATCCCTTTCTGCACATCGTTGCTGCAATGTGGGAGTTTGAAGTTCAAGCCCCTGGTCTGAGTAATCTGCAACACAGATTAAATCATTTCTGAGGAGTCCCTTAGCCTCCAGGCTGTAGTGTGAGGATATCCTATGTTCTTTTTCTTTCATCTTTCTTTTTTTTCCCCATCCTTCTTTTTTCTTTAAAAATATTTCATTTCAATGTAAAAATGGCAAACATCGAGATCTCAAGAAAATCCTTTTTTGGCAAAACATGTTGATGACATACTCAAGTTCATTACCAGAATTCATTGGAATTTCAATGTAGCTAAGCTGCATAGTGAGCTAAGTCATCTACTGACGTTTAAATGTATATTTCGTAAATATATATCCTAAACATGTATTTATGAGTGTTTTGCATCCAGTTTTGGCCTATGGAAACAATGACACATGGATTATTCTCAAACTGGATGTGTAATTAAAACCCAAACTTGATCTCATGGACTATGTAATATTGGTTGTATTATGAGAAAACCATTACAAATAGGAAGTTACCTGCTGAGGCATCCATGCTTAATAATACTGAAAATTGTTCATTTCCAGTGGCTTAGCAACAAAATGTGGGAGAACATGCCACTAACACCCACTATCTAATGCCAAGCTGTCCACCAGCAGCAGAGACACGTGTAACGCGCACATGCAGATCTCTGCACTGACTCGGAGCCCAGAGCACATTGGAGAGTCCATCCATTCAGAAATACAGGACTGTGACAGAAATGTAGAAAATTATCTCAGTCGTGATATAATGGGGGCCCTCCAACTTTTCTTAAAGCTGGTTTACTTACCATGCCTAAAACTGGCAACACGTACAAATAGCTGCTATGTGGCTAATAGAATTTCATACTAATAAATGCATCACATTTGGAAAAGAGATCTGGCAACTATTGATCTATACTGATGTGAYCAACAAGACGTTTTGTATTGCTCATGCAGGAAGATCAGCTATTCTGAACAGCAGCAGCTGCAGCAGGAATCTAGACAAAATAATTATTCAGAAACATTGATTTGTTTCAGAGTGAAGAGCTAATCAGAAAAAAAGTGCAACTAGCAAGTTACTGAAAATAAATAAAGAGCAAACAATGACACAAATTTATCCTAAGCAGAGGTAGCTGACTGGCGACTGAGATCTTCAAGGAAATCTACAGAAACAGGTGGTTTGAAGATCCTTCTCATAAACAGCTGGTGACAAAATGATAATCAAGAATCTGATGTTTCTAACTGTACACATCCAACATCCAGATATTTTTCTATTTGGTCTGCTTTCAGTGATGTTTGCAATACCTTTTTCACTTGGTCTGAGTAAATGACTACAATGGAAAGACTGACTGCAAGCGGTATGAGTTTGGTGTCAAATCTCAAGCTTACATTCACACATCATCAGTTACAAACATCAGTATATTTGTCAAATAAAAAGACATTCTTGGGCTTCATGACACACTCCAGTTAACTCTCTATGAATACAAAATCAGTACTTAAATGGATCATCTCAAAAGGCAATAAAATCTACAGGTAGCATTAGAAATAGAGATGATGGACAGCTTTTTACACGTGATAATTTACTCAAAATGTATATCAAACACACAACACAATCTGTGCTACCACAATTTGTTAAACCAACCAGGAATTAGAAACTTTACTGAAAAGTATATTTTTCCAGGTCACCATTATCATTATTTATTCGAGCTACTGAAACCTCTGATGGCAACTATAAAATATGCTCATTTTTTTAGTATTTCAGAAATGTTATGTAAAGTGTCTATTAATACTATGTAACCATTTCAATGGTGCAATATGATGGAAAAAAACAGTTAGCTGGAAGCTAGATAATGAGTATTTCATATCTTAAATAATTAAGAAAGCTCAGTAGTAGACAAACAAACAGCTTTTTGTTTCCAGTGCAGAACACTGAATATCTTGGTATTTTCACAAAAAAAAAAAAAAAAAAAAAAAAAAAAAAAAAATCTGGGAGTAGCACACAGTCCCTCCCCCCCCAAAAGTTATGTATTACTAAAAAAAGATGTTCTACGCATGATTCAGTAGACCCAGTTTGGGGCTTTTGGAAAGCAAATCTGGAAAGACAAGGCTAGCAAGTTGCTCCACTCTGTTCAGCCAGGACTAAAGTACAGTTTCAGCTTGCGGCYGCCCTCTTGCCCAAGAGCTCCTTTTTGTAGCCACCTCCTCAAGGCCAGACTGCAGCTCTACAGCGGGGTGTGGGACCCTGCCTGGGCTTCCCAGGCCCCAGATCTCCCGTGAGCTGTACAGGTGCCACCTCAGTGCCATGGTGGGACCCAAAGCTACATGCCAGCCCTCCTCCCCAGCCCCTTGGGGCCCTGCAGGGGAGATGCTGTTGCCACGTGGCGCAGCAGGGGGAAGGAGCTGGGCTGAGCCTGTCTTGGGGGGAGCAGAGCCCAGGGCCAACTGCCATGGACCCCAAAAAGGGGGTCACCACCTTACTCTTCCCCACCAGAAACCTGACAGAGATCTTCCCAACTCTTCTCCCAGTGAGAAATGTGCTGCAGTTCATCARAAGCAATCCCCTATGCTTTTCTCTCCTGTCCAAATACTCCCACCCTCAATCCCCAAGTGAAGCTCTAGGTACAAAAGATGACCCACAACTGGCTACTGGCAGCTCTGATAGCTTTTATACCTTACCCTTTTATTAAACTTTTTTTCTTGCACCATCACCTAGAGAAGTGCCCTTAGGTTTTTGAACCATTCTTCCAGACCTACTTTTGCTGGCACATAAATAATGTTTATTTATGGGATAATTTTTATCCAATTTATTATGGGATAATTTTTATCCCATTTTTTCCCTCTGAGGTTATACCAATATGAACCTCTTTAAATCAAAGGGCCCATTCCTTCCTGAAATATTTTGTTGACACAGTTGTCAATGTCACTTAAGTCAGAGAAAAATGGAAACAGAAAGTGTCATATATTTAAAATTCTGGGAGGTAAAAAAAACGCCAGCAACCTCTGGATAAAATATGTGGGAAGGAAGAGCATTGGGTACTTCTTCAAAACATAATGAGATCCTACTGGAAAATTATGCTGACTGCTACACTCGCTTACAGTGATCCTAATACACAGTAAAGACACCTGTTACTGTCCACCTCATGCTCATTTTTGGTGCAAGCTTCTCTACCATCTTAACATTGCCTGAAATGGCCCTCAGTTGCTCCACAGCTTTGAACTTAGAAGGTGAACACTAAGGTGTATTTGAAAATCACAGCTCTGCTATACTCAGGGGGATGCATTTTCCACGTAGACCCTTTTTCTTCATGACATAAAAGCCTGGCCATGCCACACAAAAGTAAAGATAAATAGATTACAAAATATTTTATATCACTGTTGCTCTAAAACACACGTCTCTACACATTCCCTGCTAACACGGCCAATACCTTCCTAATAATTTAATCAGTCCCCCAATTAATATTCATTTCCATTGCTGGGTTTTCCCATTTTGAGGCAGTGCTTACTTATTTCCAGATACCACTGGATGCTTTAGATGCTTTCTTTTTCAGGTGTGAGGTCTGAAGAAAAGTATTGCAGAGTCAGTGATAATATCTTGCAGTCTGTTAAGAAGACATTTGACCTCTGAAAATACAATGGAGTTGAGATGTTGTCTGCCGCCCAGACACTCCCATAATGTACTTTGGAAAGGGCAGGTGGGACTTCAGGGATGACATGATCACTTTTCTTCTGTGTACTGCAATAACCTTGACATACAAAAGACATTTTGCTGATAAACACAGACTAAGCTTTTCCCTGTGCAGACAGCAGAGCATGGTTATTCTCGGGAGGTGGACCAGACCCCAAATTCCAATACCCTTTAGGTCTAGATAAGACATGTCCTTAAGCAAAACCTACCAAAATCTGTCACCATTGGGTGGGTGTTATTCAGCTTTTCCCACAACTTCTGAGTGCCAGCTCCCACATCTATTTCTGTCTTCTGTCAAAATCAGCACCACTGGGGAACAGAAAAGCAGTTTCTGCAGAGCTGGAGTGCTTTCTAAATGCACTTCCCAGGCATGCTTCACGAAAAGCTATCTAGAAGAAGCCAATTAAGTAAATAAAAATAGTATTGGGTCTAAGTTGAGTTAATCATAGCTTTCTCATTGACTTAAGGGAAGCAAGATCAGACTCCCACTTGCAATTATCATACTGAATACAAGTGGCATTTCACACCACCTTCGTTTTAACTCCTGTTTATTAGACATTGCTAAATGTCAATGAATAGAGTTTCAGCAGTGTTTTCTCTCATCAGGTAATGTCATCATTAGTACAAAATGATCCAACATCAAATGCACTCTGTTCTTTTAGCCTGATGCTTTGAAAGATCTTAGAAAATAGTCACTTGGAACAGCAAGGCAGAATACACACAAGATTAAGGAAGGGCGGGGGGGCTTGGTATTACAGATTTTTCTTTTCTCTTTTCTTTCTCACAATTCTGTCTAAATGAAACTTCCTTTGGGAAGCTGGGTTTCCACTTTTTGCTAACCCTGTTTTCTGGCATGTCAGAGCAGCATACCACAAACGGTAACACAGATTAGGGCACTCTCACGTGTCCCAGCCAAGATCGAGGAGAACAATGACAATTTAAGACGGGGAGGAGGACAGACTGGGGGAAGGGGCTCTTTGGGGCTGTGACACACTCTGAATCAGCTGTAGGTTGAACTTATCTGGAATGAGCTGTCCAAACAAGGTCAAAAGGCTTTGAAATTCAAGCCAAACTTTATTAAAATGAAAACTAGAAACTTAACTTTTAAAAGAGAGAAAAATACCGAGCAAGCATGGAAGGCAGAACAGTCCCACTTCCAGGGCACGACCCCATGGCCTTTCGAGAGGCTGTAACATAGAGCACACAGAGCACACAAATGAAGCCAGTATCACCGGTCAAAGGGGCACTTCAAAACCTGGTAGTAGGTTCTGGTAAAGACATTTCCTGACTTCAGATTTGTAGCTGGGTCTCCACCCCATCTTTTTCCAATCTGGAAGGGGTTTTGTTGCAACTTACATCCAAGTTATGGACATGTTCATATTTCTCAACCACTTCAGAAGGTCTCCTTTGTTGTTGTTCCTGCCCATACAGCAGTGATAAGGAAAAAATGTGGGGAAGAAAAAAAAAAAAAAAACAACACATTTTATTATCTGATTTCAGGTACACCATTAGTTTCCATAGGCAACCTTGCTTATGTACTTCAAACCACCTTCACAGGACTGTTTCTGGGAGAAGACTCTCTATGACTGCTAAGAATCTTATTTCTCAGCTAAGCCTTCCAGAGCAGTTTCTTCCTTTCCTTTTCACTTTTTCATKAAACTGATCCTTGCCCACTAGTGTCTGCTCTTGAGAAGACCCATACAGCTAGGGAAGCAGCAGCACATTACCAAACAGTCACGTGAGGAAACTTGGACTTCACAGCACACTGCTTCTTGCTCAGGCAGTCACTCTGCTGGCAGCATTGCTTCCCAGATTCATGGGAATTCGTGGTACGGTCTGTGCCACGATGCAATCTCTTTCCCTATGAACCTTAACTCGCTTACCTCTGCATGTCACAGTTGCAACCATATTCCCAAACTAATCACATATTCTAAGTAGAACAGGTAGGTGCAGTTATATAAAAAGGGCTAATACTTATTAAAGTACAATTTTTCTACCTCTATTTAGCTGTTGCCAAAATAAGTAATACACAGAAGTCTAATTTTTAGAAGACCTGAATGGACACAGTAAGCTTTAGTAAAACCAAAAGTTGATAAAATAACTGCAAATACAGTGTAATTCCACTGTGCTGAGGAAAACAAATAATCATAATGCCTGCTAAATTTTAAATAGCACTTGTTATCTATAGAACTCGGAGAGGTCAGTACCACAACACTGATAGCAGCTGTTACTTTGTCAGAAGCCCATTACCAGATGGCAGTAGGAAGGGAATGTGGCTTGCTCAGTGCCCTGTAGTAGGTTATTAGCAGAGCTGCAAATAGAAGCAGATCTGAAGTGTCCTAGTCGAAAACTGTACACACTTGGCTGCCCAGCAGCTCATAGAACTAGGATTCGTAATTCTGGTTTATCCTTTAATAAACAGAAGCTTTATCCCAGGATTACCAAGCACTATGATAGTAATTAAGAGAGGGTTTCTCTAAAGGACAAATGTGAATTAGGCACCTGTTAGTTTGCAATAGATGCTAAATGCCCGATTGCTTTCTTTGCCTTTGCAAATCTCTTCCGATCCCACAAGCGATGAGATTAACGGTGCTATTTTTCAGCTGGGAAACAGACTACAAAGCAGAACATGCCCAAAGTCAGCGAGTTCCTGACCTTTACCTGGGGAGGAATCACAGGACCAAGAACAGCATCCGCTGCTTTACAGTTAGACAACACCTTGCTTCATTAATTTCATGTACTTTTTCCAATTCATTAACTAAAAGCGAGTCATTACCAAGAATGGAAAATAAATAACTTGCACTGCTACTTTTCTGGTTCTAATAGCAGTCCTTTCCCAAAAGACAAAGCATGATGAGCTGAAAATTATACGCAGAGATAATATGCCAAGAGTCCAGGGCTGGGCCAGGTTATAAAGAGGGTACAGCACCATGGAAGCTCTTAACAGTTTAGCATAATGCCACTTTTTAGTACCAACTGCTGTAAAGATAATAATCTGACAAGATGACAAATTCTGTTGAAATGAAGATATTATAAAAGGGAGCTCTTAAGCAGCACGATTAAGACATCTAATGTGAACCTAATATATGTACCCGCACAAACAGGCGTATACATTGTCCAAAATCTTCAGTTTGTGTAAATATCTGAAGATAAAAGCCAAGTAATGCCAGATGGAAACATGGCCCACAGTGTGGATTTGCAAAGCTGCCGTATTATCATCCCACCTTACTCCTCCTCGAAACAAAGCAAAGCTCTCCCAGTTGCAGGCCACTCTAGTAATGGTCCCTCGTGTCATTTTGACAACCTTGAAAGATGCGGTAGTGGTTTCTATTAATCCGTTTTGATGATATGCATTGTACCAGCTGCCACAGGTCTACTCCTTCAGTTGCCTCTTGACTCTGCCCCAGATGCTCACCTCCTGTGTCCTCTTGCCTGCTCCCCAAAAAGCCCTGCGCCAGGTCCCCAGGAAACTCCTGCAGCCAGTCAGTGGGTCACCACAAGGTCCTTTGTGTACCATGCAGGAGTGCAGAGGTCAGGTTCTCACCCCCAGGTATTTCACCACTCTGGAGTCCAGCTCACCCTTACTCAAGGGATTAAAGGTAGCCTGATTTACACCCTCGAGCTCTGGACAAAATCTCTACTCTTTCAACCTCAGAAATCTAAAACCAGTGAAACAAGAAAACAATTGGTACTCATGATCAAAAACAGTCATATATTAAGCACTTTCCGGTCAGCAGATGGCAAACTGTACCGCGGTAGGATCTCCTTATCCCAGTGGATAACTACAGGCAGGTTAACACTGTCACATGAGACACAAGAGCTCTGCTTTGCTGCCTGGCGGAGCAGTGCTTATAAACCAAGGGAGGAGATATTTCTCCGTGGTACTGACTGGCTTTCAGTCAGGAGTACTGCACTTACAATCTGGGTGCTTTGCCTAAAGAAAGACAAATTAAAGACTTCAGGTAGAGAAACTGGTACCTGGAAAACGCCCAGCAATGTCAAGGACTGATGATTTTCAGCAGAGGAGAAAGACTGAGAGGAGACATTAACATTTTACTAATGGACAAAAAGATGCTTTAAAGATGACCAGGATAAAAAATTTTCTCATTAGCACTGAAGACAGAGCAAGCAGTAACAAGCTTAAACTGCAGTTGTGAAAATTTAGGTTAAACAAGAGAAAAAATTTTATAACCGTTAGAATAAGGAGCTAAGGGAGGTTATGAAACCAGGAAGCATGAAGGTACTTAAAGCTAAATAAATACGCGTATATTAGACAGAATTTATTGCCACTCTGCTCGGATTTTACTGCCCTGCAATACACTGGCAAAATAGGATTGAATCTCATTTGTAAATGAACTGAGGCCTTCTTACATAAAAATAAGTATATCTATCCATGGACTCTAGTTGTAGTGGTTATTCCCGTGACTGTTTTCACAGAAATAATGGAGGTTTTACTGGCATTGAC
This sequence comes from Phoebastria nigripes, assembly GCA_035582835.1. Taxonomy (NCBI): domain Eukaryota; kingdom Metazoa; phylum Chordata; class Aves; order Procellariiformes; family Diomedeidae; genus Phoebastria; species Phoebastria nigripes. The sequence continues at coordinate 814,145 of JAYKAV010002375.1, forward strand.
TTCACATTGTACCTCCCAGAAAGAGGAGCTTGCTAGGGACACTATTGGCAGTTTCAGAATCCAGAAATCTAGTTTGCCTTCGGACACCTCCAGCGCGCTCGTCCTCCCAAGGTGGGCAGGAGTCTGCAGCCCACTGTCAGCAGTGTCAGCAGAACAGACCAGGAACTGATCGGAAAGAGTTAGTGAGTGCAAACGCACACAAAAAAAGGAGATTGCACCTTTGAAACAAGGAGTAAGGGGACGTATTACCAAAACACAGAGAGCAGGAGGTCCTGCTGCCTTCCACAATTGTCAGCATTTTAAAATTTTGAGTGTTGCTGGGGGTAGTTACCCAGCTAAACCTGAAGATCGTAAGGGGCTTTCCCTATAGCATCTAGTCTCTTCCAAGGCATCTAGAAATAGGCAAATCCCAAATCTGAGAGGACATACTAGATTTCATGTCGAATTTTGCAAACCAATGAGGTTAACAATATAAGCCCACAGACCTTTGGGTATTTGTTCATCATCAGAATTAATATAATGTAAAAAGGAACCACTAATAGCTATGGGAATGCCATTGCATCTGGTTCCACTTTTCAGTGCTCTTCCCTCCATTCTTGACTTCTTTATTCCTTTTTTATAGTTTTGACTTTGCAGACAGTGGGTCATTTGGTAAAAAGTAAGAACGCTAAACCCAGCCTTGCCAAGGTCCAAACCAATTTGAACATGATGTTGCTGGCATTCATCTTTTCACGAGGCTAGAGATGTAGGATCAGGCCTTCAGCATCCCTTCCTGCCACACCGCCTGATGGTCTGACCACTCTACACCCCCAGGAAACCGAGTAATATCATTAGCACCTTTCACAAGCAAGAATCAGAAACATAAAGACGAAGGATGACATTTTCAAAACCCTAGCTAAAAGCAAGAGCTTTAGTCTCACCAAGAATCAATACAGAAATCGCCTTATCACATGTAGAAAGATTTTAACCTCCCCTAGAGAATTCTGCAGGTGGTGGAAAGTAACAGGGATCAAGCAGACAATTCTCTGTCCAGCTCTGTAGGTTTTTGGGTTAATTTTTGTTGAACCCTGTTATACGCTACAAAATACTCGCCCAACATTCGCATCACTTTTGCCCTGACAAACTCTTTTCCAGCTGGACAGTTGATAATTGAAACTCACTGAGGATAATAGAGGGGAAGGTGCATCTCAGTCATGACAATCTCCTGGGGTTTGATCCCTGCCAACAAATGCACCTTAAAATGCAGCATTGTTCCAGGCAGGAATTGGGACTGTTTGGTCAAAGAAGAAACAGCTGAAGGGAGCTGTAATGGCAGTGTTCAAATACGCAAAGAACAACTGCAGCAAACAGGAGGACGATTGGTTCTCCAAGTCCAGAGCTCCTCAGGGTTAAGAAGCAATGAGATTACATCACAACAAGGCAGGTTTAGGGTAGTGATTATAAAAAATAACTTCCTAATCATGAAAATAGTAAATCACCGGAATAGATTTAGCTGAAGTGACTGTGGAGACTGCCTCCCTCAGCAGACTTTCTAAAGAAAAATTAACTAAATATTTTTTTATGTAGTTCAGGTCAGACTTAATCAGACCTTGGCATAGGAGAAAGGACTAGATAATCTTTTCAGGTTCCTTTCCTAATACTAGCCATGCTTTTTTTTAAAAGCTGTTGGACTGCAGTTCTTGCTATCAAGCACAACAAAGATGATTTATAACCCTTGTGTATCCATCATCACACCCACAAAGAAACCAGTGAACCAACAACCAACCCATGAACAAAACAAGGCGCTGTATCAGCAACACACACAAACACAGCAGCCCAGCTTGGCTGGCAGTGTGTCTGGAGGAAAGCTACTGCTTATGCTGACCAGTGCTCCTTGAGTTATCTTGTGGATTAAGATGCACCTGTATATGCTGTTCCTTTTGTGCTGGGTTCAAACGAGCAAATTACTGGCAAGGCAACTAGCAGTAATAAGTGAACTTATGCCACTGTCCTTCACAGCCACATTAGTGCATCTGTGATGATTTGTTTCCTACCTTACGTGCCTTCCTTGCTCATCTTCATTAGGGAAGTGCTTGATGGTGGGTCATTAAAACGTATTACTTTGATGCATGCTGCAAAGAGATGCCAAACAGCTGTGCGCTCTTTCTAAATGAGTAGCCTGTTAGCTACATCCATCTTCCCKGGAGACTGCTGCTCCAGCAAGGCTGGAAGACCTTCTTCAAGGTGATACTAAAATTATTGCAAGTTTTCAAGGGGAGGGAGAGGCAATGCTATTCCTAGCTTTCTCAGTCCCTAGTCATCATATCCTTTGTATCGTGTCCTTCTGCCTCCCTGCTGCTGCTGCTGGCATTGCCACTTTCCCACATCCAGCTGTTACTGCTCGTGACCCTCAGCAGGCTCCATACACATCCTTGTCAATCAGCATTAGGGAAGCACACTAAAAAGCCAGCAGGATAAAAGCCCATCATTAGGACTTAGGACTAAGTGTGATAACTGAAGAGGAAGCTTTACTAGCTAGAGTGTGGGAAGTCAGTAAGACAGGACTGCAGGCAGTCTGAGGAAGATGTTTTGGAGTTTTGCTTCTTTAATTGATGCTCTATCTGTGGTTTCCACTGTCTCCTGGAAAAATGGTGGAAATGGGGGTGGGTAAGGCTTGAAATCAACACCAAGCAGTGAGTTATTGCTGGTATGACCCTTGGGGATAGTTATTCTCCCCTGTACTCAGCAGAGCCAAAACCTCTGCTGTAAGTGTGTCTGGTAGTGCTTTCCCTGGGGTTGCTCCTGCTCTTGGGAAAGTGCAGTGCCTTGGCTGGGAGCACACTGGAGCTCCCTGGGGATTTGGAAAGGGCAGAACACTGTATGGTGGATGTGTGTAATGACAGTAAAAACTGAGAGATGCTTTTACTGCTTAGGTGAACTAAGGTACCCAAGTGCTTCAGAGCTGATTAATATGCATGTGTGAGTAGCACCAGGTATATTATCTGAGGGTAAATGAGGCCAGCACAAGTTCAGTGCAGTGATTAAATCTCTTTTTGGATCTAACCCAAAATATGTATAGGACAAATCAATTTTCTCCATCTCTAAGCATTCATTTGCCATTCAGCTGTTAAAAGAATTTTTATCAGAGGGATGACATAGATGGAAGAAACGTGTTTTTTTCCTAACATGCCATTAATTTTCTTTTGATCTGTGATTCTCCATCAATTTCATATGTATAAACCCTATCTTATCTGGTGGGAAATGGGGACCATATTTCCTGGGGAGCAGGCTCTCTTCTCTTCTACAAAATCACTGTTCTTTCAGGGGTAATGTAATTGATAGAACTCATAATTCCCCAACATTTCTATCAATTTCTTTTTTTTTTAATTGAAGAACTTGAGATCCAGTTTCAGACCTGCCTACAGACTTTTATACATCATATTCCTGGTAAGTGAGAGGCTGTTTAGTAATATGAAACCAACTGGATTTTCATTTTTGGTATTACATCCGTATATAATGGAATTAAATCTTGAAGCAATCAGTGAATTTGTTCAGAACTGAGTATTGGAAAAGGAGGGGGTTTTCTAGATATTGCTTTCATCTTTGACATTACCATATTTTCAGTCTCATTAATGCTGCTCAGAAAAGGCAGAAAAAGAACTGATAGCTAGAAATAAAAGCCAGAAAACTTCAAATTAGAAAGAGGGCAAAACTTTGGAAACATTTTCAATAAAGGTGACTACCAATTAGAAAGAAATCACTGGAGAAATCGGCAAAATCACTAAAACAAATAATTTCCAGACAGTCCTGAATGCCTCTCTGGAGGGTGAAAGTTAGCTAAACGTATGTTATTTAGCTCGACTCAGACCTCTACTAGACAAAATTTTGCCCCATGTTACTCAGGAGATCAGATTAGGTGAAAAACATTGTAAGGCCAGAATATATTATTATTACCATTTGCAGATCACAGCTGCTTTTCATTTAAGAAAAAGGAAAATTCAGCAACCAGAAGCTAGATCTTGGGGCTGCATTGGAGTGTGTGGTGGGGTGTGTGTATAAGCCAGGCAAATATAATTCCTGTTTATATTATCTGTCTCTTCGTTTGAAAAGAAACTTGCTTCTTAAATACCTACACATGCATTTGCTGTTCCTGCTTATTCCTCGACTTTATTCTTTCTCTAGCTTTGTTTTGCTCTAGTTCTGACAATATCTGTCATGTCTAAATGAAATGCATCTTCTGTTTATTGTTACAATTCTCATCTGTTGAGACAGTTCCAGCAGCAGCGTGTCAAAAAACATGCCCCTTGGATATTCAATYATCCTCTTTCCTGGGGTCTTCAAATGCTGTATAACGAGCTGTCCAGGAAATGCCAGTGTTCATAGGAACTGCACTTTTTTTTTTTTTAATATGATTCTTTACAGATTTTGCATGAATAGTTCACGAACAAGAAGTAATAGGATTAGTGCAAAGCTTCCTGTAATTGAACCAATAAGAATTATAGATCACTTCGCTATACAGCTAAAAGATTATCTTCTCCCATGCATTTAGAAAGGGCTGTATTTACTCCTTGTCTCTGGGCATTAAGATCCTCAGCCTTCTACATTCTGACATGAAGAGGAACATCCTTGTTGATACACTCTGCTAGTTTTCTATAAATTGCTCTTAATGGATACAATTTTCGTATTGATTTCACCATTCATTTAAATGAGGCCAATCCTCTGAACTGTTAAGCTGTAAGAGAGAAGGTAATGCTGAATGCTTTCCTTTTCTGGACACAATTCTAAACTGGGGAAAACTAGTTTTTAAATGTTTTTTTTTCCTCTGGAAGAAAGAGGTTTTTGTCAAAATCACTTAGTTTGAGGGGGGGRAAAAATCAAAAGGTGAAGACTACTGCAAGGAAAAACTGAAATGACATTTTCTGAATTTCATTCTGAATTTCCTTATTTTGCTTTCATTCGCATTGTCTTACCTATTAAAATTGAGTTACGTAAGTAGCCATGCATAATAAACTACTGATAAATCAAAATGGCAATGGGATGTGCTTTAACCAATGAGTATCTTGGACCTGTGTAGGTACAAAAGAGACCCATCTGCCCAAATATTAGCAACCCACAGGGAAATACATGTTGACTTCTCTGCTCCCCTTCCAGAAGCATAGTTTAAGGGTTAGTGTTTGCCATGCATCAGTTCAATCATTCAATTATCATATCTGTAAAATTGTGAAGGCTGCTACTTTGCACTGACTGAAGTTTCTCTTCCTACATCAAAGCCTCCCGTTTGTATCATAATTGAAATATTCTGCTCCTGTACAACACAATGTTTTTGAACCATGCATCAAGTACTTTTGATTACAAAAGGAAGGCAACATTTTGGTCCTCCAGGGATACGAAAGACTTCGTGCCCTGTTACGTCCATTCTAAACTCACTCCCGTAAGAAGTTCCATATGTACCACACGCATCTAGCGACTCAGATGTTTGAGACCTACAGAAACATTCCTTTTACCTTTTGAGCTATGAAATCACTTACAACATGATCAAATTTTAAAATAACTTGGCGTAGTCATAATATTACCTCTGTTACAAGTCTTAGGAAAGTTTAAAAAACTAACAATAAATTTCTCACACTTCTGTGGTTTCCAGTCACTGTTGCTTAATAACTTGCATAAAATAGCATGGGTGACTTTTTTTTTTTAGTTAAAGCAAAATAATTTAAAGTGATTATAACGCAATAATTTCACTGTAACATTAAATGTACTTTCATACACAGAGGAGAATGATTCATCTGCTCTGTATTTTTTCTTTTAAGTAGTTTGTACTATCACTAAATCAGACSTACAGCTTACAGCCTTTTGCACTTACAATTGATCTTCCAAATCTGGGCTGTTGGAAGCAAGATTTATATGCGTAATAATTAGATATCTCTCTCTTCCCTTGCTTTAATTTGGTTTAGTAGACAACTCATATTTTGGTGTTAGAGTAATTGAATCATTACTTCTATTTTAGAAAAAGCTGGTTCTTTCAAAGGAGTGCACTGATCACAAGGGTGGTGCAGTATCTAGGGTTTTATTTTTACTCACTAATTCAACATCACAGTGCAGCTCTGGCTTTACACCAAGGACGCATTAGCAACACATGTATCCCACCTACTGTTATTTCATCTGTACTTCATCATGCTTCATCTTGCCTGTTACTTCTCTTTTGCACCTTGGGCACCAGGACCAAGCAAGATGCCCAAGCAATACTGAAAATGCACAAACTCTCTTGTTAAAAATGAATTTGTCACACAGGTCATACCACAGCTCAGTTTCAGCTGTGGCCAAACAAATAATGACGTTGCCAAAAGAAAGCAATGTGGGGATATGGTGGCAATATGGAGCTGTTCCACCAGAAAAGCTGGCCAGGAAGACTCTAAATGAGGTCCATACAGATAGGAATAGAAGATGGGGGGAAAACAAACCTGGCATTCTTGTATTTCTATCACAGTAAATTCCCTCCAGTTTCTAACAGAAAGAAGAAATTATCTCAGCACCTGTTGAATAACATTAATAGAGAGAAGCACTATTGTGCTATAATTGTCTTTTAGGAGCACAAGAAAATCAGAAACAGCGATACCAAAGAGCATCAAATGTGTCTTTGGAGGGCGGGGATGGGAGGGAACTTCTCAGAAGGTTTTTCCGCAGGGAAGCACTAAGGAGGTGGTGCAAGATCTCACATGCAGAGAAAAGAGGAAAAAAAAGGGGAAGTGGTAGCACAAAATATTCAGGAAAAAAACCCAGCACAATCACTCTATCATGATACTTTGACACTACATCATCCTCTCAAGCCCTGTTTTTGATCTAACCTAGGAGTATTTTTTTTCTCTTTATTATCACAGCCATCTCCAAGGAATATACCAGAAAACTCAGTAATAAAAATGAGTTAAGTAAATAAGCAGTGCTCAGTACGAATCATTTCGGGTTAAGGTTTTCAACTGAGTTTCAGGACATGTCTAGGTGGTAGAAAGCAGCACACCCTCTGTAATTCTCTTTTAAAACTACAGGAAAATTAATATATTTAGTCAGAAGTAGAATTTTTTTTTTCTAAGTGTTTTTAAGCTGAAAACAATGTCACCAGACTATATTTCTATCCCCTGGCTCAGGTCCCCCTTCACTTGCCACAGGAAGCATCCTGGATTCCTTATGATTCATGCCAGCCCGCTCTGGCATACCTCTGTCTTGCTGCACTACAGCATATGTACATTTTATCTTCCCAAAATATTCAGCTACCAGCGATTGGAAGAAGACTTCTAAGAGTCAACTGTAATTTCCCACTGACTACCAGACTTTTTGTTTTGTTTTTAATTGTGAAAGCACTAGTGGTTAATTCTTTACGAACTTATGCAAGCTTGTTCATGAAAACAAAGACAGATTGGCTGGAGGTTGTCTCCTGAATCAGCAGAAATGCCGCACAGCTATAATCATCTGAACCAACAGTTCCATTTTTCTTCAGTCCTGTATGTGTTCCCCTGACATGTAAATTCATGAAATGTTGATGCTATACTCTCACTAGAGGAGAGCTTGCGTAAGGAACTTTCTAATTTGGAAAATTTCCTACTTCAGTTAGAATTACTGCCACAAAGATTAGATCCCACGCTCACAACCATGATTAACAAGAAAAGGAAATTTGAAGCCTTATCATCCTACTGCCTGCTGTCATCTGTGGGGGATCAAAGCACGTTATCATGGCTCAGGGTGGAAGCTGGAGGTTTCACCATCTGATTAGCTTGCCTTCTCTTGCATGTCTGTTAATCAGAACATAAAACAATGAAAAAGCTATTATCTAGGAGAAGGCAGAAAGGTAATAACAGGATGAAGACAATACAGCAACAGTATTGTATTAGACCTAGGGCATATGCAGTAGGAATAACATTGGCATGAGGGATTTCATGCCTTGTTGGGTGGTATTAGTTAAATGCTTGATATGTGTCCCAAGTATGTTTTTCACTTGAAATGACAATTAATTTGTGTCCATTGTTCCCATCTCCAAGTGTCTGCTTTCCACGACAGCAAAACATCTGCAGTGCTCTAGGCCAAACTAATATGAATTACCAAAAGAATTGTAATTTACTCATTTAGACAATTGCTGTCAACTGTTTGACAGTTGAAAAAGTTTCCTATTTTTGATTATCCCAGTAGTCAGTCTTGCACAGCTGACTAATTGCTCCATAAATGGTGTGTTTTACATGAAGGTTCACACCGCATTCAAGAGAGCTTGATTAGCCAAAAGTAATAGCCAAAGGCCCACCATGGGGAAAATCAAACGAGCCAAAGCAAAATGTGTCTTTTTGCTTCATTGCTGACTCTATATGAATATACCATGACTGTGCGTGTGAATATAAAAATTCTTGGACAGAATGTGCCATACATACTAAAAGAGTATAAAATTGCTTGTGCTGAAGCACAGGCTGCTTTCCAACCTATGCTATACTTGTCTATACTAGTGCATCTGTTGTGGCCGCACGGCACAAACCAAAGCTAACTTTAAACTGAAAAAGAAACCTGCTCAGAGTAACTGTCTACATTTTTACTTAGTGTCTTGATSAGGTTTTGAAGTCTAGGCTTAGTCTGTGGAACAATGCTGCAATCTAAACATACCCATTACAGTTGATATGYATATGAAATCTATAAGAATATTAGACTATCACTGTATAAAAAAATTTAATAAGCCATATGAAGAAGGAAGGAAATAAAAACTTCTTCATGAATTGATGTACTTAAAATGTAACCTTCTGTTAGGATAAAATCCAGACAATGATGGTTCATACTCTATTAAATCTGCATTTAGTACTGGTACAAATGCTTTTGGAATACTACAAGCTGCTCTGCTGCCCACATTTCAAGAAAGCTTTTGAAAAAGTAGAAGACTGAGGAAAGCAATCTGGGAGTTGTTAAAGTATTACAACACATTCTGCAGCCAGTCTTGAGGCGCTTACATTTAAGTTTAGTGAGGCGGCAGGGGCATGATGATCATAGGTCTGCAGATATTTCTGTGGAGGCAAATATGTGCAAATATAGCTTTCTTCAATCTAGCAGGCAGGCACAAGAAGATCCGGTGACCTTACCATAAATTCAGATGACTTCAGAGTAGAAATGAGGTGCACAAAGTTATCAGTGAAGTTATCTCATCACTGGAGCTATTTCCAAGAATTACTGTGGCTCTTACTGGCAGACCATCCTAAAAAATAAACTTTTTAATACTTCTGTGCCATCAGAAACACCAGCTGCCTGCTTTGGTTCCCTTCCAGCTTATGAAAGTTTCCCTCTGTAACCATCCCTCACTGGGTCACTTCTGTTCAGATAGGTGCAAAGGGACTTTGCAAGATGGATACACACAATTTCTGAGAGTACAGAGCAACCACTTCTTGGCTGACACTCCCAGGAGATAGTGAGGACTACATGCTGCTAGGGTAAGTGTAACTCACCTGCCGGCCAGGTACCAACCAGCTGGACAAGTGTGGGTTTTTTGGGAAAGGCTGATCACTGAGTTGCTTCTGGTTCTGTTTTTTTTTTCCTTAGGGTTTTGTACCATTTCATGTCAGTAGTCCTCTTTTGAATCCTGTAGTTGCTAATGTCACCGATGCAACAACTTTACTCCATCATTTCACTTTTCTCATCTTGCATGGCTTTAGCCCATGTACTTTCTCACAACTCAAAAACGGTTTTCTTGGTAAATGTGATCACAGCCACACAGCTCTGCTGAACCACACTGGGCCTTGGCTCACCACCAGCTAGACCTCTAGGGGAGGGGTTATGGTTCTGCTGGGAGATCATCTTATCCTAGATGGCTCCCAGGGAGGCAGGGGAAGAGCTCCACAAGCTGAAGGCCATTACAGACAATGTTTAAGCAATGCATCAAAAGCAGGACCATTCAGTGTTCATTACAAGAGTTTCCCTGGTAGAGGTCTCAGATATTCCTAGTACCTTAGGTGGGAGTCCTGGAGAGGCAGGGAACCATCCCAGCACGGGGTGCTAAGAACGTTCAAGGGGTTAACATGCAGGTGTTAAAAAATCCTTAAACTCAGTTATCCCTTAGGTAGGCAGCAAATCAAGAATTCAAGTGGGGTGTAAACTGTGCCACTGAGGGAGCAAGAGCACTGACCTGTTCTGTAAAGCCTGCTACAAAGAGCCTGGCCTGTCAGTGAGGAAATTTTAATTGATCCTTTTCCTCTAGCAGAGCTGCTGTGTCACCAGCAGAGCCRAAAGCATGGCTCACAATACTTGCACACGAACTCCACCTCAGATGACACCACTAAAAACATTTGTCCTCTTATAATCACAGTTTCCCAAGACGAGGTGCGAAGACCATTTCCGTGACCCTGGAGTAATTACTTAAGTGAAATTACTTACTGAGGCTTCCCTGCATCTACTTTACAGGGTAGCAATTTTGCATAGGAAAGCAGAAGAGCACACTCCATAACCAGGTGATCAGCTTGCTTTCGGCTGCTGAGGTTTCACAGGCTGTTTCACACTGATGAAGGCGGCATGTAAACTGATCCTGAATTTTTATTCCAGCACTGACCTTGGTTCTTACAGTGGCTCAGACAAACCAAGCACATAATTTTCCTCCTCTGGGTAATTGTCTCTTTAGTAACACATTAGTAAGAGTCATCCTAATAAGGTTTGTGGGATTTAGTCAGAAGAATTCAGTCTTCTCCTTGGGAGAACTCTCAGTGAGGTAGCGTGGCTAATGCGGTGTTGTAGTTCCCCATGCTGTGTTTAGAGCTGCCCAGGACAGTAGAGGACGCTTCCTAGTTAAGAAATGGCTGTGGCTGGAGATACAAGCACCTGTATGAAGCTCCTCTTCCATCACCTGTATGACACCAGGAGATGACTCATCCTTGCCCAGGGTATGGCGTGCAGAGGATCAACAGGGGCACAACAAGCAGGGGCTGAGCACAGCCCTTCCCTTGCAGGCTGCCTACACACACCGTCCGCCCCAGGTGGGACTGTGGGTTAGGGTGCATGGGTGGGAGAGGGAAGGATCATGACTCTCTTGATCCTTCCTAAAGTAGGCGAGTGGTCAACAAAGATCATGCCAAAGACTGATGTGGCCACCACATTCCCCTTGTACACAAGGGCTTCTTGTGATCCTCCTGGTGTGGTTTTTCTCCTCCAGCTGCCTCCCCTCCCTCAAAGGGCTGTGCAAACCTGCCATGGTCTTGCTCTTTGATCATGTCAGATATTGTCAGCTCTCAGGTCAGCACTTCTGATACTTTTATGTTAGCAGACACAAAAGGAAAATGATACAGATGATGTGTCAAATGAACACAGAGCCAGAGTCCCACTGCTTTCACATGTGGAGGAGRTGACCTCTAAAAGCAATTGGCTCAATACATTAAAATCAGTCAACCCTTTTCAAGACCTCTTAAAATATTTATTTCTCTATTATAGGGGGAGTAAGGTGCCCAAGTTCTTAACATGTCAGTTGATTCTCAAAAATGGGTTAGATTGATATACTGGTTGATTCATAGTTCTGGAGATAGAGAATCTAGAAGATTTTTATTTATTTTTTTAAAGTAAACATCACTCCCCAGTCATCCTGTCACTACAGTTACAAAAAGTAAACATTTCTGCAAGCTTCCCTAGTTAATCTACAGCCCCATATTTTGTACACAGGCCTCTGCTTATTAGATTTCTGGTTTAATTGTAATATATTAGTTTAATCTATTTTTCAGTATTACTTGATAATATATACAGGCAGGATTTACAACCCCTACTTCTATCATTTGAGCATTCAGAAATCCTCAGAGAGGACAGAAATCTACCTCTTCTGCTATTTACAGCTACAGCAAAGAAACCCAAGAGCTATAAAATTACCTGCTGACAGTCCAATTTCTTTGCAGATTTCTGAGTCAGAAAAATGTAATACTTTACCAAATCAAAAATTACCTCTGTGCAGGGAGTGCAGAAGCAGGTGGGAAGACTGGGGCTGGCTGGCCCTCCTTGCCCACAAAGGGACCTGCCGGTGTAGCCACACAGGAGCGTGCAGGCTGAGAGCAGAGGTTTTCGGCACCGGCGGTGGGAGAGGGGGAGATCCCACCTCCCTGCAGAACAAATTCTGAGGCTTGAAAATGTCACTTGACATGGCTACGGTAACTATTTCATTGTGAATTGCTGTAAGGAGCAAAAAGGGAATCCAAACTCCATATTATCACAGCAAAACACCGCCAGTGAAAATCCTCTATGCCAACACCCGTATTTCAGGATGAGAGTCAGGGGACTGTCTTACTTTTTACTTCAGACCTCTTTCCGAATAACGCACAATGAACCAGAAGAGATTCAAGCACCTATGTGGGAGACTGTCTTGGTATACAAGATTAAATGTATGTGTCAGCTTATTCTGGAAAGGAAACCAATAAAAACTCCTCTCCATCTTAGGTAGGTCTTGAGGCATAAAAAAAAGGAGAGAGGAATGGGGGGGGCGGGGGGGGGGGAAGAAAAGACATGAAAGGCAAGACTCCAGGGAGCTGTAAAAATGTATTCTGTTGAAAATTGTCTCTCGGCTATAGAACAGAGCATGTGAAGGTATGGCATCTAGCCTGCAATATATACCACTGTTTGTTAGAAACTAAGAACCAGGCACGTCTCTCATCCTACCAGCAATGCCTTGAAAACAATAATGGCTTTCCTTTCTAAATTGTTTGTACAGCCTCAAAGCACTCTGCAATCCCTGAAATACAACATAGATGGGGTCCCACCGGGCCACCAGCCTTTCTGGAAGCAGCACTTTCTCCCACAGAGGTGCTAGCATGCATAAAGGCATGATTTTTCTGAGCAGGGGGTGCCTGCAGGAGAAGAGCTCAGAGAGCACTTTGTTTTTGGGCCAGATATCTGCCTCCACTGAAGGGGCTCGTGCACAGGCAGCCACAGCAAGCAGCAGCAGTTTTGGGGGTGGTTTCAGGCTGCCCTCCACAGCTGGGTGGACGCTCAGTTTTTCCTAATCCAGCCCAACTTGCTGCAAGTCATGGCCAACATGGTGGTTAGCACCATCACCTTGCCTTGACTGAACCAAATACCGCAGGGCTCAGCGTTGGGATGCGGGGGAGGGACTGTGCTGGGTTTTGGGTAGGATCCAGGCTGCCCCTATGCCTCGACCCTCAGTAAGGACAACTCATCTTTGCCTGGATGTTATGCTTAGCACGCATGTGCAATGTGAGGATGACACTGAACATCTTCATGTTCACAGAAAGCCAACAAAACAGCCCTGGGATCCCTAATTGCCGCTTTCTTCATGAGGCTGCTCTATAGCCACTTTCACATATTCAGAACCACCTCTTACAGGGGAGAGTAGAATAAATGCTGCAGAAAGTCATTGCTGTGTGGATTCTGTTGCACTGCTTCTACAAGAGAGATAAGGTTTCAGTCTTGGCAGAATAACCTTGCAATAGCCTACAGTAATCAAAAGCAATTTGGACATGGGGGTAGCTTTGATTTCACTAGACTGTACTGAGGTTACACCAAAATAACTCTTTTGCTACTGTTTTCTCCACTTCTGCCAGCCCGACATAACCAAGAAAGAAAACACAAAGGCTTAATTGCCTTTTTAAAGAATGAAACCCTGCCACTCACATGTCTGCATTTAAGGACTTTTTCAGAGCAGAGGCAGGTTGCTCCAATTCACCTCTTTCCGCTCCTGCCACAGTCCCATGTAAGATGCTTCTCGCTGGCAGAAGATGCTGGTGTTGGCAAATGCTCCCCAGAAAGCTGTGTTCTCTCTGGCAAAGATCTCCGCCACTCAGCATGGGAACAGGGCTCTGGCGAGGGTACCGGCGGCTGGCACACAACGAGAGCCACAACAGGGCTCGCCAGCTTTGAACAAGGGCCAGGCAGTTTTCATGAAGTCAATGTCTGTGCTCTGAACAGCTGAAAAAAAATGACCTGGCTGAGCACAACTGCTGAGTTTGGATTCAGACCAGCAAAACTCATCCCATCAACAACATCGGAGGGCAGTGTTTCCTTGGGAGTATCGCGGAGAGGTGAGAGGCTGCAGGGAAATCAAACTGCGGGTAATCCAGAGGTGAGTAGATGTGGAGATATTTTATTTTTATGCTAAGAAACGTTTGACTTTATTAAGGGTGGCAGCTAATTTAGGAACTGGAAGAAGGCTAATTGCAGTTCTGGTCAGAAAATAAATTATTCCAGTACTCCCCACAGCTGAATAGTCATGACATGCTGCAAATGGATGTTACGAACAGGAAAACAGGCTTAATGTAGATAGGGATACATACAACATAAATATGAATGACCCCCAAAAAATCCATAGGCAAGTAAAATAAAACTGAAAAAGTTAGTCATCTTGAAAAGCCTTACATATGGGAAAATGAACCAAAAATAGTAAAAAGAAAACATTCTAAAAGTGAAGTGAGAGCAACAATTGCACCAGATGCATTGGGACAGGTATAGTATCAGAAATACCCATGGATCTGAAAATCAGACATGGTGGAAGCGTTGCAGAAGGCAACCTCTTAGTGTCAGAAACCATAGGACCTACTGTTTCTATTGCAAACCCAGACTGTGCTGGTGCCTCGGTGGCCTCCTGTGCGTCGGTGCACCTGTGGACCTTCGCAGCACCAGCTGCACACGCACGTGGAGGCTGACTGCAGCGGCAGCCTGCGAGACAGTTCTAACCAAAAGCTATTGCTACCAGATGGGGTTTCTGGAGAGCTGCTATGAACTGAACTGGAGGCTCCAGCACAGTTCCCAGCAAGCAGCTGTCCACCCTGTTAAACGTCATGGGAGAGGCTGCCAACAGCACGAGTTTGTGCTCTCGGCAGCGAAGCCAAGGACTGGCTGTGGTCCTGCCAAGATAGTCAGGTTGTCAGAGCAGTGTACAGCCTCGGCTTTTCTGCTGCCTTCGGACCAGCACTCCAGGGCTGCTGTTCTGGCATTTTTTCAGAAGAGGGGGAAAAAATTATTTCAAAATATAAGCCACACCTGAAGTGGATAAAAACAAAACAAAACAAAACAAAACAAAACAAAAAAAGGGAAAAAAATAGTAAACCAAAAATGAAAGAGACAGTATCTACATAAAAAATAAACTGCAAAGTGTCAGATTAAATCAAAGATAGATCAAGATAGATCATCTTGGCTCCACAGAAGCGTGACTTTAAGAGAGAAAACGAGTGCAGAGAGTTTTCAGCTCTTCCTTCACTTCCTTCAAAGTTAGTTAAAATCAAGCAAAAAAAATTCACTTCCACTAATTTTCCCCTGAGGTCCTCATGGGAATAGAACATTCTGCTACACATTTTACCCTGTTTTGCAAAAAATATTTCAGAGGCACTGAAATTTATGTGTTGTTTTCAACAGCTCGACATTTCCAAGCCAGTCACGAGGAAACCATCTCCATCACAACTGGATCTCTCCCTTTGAGCCAGCCCCAAGCTTCAAATACTGACCAAAACTGATCCGAGATCCCAGCTAGCCATAGAGGGGGAAGTGGAAAAACACTAAGGATGGGTCCTTGCATTATTGCTTTGCTCCCACTAGGATACTTTTGAACTTTTGCCCAAAGGCTTACCCTCCTGAGATTTCCAATCTGTTTTTCATGAAAAAAATAACGCCACTAGTTAGCAAAAAAACATGCCTTACTCCGAATCAAGATAGCATGCTCGTCCATTGCTCTTACTTCATACATTTCAGTAATGCTCTTCCTCCCCTTAGTCTTGTACACATCTGCCCCAGATAGAACAGGATTTACTGGTGGTGTTTTTCCTCTTACACTTTTACCCATGTCCTTTCTCAGAGCATCTCTAACTGTAATTTCCATGTCTGCAAATACAGGGACTGTAGGAGCTGCTTCCTGGCTGCTACTGTGAGTGTGAACAACACGACTGCTCTAGGAAACCCACGATATCCTCACCACATCAAAATAGACTACCAGTTGTAGTAACAACTACACACTGCAAGAGATTACCTTCATCTATCCGGACACGTTAGATAATGCCTATGCAATCCTTGCATATCTAATCACTCTGCRGAGGTCATCTTAATTGCTGCAGAAAGAGCTTCTCTCTTGTGACAGTTCCTTTTTTAATGACTTGTTTACACACTGGAGTCAGTGACTAATGTGCATTTTGCAAATAGCTTTATGTCCTATGGTCTGCCCTGGAACCCCTCGGCAGGGTGGAGCAGGAAATTTAAAAGCTGCTAGAATCTCTTGTTCACTGACACAGGTAAGGCAGGGGGACGTGGATAAGCTCTACACTGACCCAGTTCAAACTAGGCGAATAGGGTGCTGTGCTTCATGCCCCATCTTGTTGTCCACACATCTGTCTGAGGGAGAAGTGCAGGAAGCGCTTCCACCCCGCACTGGTGGATCTCACACCTTGTCTCTAACTCCCCTGGTGACACCAACAGGCTGATGTGCGTGGGCAGGCAAAAGGGCTGTGCTTGCTGCAGTGCACCCAGGACTTAGGAAGGCACCTTTCTGCATTTTTGCCAGCTCTAATACCGCTGTCGAGATACCTGCCAATATATACCATAGACCATAGTAGCAATGGGGTTTTAATTTGAGGTAGAAGGTATAATCATCTAGTTAGTTAGACACAGTATGTATGACTGCACAGCCTAATCTGCTCTCAAACTCCCAACACTACCTTACTGTGTCTTAGGTCCATAAATAGAAAGCCCATGAGCCATGAGAACCCCGTGCTTCGGAGCCTGGGCTTCAGGCCTGTCCAAATACTGAGTCAGCCCTCATGGCTGATATTGTGGCACTCCACATCATATCATGGGGATGTCAAAAGTCAGGCTTGGAAACTAAAAATAAGAAAACCCCAACCAATCTACTGCTCTTTCCTCCCACACAGACCCCAAGCTATTTCATCTCATTTTATAAATGACCCAGTTCCCAAATCTAGATCCAGAAGAGTATGAGAGCTTTGCAGATGCTTTTGGTTCACTTTTGTCTACCATAACTACTGGCAACAATTTTCTTCACATTTGCAAAGCAGAAACTAAAGGTATTATCCATTTCCAAAACCTTCTTTCAACAGATGGACCCAGAGACTACACCTATACCAATAAATTATGCCCAGTGATTTCCTTGGGCCCTGTGCCAGTCTTGCCCACAGCCATAATTAATAAACTCCTGTCCAAAACAAGAGACTGGCATACAAAGTGCTTTTGGGAATGGTCCCTGGATTGTCCTAATTCCTAAACTGTGCCTGGCAAACATTTGGGAGACCCCCAGCTGGCAAAGGCACGGGATCATGCTGACAGCTTACTAGTATAAATGATTGTGTTCCCATGCCTGGGAGCCAGCCCAGGCACCACGGAGTTTACTAGCAGAGATGCAGCCATAAAGTCTCCAGCAATGACAAATAGCGGATCATAACTCATCCTCATTTCTCCAGCTTGGGAATCCACTGAGGACAACCCAAAACACCAGGAGCCACTCTGTTATACTACATGTAGACCCATCCCCCCCTACTGAAATGAATGCTCTTACTTTGGCATTTACTGCTACAATCAAGTCATTATTCAGCCACCGAATAGCCTCGCATGTGTTTAGACAAAAAGCTTTTTGCGTGGCCCTCTAGGTGTTATACAAACTCCCCCCCAGTATTCAGATGTCAGCCAGTGTCAATAGCTCTGGATAATGGTTACGTTAATCAGTTACATGGGATTTGCCCTCCTAGACCTCCACGTTTGCTAATATACCTAGCTCTTGAAGAATGATAGGAGAGCTCTGTAAGGGATATTTACCTCTTTCAGGAAAACAAAACAAAAAATCATCCCCACAGCCAGCTATATTTTTAGTGATTTTGGAAGGATCAATTTTTGCAAGTTTAAGTGGAAGAGCCTGTCCAAGAGCAGCGCCAATTTAGCAGACAGCTGCTGAAAACCAGGTGCCCGCAATGCCCCAGGCTGAATTTGGAAACTGCCCAGAATTTAGCCAAACCACCACTGGGTCCTTTTGAAAATTCAGACCTTAATCTTTTGTTGTTGTAACAAAAAGTTAAGATTAGGTATTTAGCATTCAGATTCTCACATCTGAAAAAGGACATGTCCAGAGAGTATCGATAACTTTCAACTCTAAACTCTGCTAATGATTTCTATTTCATATGTGCTTCTCCAATGCTGGTCAGGTAGCACTTGAGTACAGTTTAATCTTCCTCTGGAAGTCTGTCTTTGAATGGGTAAATGTATACTAACCCTTTACAAACAATAATCTGAGCCTGACAGCAATATTAAAGGCTTACAGGGATGTTGCTAATTCCTAACAATTTTAAGAGAAATGTAAATTACTAGCAAGATTTTTCAATATATATTTCTGAGCAGTTTCATTTCTGCTCTTTTCAAATCAGACTGAAGTAGACTTTCTAATTCTTTTGCCTTCAGATTTTTGGTGAACTGAGCTTGAACTCAGCTTACATTTTTATTAATCCTGTGTAATTTTTCCAGAAATCCCGCTACTCTTCTCTTTAAATCCAAACCATCTGTCCACAAGTTTCTTTAACACAGAAGTGAACTTTTCCCTTTACATATCAGATTTATATGGTTCACAATCAATCTGAAATCAGAAAAGTCTGGTTCATATTCTGTTTCATTAATTGCATGGCAAAAGTCTTATGAACTATTGGAAATGGATTAAAATATGAACACATTCCTTCTAATTGCATTGTATCTTGAGACAGACTTCAACAATCATATTTCTTAATGAGAAGCAGAAGGGAAGAAGAAAACATTGGCAAGTTATGAAATAGTAAACGCCCTGCGCTCTAAGCAAGCTGCAAAAAGAGGTCCACCTATTCCTCCATGTGAAGAACATTTCCACCTTTTCCTCCAGAAGCTTTGTTTGCTGAAACTTTTAGCTTTAACTGGACTCAGCATTTTCCAGACAGAGACACATCTGGGAATGTACACAAAAGGCATCTTGGGGACAGGAGCCAAGTGAGAGCCTTGAAAACCCAGTCCTTTCAACACAAAAGTGAGACTGAGGCAGAATGTAGTTGGTCCTGTATTAGCCCATTAGTAAGACTAAATGCATGTGCACATCCACATAGATAGCAGGGCAATTTGATAATATGAAAAAAAAAAAAAAGGATAAAAAGAAAAACAAAAAGAAGAAGAAAAGAAACAAAGGTCTAAAGATCTTGCCTGAATTGTTTCCATACTGCCAGAGCATTGCTGATGCAGTGTCAACATGAGGCTCTTGCAGTGTGGAGTGGGCCAGTGACGGGAAACTGCCCAAGCAATTGCCATCAGTTGCTGGTTACTCAATATTTCAACAGTTGAAAGAGACATTATTATCTGATTTGAACTTGAACCAAGCAAAGAGTATTTTAGGCCAGAAAATCAGCTAGTTGAGACAAAAAATGGATACAAAAGTCAACCAGCTTTAGTTACTGGACTTGCAGAACTCCTTTTTATTTACATCCCCTCTGACTCAACTCTCTGCAGTGCAGATACCTTCCCAAATTTTGCCTACTAATCAAATCTATTCCACTACCAATTTTAGCTGGAGATGATTGTTTATTTAACACCCTCCATAAACTTCACCTTCATTAGCCTCCAGACATTGGCCTGCTGGCTCCAGAGACTATGAATTATTTCTGCTTCTTGGAGTCTACTGTATGATCGGATGATGCCCTTTTACCTGAGGGCTTCGCAGCTTACTTAGCTGGATGGTGATGAAAATTATGAGGCTTTTCTTGAGGTACACAAGAGAAAAGAAAGAGATCTGCTCTACTTCTTTTCAGGTGCCTAGCCTGTATCCCTGCCCACTGAAATTTTCCAAGTGTATTACARCTTATATGATTCCTACGTGCACACACAGGACACTCCTGTGGCCAGGAAATCCTGTCTCCCATGGGATTCCCCTTTTTCTTGACCCTTTCCAGCCCTTATGGCCCTGCAGTCTCTTTGCTGGAGCAGGAGCAGTAGCACCAGTAAGAACCAATAACAACCTTCAATAGTAGACGCAAAAGAGACATCAATCTTTGGAAGGCTAATAGTGTCATAAAAATATTACTGGTTCAACAAGGCCGGACTGAAAAACACACATTGAGACTGCTGGGTCTTATCCAAGGTTGCTATCCTTGTGTATATAGCATCTACTTGAAATGCTAAGAGCACTTGAAATGGGGAGAACAGCAAAGAAAGATCTCTGGCTTGGTGAAGGCAGCACTGTTATTCCTGTGGATACCACCTGCTATTAAAGCAATTTGCATTGATACTTCTGGGCTTCATACTGCAAACCTTGTGCCATGTTGTGCTCTGCACAGCCTGGTCCGATCACACTCTGCATAACCCCACTGGCCCCACCATGCCCTTGACCTTCCATCCCTCCCTGGGACTGTGGCAAAGCATTTGCACAGCTACATGGCTGGGATATACCCTTGCTTTTCTCTGTACAGTTTATGGCACTCTTCCCTCTTCCCCGTTAAGCCCAGAGAAGAAAAACTCCCTACTCATAAAAGGGAATTTTTAATACCCTATCTGTATTAGGTTACTGCTGTGCCTTGTACTGCAGCATGGAGGGGCATGCCAATGGGACCTGTAAACCACCCCCTGGCTTTTGACAGGGTTCCTAGAGCAGCTGGGCATCAGGGAACGGTGCAGCTGTGCCAGCGAGGGCGCCTGAGACATCTCCGTCAGATTCGCTGCTTTAGGGATGTCCTGGCAGAGGACACACACCAGTTCACAGACATCACTTGTCATACCAAATAATAACAACTTTTATTTACAAGGCTTCCTTCTGCCACTTGGCATAGGGTATTTTATATYAGCTATCCTGCCCTGTTCAATGGGTTTGTGTTGCTGTCAGTAAATACTGGAGGTGGCCACCCTGTGCCAGGCATTTGTGGAAAAGGTTGCATAATATTTGTTTCCACTTTCTAAATTCATCTGTTCTGAGYTCTGCCTGGTGCCAGCAGGGTTTGCAGAATTAAGCCCAGGGGATCTATGAACTCAGAACTGCACACGCTTTTATAAATATTAAGTTTCATAACAGGCTTATGCAGTAGATAATATCCATCTGGATTATGGATGGATACCAGTATTCGTCAGAAGTGTGACATTTGCATCATCTACAAAAGCACCCTTTTACAGTGTTCGTTTTCTGTACTCCTCTTTCTCTCCCCACTGCACAGTACACTGGTGTACATGACTTATATCCCTGACTTATTCAGGGCTGCCGATATTCAAAGTTACAGAGGGCTAAGATAAAGTGGAGCAACGCACAGTGTAGCATAGACATAGGGCAGTAGTAAATCAGAAACTGTGTTGCTTTTCTCTTTTATGACCATTTTTTGCATGCCTTATATGGAGGCATTCATTTGAAATTATTTTGGAGATTTTGCAATGGGGCATACAAATGCAGAAGACCTCTACAAAGCCATCAAGGATCAGTACTTCTATGTCTAAATGTCTGGTTTGCCCATGMGTGAGAAAGAAGACACCTGAATCTTTGTGCAGGAGGCAAGGGATGGAGATCAGACTCCAGGATTTGAGAACACCAAACCTCCAGCAGCAGCAGCCGCTTTCCCTCCCCATCCTCGCACTGCYGAGAGGATTGAAGAAAAAGAGCAGCTTAAACACAAAGCTGCCTGGAGCAACACAGGGGTCGTTTTCTGAGGAGGGAGCTGTTGGATGAGGTTGTTTCCACTGCGCTCAGAGAGGCAGGACTTCAGATGCATCCTTTTAAAATAAGGAAGATGACACTAAAAAAACAAAGTCTGTCCATTTTGTCATGATTTTGTCCTCTTTGTGTTTACTGCTTTCCGGAAAACAGGGAGACATCTACCAGTTTCCTAAGGAAGCCCTATCTCAGGAAAGATAAAGTGTGGACTGGCTGTTGTGGGGCAGGGGAGCACAGACTTGCCAACTCCTTTGACACTCACAGGACCCAGTGTCACCCTACGCACACCCAATGTCACAGGGCTCAATTTCCAAAAGACAAGGACCAAAGTCTGTCCGGCACATCCATCAAAAGCTCAGAACAATAGTTCTCAATATGCTAGACCTTGGGTGCTTGGAAGAGCATCACTAATAGAGAGAATAGACAAAGAGGATGGTTTTAGACATCCATTTGTCTTCAATCACAAAGATCCTAACATGCCATTGGGGAGCTTCCCTACCCCAAAGTGTTTCACAGTGTGATACATGACTCTCGTCTTGGGAAAAGCAATAGAGTTTGTTATCAACAGTGAGGGAGTCCCTAGAATAGCGGCAGAATGATGTTAGAAAAGATACTATCTTAGAAAGACACCAAAACGCAAATCAAGAAGATGAAGCTGAGGCGTGACCCCCAACCAAATGAACCTTACTACAAATGCTGAGGTGCAGCTGCCAGAGGAGCTCAGACGCATGCGCTCTCCTGTGCTCTCACAGCGACAGCCATGGGCTCTCGGGGGGGTCCATCGGAAATCTCCAGACCCTCTGAGAAGTACAGCATGCTGACAAGACAAATGGAGACAGCACCCTCACACGACTTTCCATCCCACAGCTCGATACCTTCAAAGTAGTCTACTATAACGACTGTGATCAATAACACAACCTGTCAAATTAAAGTCAGTTCAACCCAGGGTTGGCTATCTGCTGACTTTACATTGGGGATGGCATCACAACAGCTAGCGGTGACACTTCATGACCACTAACACTTCAATATATTTCATTTCTACTGATAACAATTGACTGAGAGAGATACAGCAGGATTGCAAAAATCAGCTGGAGTGCCRTTGGTCCCAGTTACATGCTATTAAGAGGCACCGAAACTGTCAAGTGCCTGTGAAGAAGTTGAACTAAATTGTGTTTCTAAGCTCAGGATATATAGTGCCAGCCATTGTTATAGGATAAAATTGAGAGTAATATATTCTGAAATATACAATATATGGGTTAGTTTTCTTTTGGTGGCTAGGTTTTATTTTATTTGGAGGGAGAAGGGAGAAGATTGCCTCCCAAGATGTCATATTCAATTTCTGCAATTTCTGGCAATTCCAGTCTGCTTTTCATTGGATGAGCACTCATTTTCAATCGTATGAATATGAATCAAGTGTTAGAAGATAAGGCACTAGTGTGTGTGCAATTGGAGCATTCTAAATGTTGATTTTGATGCACTATACTGTACAATGCTGAAAATGATTTCTGTACTTTAAATGGATAAACTGCTTTAAGAAGCAGTAGAAGTGTGAAAGGAAGACAGTTAAAGGGACAAGATCACCCATTAGGTTATGTTATATTATGATTATGTTATGTTGTATTATTACACAATATTGTTTGTATTATTACACAATATTATTTGTATTGTGGTTTCATCTAAAGATTCTGGATGAAGTTGTAATACTATTAGGCTAAATCTAAGGGAAGGGAAGAATTTTACAAGTAGGAAACAGAGGCACAAAGGGACCACTTCAGCACCAGAGGTAAGAATTCAACACAGACGTTCTGAAGCCCAAAGAGGTGCTCTGGTAATAAAGAAAGGAATAAGCAACTTCAAGGGCGTAGCTCATCTGCTCTAGTTTAGGACATTTGCTGCAGCCCAGTTTCTCCTCACTGATTCCAACTGGGCAATCTCAGGGGCCACAGCAGGATCTGGTGAGCTGACGAGGCTGCTCCAAACCTGGGTGAACTCACAGTGCAGCATGAGGATCAAAATTAGTCTTATTTGCCTTCACTTCCTTTGCACCCTCATATGCTTGTGGCTGCCTGCTCCAGTTTGCTCTCCCTCTTCCTTCCATTTCTGTCTGAAGACCTGAGTACAGACTGTGTCAGAGCAGAGCACACCCTGACAAAACGCTGCGAAGCTTTGATACTAACACTTAGAKTAGACTCAGGACCTGCTTACAGGTGGGTACCTGTAGAAATACTTGTGACAGTTTGTCTAGATACAGTCAGTGGACTACATCAAGCTAAGGTTATGCATTTACTCCAGCTTTTTAGTTATTCTTCCTCCCTCACCAACAAGTATTCAAAATCACTAACATAAATGTCTGAGGAAATATACATAAAATTATATCCAAAGGAACTACATTCAAAGCACAGTAAATCATGAGGCCAAGCATTTCAGAATTAGAAAATACAAGAATTAAGTTTGTGCAACATTCAGCTCCCAGCTCCTTCCACTTCCCTTGTGGGCCTGCACTGTGAGTTACATACTTTTTTTATTTTTTTCCGAACAGGAATCTCTTCTTTGTACACTGAATAAATAGTTATTTATACTTCTTTTTTATTCAGTGCAGTTGCCCTGAGCTTTCTAGAGTTCATACCATCAATACATGCACTGATGAAAAAGTATTTGCTTCCTCCAGGCTACTTTTGTGGCATTTTTCCCTACAGCATCTGCCTCAGTCTGTCAAATATCTTTAATGCAGAGCAGCAGTTTTAGCAATGCCTGTAGGGATCCGAGTGGAAACAAGTGGGGAGCTGAGAGGACGCGAAGCCTGTGACCAGAGCAGGGGCAGCGGGCAGGGAGCACCGCAAACGGCAGGGCCCAGAAGGGAGGTAGAAGGTTGGAGACCGGTGGGAGGGAGCAAGAGGTAGGAGATGAAATGGAGGAAAAGAAGGCAAAATGTGCATACTCAAAAAATTGGGAAAGATGAAAGGTCTGAGAGGGGTTGACCAGAGCAAATGGGAGCAGGAAGGGATCTGGAAGGCAAAGGGAAAACCAGCCCTCCCCCACCGGGGACCCAATCCCACGGAAACCTGAAGGGAGATGCTCTGTCCCCCCAGTCCCAGCCACCCGGGCACTGTCCCGCCAGCCTGTACCGTCTGCTGCCCGCAGAGGAGATACACACCTGTCCACCACCTGGTCATCCTTCTCCATGTCAGGCTTGAGCAAAAGAAAATTTGGACTTGCAAAAGGAAACAGTGAGGTCCCTTAGGCTGTTGAACAGCCCCACTGACAAAATAGCAGCAGTCTCATCAGGTAATTTGTTTCCAAGTAGGCAGGCCAACAGTATCAAAAGAAGTGCTCTTACACGAGTCCATCTGGAATGGAAAAGAGATTTAGGAAGACATTCTGCCCTCTCTTGCAATGATACTGGTACGATGTAATTGCTCTAGTCTCCTGCAGTTCATGGAAAAGGAAATGCAAGCCCTTCTCTTGGCAGTCCCATGTCACAGGGGTAAAGGAACAGAGCTTCACATCTTGCAGTAGCATCCTGCATCCAGACAAGTTTTAGGATTGACCCTCTGGAACCCACTTTACCACACAGCAGTATTATTAACATCTCTACTACTCACAGCATAATTCAGGTTGGAAGGGATATCTGGAGCTCAGAGCTAACTTCAAGGTTTGGGCAGGTTGCTCAGGCCTTGTCCAGTCTCTTTCTGGGTGGAGACCTCCAAGGCTGGAGACCCCACAGCCTGCCTGGATGCCTGGTCTAGTGTCCAACGACTCTCACGGCAAAATTTTTTCCTTATACCTAACAGGAGGTTCTCTTTCTGCAACCTATGGCTGTTGCCTCTCATCCTTTTACTGTTTACCTTTGAGAGGAGCACGGCTCTGCTGTCTCTCACCTTCCCAGCAGGAAGCTGAAGAGCACCATGAGCTGCCCCTGCAGACTTCTTTTGTTCAAGCTGAACAAAGGGGCAGCTGCCCCTGTTCTCTTTGGGTGTCCTGTGCTCCCACCCCTTGGCCATACCACCTTTCTCTGGAGTCACTCCAATTTTTCAGTATCTCTGTCAYACCAGGGCATCCAACATCAGATGTAGTACTCCAGATGCAGACTCACAATTACCTCACATGGGAAAAATCCCCTACTTCAGCCTCCTGGCTACACTGCGTGGTTGGTGGTTATCATTGCAAGAGCATGCCGTTGACTTAACGCTCAACTTGCTGTCCACCGGAGCCCAGGCCCTCTTGCTACAAAGGCTGTACCCTAGCCTGCTGGAGCCTGTCCCACGTGAAAAATTTTGCCCTTGTCTTTTTCTATCAGCCATGAACTTTGCTAACAACGGCTGATATCACCAACAACTATTCATCCAGAGAGTTAATAATTCCAAGAGCTAAACCACATTTGACAGGCCACATGCAATCTAAGCCAAAAGTGCCATGTCACTCAATGAACCTAAGGCCATACCGCTGTCACTCATGATTTCCTTTCGTTGCCATGTTTTTGTTACTCTTTCTCTGTCCCCAGATGTGTCTGGTATGTCGCCAAAAGTGGTCTCTCTCATCGAGCATTTGTAAGTAGCCAGCAAGTGTTTGCAATGGCAATGAATGGTAGATTTGGAGATGGGGAGTGTGAGGAGAGCAAGTCGTTAACACTGAATGGCAAAGCGCCTGATCTACCATAGATAGGTTATCAGATTTTTTAAATTGCTTTTGCTAACAATACATGTTCAAACTGTTGAAGCCTTCAAATTAAATCTTGTTTTTGAGAACTTAAATGAAACAATTTTTGAGAGATCTAGATTCTAAAAGAGACTCTGAAAAACACATTAACCCAAGATAAAAATGCTCTGTTATGGTATAGGATTGTAAAAGAGATTGTGATAGAACTATTTTGAACTTTGTGTTGTCTCTCCCATGCATATTTTCAGTCTCATCTCCTTACTGGAAAATGTTACACTCAGTTGATTTTCAAGTACTTTGTTTTATTTTAAAATACTTCTTTTTAAATTTAAACACCACACACAGAGTCTGATGATGATTTGGCATATACAGTTGTATTTTATTTTTAGTATCATGACAGATCGTTTCTAAAACAGGGATTCTGAATAGCTATTCCTCATCATCTATAATGTTTTTCTTGTAGTAAGCCTGCATAACACAGTAAAAGAATGTTCCCTCTCTTGGGAAAGTACTCAATGTCTTATGAAATATTTTTGTATAATAACATGGGTATAGATTAATTTCAACAGGTACATCTGTAAGTATCACCAGTTTTAATTCTAAATAGTGAATACAAAGTTCCAAGAAATCTATGCATATATCCTGCCTGAAAATTATCTGGAATCTTTTTTGCAGTACTGAATTTTTCTTTGGCAGTATATACATGTGCTTGTCTATTTTTTAACCATTTTGCAAATTGTCTACATTGCTGGTACTAATTAAGAAAACCCTAGTTTTTCACTCATTTATGGGTACATAATAAAGGAAAAGTACAAAGTGGATGAACTGACAGATCAAAATATTGAAAATACTACAGTGATCTTTTTGAGAACTGGATCAAATTGGGTCGACAAGGACTAAAACACATTACAGTCTTATTCCTGTTAAATGCCTACAAAATAAAAGGAGTCTGTAGCAGAGTGGACCAGAGCCAATGATTCCATCTCACAGTATCTTTCAAGGTAATGAAATTAATTCTTTTTCTTCTTCAGAAAAGAAACCCATGCAGATCTTTTCACAGAAAGTAATTGTGTCCTAATATTCTTTCTGAAAAATATCCAAATGGATAGGGTTTCCATTTAAATCTCTCTTTAGTCAGAAGTCTACTTCAGGTATCTTAAGCCTTCTCATCAAAACCCAGGATGTATACAGAAATTAAATAGAACATTTACATTAAAGAAAACACAAAGACAAAAATGTTCTAATTCTAAATTTTTGTTTCGGTTGCTAACCCCACCAGACTTGCAGATCTCGAGGTTGTCAGGGAAGAGGCTAAAAGCTGGAGATGAATAAGGTCTGATTTGACAACCACTGAAAATAGTGAAAAGAAACCTCATAATTTAATATCCATAGGATTCTAAACCTTCTATCTTGATAGAAGGAGAAAAACCTGCACCACATGGTGCGAAGTTAATTACCACACTGAACGGGCAATACAGGAAGACACTTTATGAAGTATCAATTTAATCAAGATGGACATAATGCAACTTCTCATGGTTGTGGTACACTTAAAATATTTTCTAACCAGCTATGGCAAACCAAAATGTCATGGTGACCTGTGACTAGCATTCAACTGGATGAACTTCTATAGGGAGGGCAGCTCATTTCTTTCAAGACTCCAATTCTCTCTGCTAGCATTTATCAAAATGCATTAAAAATATTTTACCTTAACATCTGTGAGACTGGGAAGAATTAGTCCTTGTTGACAGATAGCAGCAATCTGACATAAAGTGGTTAATCAGTTTGAGGCGGTAAGCAGGCAATCTGCAGCAGAAATCACAAGTGAACCCTTTTCTCCTAAGTCCCTATGTGTCTTCTCCTGAAAACCTCTACTTCAAGATGTTACTCATGTTACACATAAACCACTTTCATGGTCATTAGGAAGACAGCACATGCTGTACATCATCTGCTACCTGATGGAGGCTAAAATATCTCTGTTGCTGAACAGGCTTAAGCAAACATGCCACAGCCAACTGGTAGATCCCTGTGCAAAAGCCTGATGCAACAACTTCATAAATCTTCTGAACAGTTAGGCACAATTGCACCAGATGGGAACATCTCTGTTAAACCATACTCATTAACGCCACAATACTTACACTGCAGTTCTCACTGACAGCTGGTCTTTTCATTTAGGAGTGTATTTTCTACCAGGCATCCAAATCAAGCAACAGATGACGTGTAACACTTCTGTTAAAATGCCATGAAGAGGTGAACTGGGAAAGCACATAAAGGAAAGAGATACTCAGAAGCCAAAGTGCTTAAGTAACACCCTCACCAAGCTGTCCAAGCTGGGCATGTGGCAGTGGGCTGGAAATCTGGGTAGAAGAGGATTTAAAGTGAGATACCAAGCGAATTTCCTGCATTGGGTAAGTTTCTCTTGTCCCAGCAATGACCTTCCCTGTGACATTCAATCATCTCCCATCAAAGACAGATGGAGGGAGTCTGATACTGTTGACATTTTGCCTTTCTACAGAACATTTTCATACAAGGAATGAATATTAGCTTATCAAGGTTAATGGGCTAGGAAGAAGAGGCACAGGGCTAAAAAAAATACCTGGGGTCAGTGATACAGCTAAGGTACGATTCCCTTCCAGAGGGAAAAAACCTAACAATAGCTGCAAGACACAGCTTTCAAGTAGCACTTCACCAGCTGAAAGTGAAATGTAGCTTCAAGGACTTGGAGATTTGACCTAGGTTTCCCACCGCCCAAGGCAGTATTGCCAATGTGCACTAGAGAAGGAAGCACACAACAGAGAAACCCTGCAAAGAAGCTTCCACCCATTGACAACTCACCTGGCAGAAGTCCTCGGAGGTTGGGAGTTCTCATTTTGTGAGCCCCCATTGACATTTGTCCCTCCTTGCAACAGGAAAAAATCTAGTGAGTGACCTAGATGGAGATGGTATATTCCAAAAACTAAGAAATATTAAATGAGAAGAACAAGGAACTCTCATTTACTCACTGGGTACGAAAATGCATTTAGGGAAAGGAAATAAACATGCTAGAGAGCCAAGGAAAGTTAAGGCATCGTCTGAGAATTTCTAGCATAAACATAATCACTGGGACTTCATCCTCAACTGGCTTCAGCAATTTATATCTGCCCACACCTGAGTAAACTGGAAGTTAAATGGTCTCTCACTCATCTTCATTTGGCAGTTTTTTGAAAAGAACAATCGTGGCTAAAGGAAAGGGAGCTTCTGTCTTCCCTTCTTCCCTTAGCAAAAGACCATCTTTGCTATGGATAATTCTTGCAATAAAATGAAGATAGACAGAGATACTTGCTTTTTTTGTATCTACCAGCCTGAGGAACCCTCCTCCAACTGTCCCTGGAATGGCCAGGGCCATTTCATCCTATATCTTCCATTGGTTTTAAAGGGAGGTGGGGAGGTTTAAAGTGAGAGAGGACGTTTTCATAATCTCAAAAGGAACTCAGTGTCAAACTCCAGCTATCTTGAAGAGGCTTGTGCACAGAAAATCTGCACTTGGAAAATCTGGCTTGAAAATCTAAAGACATCTAAGCTAGGTCAATCAGATGTTCAGATACTAGAATCAGCATTTGCTTTAGAAAATGTACTCAAGGCTTCTTATGTGGGTATTAGACTGAGCACTGGAACATCCAGTCCAAGCAAGTGGGATTCAGTGACACTGATTTGAGTGCAGAATGGGAACCTCTTTGACAAAATGCCTGTGTCTCCTTGGGATTCCTATGTGCACCCAAAGTTGTGTTTCTGGGTTGTTCTGGGAAGGCAAAAATGTACAGGTTCAGCCCCAGGTTAATTCTCAGACTAACACTGTAGATAAATTTGTCTCACTGACTAAGCTACAAAGAAAAGGAATTGGGTAAGCAGAATAACCAGAAATATCAGATGAGGACAATGGATGTAAATCTTGACATGACAATAGACTATACAGGACAACATAAAGAGGACGAGGAAATGACCTTGATTGTTTGGACATACTGAGTTAGAGAATGGGGAAAAGAGAAGAAAAAGAAGCCCCACAAATACTATTTTCATTTCTTAAAATGGAGATATTTATTTGTTAAGTTAATTAAATCCAAATTATAAATAACATAATAGTTACCTTTGAAAAATTCCATCAAAATTAAACAAAACAATGAGCCTGTCCCTTCTGATCATGCTCATTAAGACTCTGCAGCTATGAAAAAAGGCATGGACTACTATAAAATTGAGATTTGTTTCTGTCCACTTGCATGAATATTATAAATAAAACTTTCCTTATAAAAATCACATGAGATGCTTGTGGCATATTTTGTAAAATGCAACTAGAAAAAGACAACAAGATACTGTTAATAAATAATACATTCAATAACAAAGCAATTTTTGCTATTGAGAGACATCTAGACATTTTGGGGTACAGTCACCATGAAACCACCTGAAAAAGAGACATTCTTCAAAGGAGCACTGCACACTACTTGAAAATGAACAAATTCTACTGACGTAATAGAAAATACATTATTGCCGGGCAAAGAAAGATAAACCCTTAGTCCTTGTAACAGTGTTAGCCGACAGCAAACATTTGCTACATTGGAGAGAATTAGATAGAAACCCTAATCACAAGACTCTAAACAACAACACGCTTTGTGATGTTTAACACACTCCACACAAGTACCTTTGCCCCTGAGCGTGCCAAAATGATGGTGATTCAAGGAGATGTTTACCCAAGTGCTCACATCATTTTGACACAACATCCAGCCTGTAAAGCTTACATACATCATAAATGATACAATAAATATTACATGCCAGTCACTGGAGGTAAGACAAATCCATGGAATTATGCAACCTCAGAGGCATAACGGTTTGCTTATCCACTTTAAAACCATCTCAAGACAATGAACTACCACATTACCATCACATTTTTCAAGAAACTGGGCAAGATAAGAAGGAATGCAAATCAAAGTACTAGAATTACGCAAGGGCAAAATTCACCAGTTAACACTGAAGTCCCACATCACATTGCTCCTTTGGAAATACTGCGTGAGAGCGCAAAAATGGCAATTATGCCCAGTCCCTAAAGAGTCAGGAGACACCTTGCATCTGTCCTGCCTGGGCTATTGTATACCAGCATCACTATAAACCACAGACTCATCCCAAGTCAGCTTGTTTTAACCAAACACTGAGCTCCTTCCAAACATATGTTTATGGCATGGCATGTTTCACCATTGATTCAGGCATCACATGCTTGAGCACTCCACSAGGAAGGCTTGCCCTCTCTCATAGCCAGCCTTGCAGATAGGGTCAGCTACAGAGCAGGAGGTCTGTAGATCTGCAGATGGTATGACAGGGAAGGTGAGAGCAGGGACCTTGCAGCTACAGGTGGAGGCAAGCAGAAGCCAATCATGATCCTTCAAGCAATGCTTCCTGGGCTGCTTGCCTTCAAATAATCTATTTTGTTCCCAAAGCAAAACACCAGGGAGTTGGTATAACCCCAGTGATGAGCCAGCTGTGGGTTCCCTGGGCCCCTGTGGCTGGGCAGGTGTTTCAGGATTGCTGCAACTCAGGGTTAAGGGAACAAATATGTCAGTCCCTCCTGAAATCACTGACTTCTCATGAATACCTCAGTCAGGTAAATGCAAAATTAATAATTTTGAAAAACCTTTGCCTGGTCCATTTCTGTTCTAGCCAAGCTCAAAACTCCTTCCTCGAGTTGCATGCACATCTATATGCCTACAAGAAATGGAAGCGAGCTCACAGCATTCTAGCTTGCGCTTCAGCTTCCAGCCATAAGCAAGCAGCAAACCGTACCAAACCACAGTCACTTATTTTCCTGGCACAGGAACAGACTATTAAATTCCATGGGCAGGAAGCACATGGTATGGCATCATCAGTGAGCCTGACTGATCTCCCAGCCAGTGCAGCCCTATGAGCCCACACCTGGCAAGAAGTCTGATCTGCTGGAAATGTAAATAGGTTTTCCCTTACCATGCTGGAAGGAAGTGTATTTAACTCTAGGAAGAGAGCAGTTTGTTTATTACCATCATAATGGTAAAGTCTGGTTGTGAAAAGGGAGATAGACGACAGAGGATGTGGTTCTCTGCAAAAACTGCTAGAAATACCTTCTTTCCATTTCACTTCTCTTTTTTACACTACAGAGCTCATACTAATAATCCAGCTCATGGACACGACTTTCAAATAAAAACACATGCAGTCTTTTACATTCATCGTCATCCGCATGCTATGTTTCACAGTTCATTATCAAAGCGACGTATCACTCTATAAAAATATCACAGCGAAGCACCTTTAATTTCCTTCATATCTTCGTTTGTTTGCTTTTCTCTTGAGCTTTCAGAAATAGCCAGGTGGAACCAGCACTGACACAGGCTAAAGCAAGTTGTCTGGTATGCATAAGAAACACAAAGGTTTCCAAGTCCTTAAAGGACTTCCAGCGTGAAGGCAGAATTGCTGTTGTGTCACCTTGAATTGCCAGAGCTGGAGAAGATGAAAATGACTCTACAAGATTTCAGTTGCTAACTTGATACTCATATTTGTCCTTAAAAAAAAAAAAAAAAAAAAAAAAAAAAAAAAATTCTAGGTTTCTAAATGAAAATAGGAGACATTTCTATCCTATGCTTAGGGTGAAAAACCAGACTTTACAGCAAACTGCACATTCAAACTTCTTGCTCTTGACCTGTAAGTGGCTAAAGCATGGCATGAAAATGCTTTGCACTCTCTTCCCTTCCACAACAAAAGAAAAAGAGTTGTGTTGCTGTTTGTGTTGATTGCTCTAGCAGTTGCATTTGAAGTTTCTGCTTTTAAGAGGGCCCAGACACCTGCTGGCTCATCCCTCAGCAGATGTCTTGGCTCCACTGTGGCACTGGGAGCCTGCAGTGCGGAGCCACTTTGGCCAAGGGGAGCTCCCAGCACCCAGCTCTGGTGATGAGCTGCTCAGGACCAAGAAAGGCAGAGCTGGGGACGACATAACCCTGCTCCATGAATGTCCAGCTGCGAGTCTATTTCTCAGATTCAAAACTATCCTTCCCAGCAGGGTCAGCGAGGCCGGCCGTGTCTGAGCACCAGGCGCCCCATGCCACGTCCCGGGGAGGGAGCACGCAGCAGCAAGCAGATGGCAGCGGCTCCTGCTCAGCCTCTGGCAAGCAAGCGCTGGGACCACGCTGGCATTTCATCCCGGGGCTCATGTCACCTTCTGCTGCCCGCTGGTTCTCCTCTCGCCCAGCCAGACTGTGAGCACCCAGCAGCCCCAGGACTACCCCAAATCCCTGTGCCAGCCTGGCCCCACTGCTCAGCGCAAGGTACAGCCCCAGCAGCACCCCTGAGCATCCCCCAAAACCCCTCAAGAAGGGGATAAACCCCCCTTCATTTAAAATTCAGACTACTAGTAAGCTCTCCAGAGGAACAGGAACCTTACTAAATGCAATTCCTGTATATTACACGTAGTAATAATTTAGGTATTGGACAAGAATCTGAGAGATATTCACTGAGATGTAAACAAAAGAAAAAATGAAAAATAATAAGGTCACTGGAAAGAATACATGTACCAAAAACAAGAGGACAACTAGATTGATACTGATTCGAGTCATTTATATCCATGTCTCAGCTTGTAACTTCCATGAGACATAAAATGAAAATAAAAAATATTTTTACCACYATGGTAGTTACAGGTCATTATTAAGAAGGTTTATTAAAGACTCCTTGTTTTTCGCTGAGGTTGAAAGCAATTTTGGACATGAATTTATATTCTACTGATGCCTGATTGACTATGAGTGCACTAAGATATTGCAAAGATTCAAGATTTGACTGCGTGCAATTTAGGCTAAAACCCAAAGACACTTACAGTCAGACTGGGTTTTATGAAAGCCAGAAAAATTTTCAGTTCTCAAGGACTTTTAATATTTAAGAGGAAGATAATTCGCTGAGATTTCATTGTTGATCATCATATGTAGTGTTATGAAAAGAAGATACTGAGCACAACACAGGAAAAAAGCATAAGACCAACATTTTTAAGACAATCAGCATCTGAGACTAGAATTGAGCCTTAGATATAAATTGTCATTAAAAAAAAAAAAAAAAGAGAATAAAGAAAGATTTCTTCCCTGCAAAAACTATCAGAAAAGAAAAATTGCAGTCGAATAGCAGGGGAAAAAGATCATATCATTACAGCGATAAAGTCTAACAAAATTATTTGGCAATGAGTGGAAACATTAGCAGGCATTAGATCCATCATGCACAATAAATTACTTGAGGATATCTCATTCCCAAATGCAGCCAGTCAATGGTGAGGCTTCACACCGTAGCAAAATCCTTTTTTCATTTTCACTTGGCTCATACAATATACTTGACAGATAGAACAGCACACGGATCACTTCTATGCAACTTGCTGAAACAAGGACATGACTTAGATCATGATTTGATTTCAGACTGTGACACCTTAGCGCAGTTTGAAATGCAGTAAGATATCTGCCTTACAACAACAACCAACAAATAGCATAAAATGCTCATGCTCTACACTTGTGGAAAAAATCAGTAACTTACAGAATCGGAACCTTTAACTAGGTAGCATAATCTGGSACTGCTTTAAAATATCTTAATTTAAAATTTTCATAGGATGAATTCCCTCAGGTTTGAGAACAGACAGCTGGTTAAAATCTAGGCAATTCTATTGATTTGACAGGAGCCAGAACAGTAA
Organism: Phoebastria nigripes; assembly: GCA_035582835.1. Lineage (NCBI taxonomy): Eukaryota > Metazoa > Chordata > Aves > Procellariiformes > Diomedeidae > Phoebastria > Phoebastria nigripes. The sequence goes on from JAYKAV010002375.1 coordinate 849,103, forward strand.
GAGAGAGCAGAGAATTTGGTTTATAAATTGAAGGGCAGGGCAGAGAGAAGAAAACTTTCTTATCTCATTAAAATGCATGACTTTTCACTTTCCTACAATCTATGCATTATCTGCAGGTAATGTCCTTATTGTACTTACTAACAATGAGGGTGGATTTTAACATAGAAGCATAAATTCAGTCAAATAAAAAGGTTTATTCATTTGCTTGTTTTCACTGTTCAAAACAGATAAACCTTTACATTTTATAAAATTTCTGGTTTTTCACTTTACTTCCCAAGCATGAGTTAACTAACTCTTAAAACATCTCCCAGTGAGCTAAATATAATCTCCATTCACCTGACAGAGAAACCACCGCAGGAAGAAAGATATCAAACATTCTGAGGTAAGTGGTGCCGGAAATAAGAAAGCCTTCATTTTAATTCTGAGTTAATACAGTAATTAGTACTAGGAAGATGTGAAATACTGCATACACGCTTGCTTGCACTCGGTATTAATAAACCTAAAGTGGTTTATGTCTCTCTCTTATGTTTTTAGGTTTAGAGCCTGGAGGAAAGTTCACTGTAGTGCAGAGGACTTGCGAACGCAGCAGGTTTCACCCTGGTACCACAAGAACTGAGGAAAAGAGAAGCAAAAGAATAAAGACCCAACATCTGTTAATAACTTTAGGTCCCAATTCAGCAAAGCATTTAAATACGTGCTTGCATCCCTTTATCTTTACTAGAAAGACTGTGTCACCTTGCATATTTATCTCCTTTCTGATCTTYGGCTAATTCTTCAGACACCACGACTAAAAGGCAGTACATAAACAGTAAATGACTTCAGAAGATCTGAACCTCTGTCCTGAGTTTGTTTTTCTTTCTTTTTTGACTACACTTGGAGTACAACATTTAATTTTTAATCGAAGGACACACACGGAGTAGTCTAAAATTGGAAGCCTTGCAGAGGTACAGACTTGAGTACAAAGCTAGAAGTGCAGAATAACTTGAAAACCAGGAGAAACACTCACATATCTCTTAGCATAGAGTTTGTTCAGTTATTGGTGTATTTTAGGAAAAAAAGGGATCTTTTTTCACATGTGAAATTTGTGCAATTTTTTTTTCGCTAAATGATTTTAAAGTAGTTCTTCAAGATCCTAATCCGTGTTTGAGATATAAACTTCAGGCTATCAGCGATTTTGTTTATAGAATTGTGTGCCTACATATTATTTAGGTAGTCTACAGAGACCTCTAAAAAGGGTAAATAAGAGTTCCGATTGACACTTCATTCCATTTTCAATGCAAGGTGAAGCGCACAAAGAAAAGAAAAATCTACTGTTTCTGCCTGTGCATGGGAGAATTCTTGGAAATGCTTATGGGGTAGGAGTTTCAAGAGCACTGAATGCTGACCTAATCCAATATCGGCGCAATGGGGATTTCATTACTGGTATAAATAAAAACACAGTAAGTGTTTTTTGGAAGTCCTTGCCTTGTGCAGCATCAGGCATTCACCTTCCAGTGACCTCCTCATAGATACAAGTCTCATACTCCGATAAAATGGCTTTCGCATATAGACAGGTCTGTTCTGTAACAGGCCAAACAATCCAGCCTGACCAAATGATACACTGAAGGACTTATTTCAAGTTATTTCAACGCTCATTTGAGTTTTCAGTACATTCAAAGTCCAGTCCTTTGAAATTAGTCAATGTATGATCTTCAGGATCAAAGTCCACGCTTGAAGAGCCCTCGCAGAACTAAGGAATACCACTCAGTATATGGGAGACATCAAGCAGGCAGAGCTGCAGCTAAAACATCTTTTTTTATTCTCAGTGCAGCACACTCTGTATCATCTGCTGCAACTCTACAGCTCAAGAGGCAGCAATCAGCTCGCACGTTTGCAGAAGACCTGCCAGACTCCTCCAAAACAGCGTTCTCCTGAAAACTGGACATCTTCTGTCAGTTTTGCTCCGCATATTAAAAGCTATGGGTATGCGAAAAGGAAACTTGCGCTCTTGAAAAAAGGAGTGTTTCTTTTCAGCGCACGTAGGGATTATAAAAAAAGTATTCAAGCATTTTCTACAAAAATTAATACATGCAGAGAAGAAAAGGAAGTTGTGACTATGGCACTCTCGCAGCACACCGAGATCCTGGTCGAAGACATCCGATCAGGGACTTGAATCTGGGTCTCAGTGCTCCAGATTATACTGTTCTAATCAAAATCTCTCCCTCTGTGCATGTATTTTTAGTGAAAATGTTTCCTTTACTACCAAGGTAATCACACAATACGAAAGCTTCTCGCAGAATATGTAGATTCCCTAACTTCTTGGTAAGAATTTAGCTTAAAATATATTATGCATCTGTAATTGCTCCCTTCCAATAAACAGAAAATGGTGCAACTCATCTTTGCTATGGGCCGCATCTGAGCAAAACAATTCATTGAATATACAATTAGAAATCAACAGGAACTATTCAAAAGGTACTTTAGTGTTTTATTGAACACCAGCTTATTCGTAAACCCAGAGAACAATTACTTGTGTTGCTTTCTTATATTGACTTTGGATTCACTCACAACAGTTAAATCTAGACTAAAAGAAAAAAAGAGTTTAACTGGGAAGGTGAAGACATCAAATAACACAGTAAATTCCAGGCGATCTGAGTGCTAAAGGTTCACTTGCCTTAGAGGGTCCCAAACAGGATTCAGCTCAACAGAAAGCTGACCAACTCAATAGCAGCAGGGAGTATATTATTATGTAGATTATTTTAAGATGCAGTTTTAATAGGCCCTTCTGAGACTTGCCAGGGATCAAAAGTGTTTCAGGGCAAGAAGCAGGCTGGTCTCCAAAGGGATGAGCTACCATCATTTCCAGTAAGCCCAGCACTTCTGACTGTGAAGCAGGAGAGGGCTAACCTTGCCATGGGCAGTTACCTAGGACCTGGTCTGCAACGGCACTTGCTGAATTGTACCCACAGCAGATCTAAATGGAGCCGTGCTGGTGACTGCCAAGTCCCAGCAGCAGTCAACAGCCTTATCCTTACATGCTACTGTCCTGAGCGTACCTGCTGCCTTCACACAGGTGAGGACTACTTGCTGTCCCCGAGTGCAAGCGGCACGCCAGGGTTGGCTGAACTCAACTCAACAGCTGAACTCCTCAGACCGGGCTGCCATCACCCGCATGGACTACCGGGAGCAGGTCACTGAGCTGCATCCCCCGCCCCGTGCAATGCCTGAGCATCGGTGGGCACCTGACAAAGCTGCAGCAGTATGCTCACAAGCAAACTATACACCACTAAGGAAAACACTTAAGATTGTGCTCTGCCCTGCGCAGCTTAGCCTTACAGACAGAGCTGGGGTGTTTTCACAGTCCTGCGGAGACCTCTGAAGGCAGCCTGTGTTCAGAAAAAGCATGAATCACTATCCGGAGGTGCCTGTCTCTCCTGATAGTAGAGAGAACCTACGTAACCATTTTCAATTAACAACTTTTTCTTTTTTTTTTTACAGCTGAAAAGACAGAGTGAAATTCATTTTTAAGTATATGCATTAAGCTGAAGAGGCTGAATACACTAGGGCTCAACCTGCTGTAATAAAAACTGAAGAAAATGAATAATCAGGGAGGAATAAGTAGCTGTTTAAGTTCTCATTGCTGCCAAAGAAATATCAGCTAGGGAGAATAGGTTAAGCCTCCTGTTGGGTATTTGTGTTACACTTAGGAAAATGAGTTTGCTAATATTTAACAAAAAGGCCAGTAAGTCTTTTACTAATTGTTCTGTTCAAAAACTACCAAAAAGTCAAACATCTGATAGATTCCAAGTGACAAAATCTGGGAATTCAAGGAAAGAGGAGCTATTTTACAACAATCGCTTTGAAAAACACAGCCTTCTTCCATCCTCTTTCCGTTCTCCAGTGATGGAACTATCAACACCTAACTGAAGTCGTATTTTCAACGTGGAGCTAACTCTTGTTGGATTTATCAACCCTTTAGAAGAAAAGATGGTTCAAAACGACAACATATATTAGCTACCTTACAACTGATTTTTTAAATCACACTTCTAACCCCAAGGAGCATGGTTATCAGGAAGGATAGAGCAGAGAGATCCTTTAGGATAACTTCTTGGGGCACAAATACAAGTCCAGGTGATCGCAAAGGGAGATCTGATGGAACCACATGACACTAGAAGCAGGTCCCATTAGGGAGGTCACAGCATACCAGGACAGCCACAGCCCCCAGAGCATCCCCCAAATAGCCACGGAGCCAGGGAATAGGCACTTCTGGACAAGGTCTGATGAATTTTGTTTACTAGGAAGTATCAGCTAATGGAAATCCCACCATAGCATTTCATGAAGGAGACAGTGACCGAGGATAATAGCTGGTTAGTCCATTTTATGTATATTTTGGGGGGGAGTGGCAGGAGAGACGGGAAAGACAGATTTTTCATCATCATTCTTTGTTCCATTATATTTCCCTTTCTGTTTAATCAGAGTTTCCCCTCCTCATCATAGCATTTTGCTTTGCTGCCGTCCTGCAGAAAACCTTCAGTAGGTCATAGGTAGTCCATTTTTCACAGATGAAAATGTCCTACAGTTGCTTAGAACTGGGGATCTTTATCAAGAACTGCTACACTCCCAATTTGTTACATCACTGATTTGATCTTCCTTTTTTCCAGCGTCATCCAACCCTTCAAGAACTGCCTGTCCTTCATATAACCTGGACTTCTTCCAGTACTTACTAATCTATTGAGCTGAAGAAAAGAACCAAAGCAGGCAGCAAATGGTGAGACAGCATTCACCTCCTTCATCATACTCACTTCTAGATCAAAAGTTTCCTCACTCGTGTTCTCCTTATTAATTACAGGCAAGGGTGAGCCAGATATTAAACCAGTTTCCATGAAGATGTATAGAGGAAGGGTTTTACATAACTACCACCGTTCAGACATTCAGTTTAAAAAAGCAGATGCTTTGCTTAATTTCAGCACCCACAGAGGTGCAAACTCAGCAGTGTATGTTATGACACCATTTTGATGAAGCTAAAAAAACGGTGGAAGTAGTCAAGTTGACAAAATGGCCAATATTTCTATATTCTACAGAAGTTAAACTGTAACAGAGACTCAGACCTTTGACTTTTATAGCTGGTTCACCCCAAACTTGGTATCTTCATTTCAGCAAAAATATAAAAATACAACATTAATGAATAAGTCCTTAGTCTTATAGCAAGGTCTGTGCCAAAATTATAAATGTTTTTATTCTCATGAGCACAAGCACCCCTTCTCTATGATTTTAGTTTGCTGGCTTGTCTTTTGCTTGTCTGTTTTAGAAGGAGCTCCAAAGGCTTCATAACAACAACAGGAAGGAGAAGCTTTACACAGTTTTGGCACAAGTTCAAAAATTGGTCTTGATTTACTCAAAAGCATATACACCCCCAAAAAGATTATATCTAGAGCGATTTCAGTACTGAATATCTTCCATGCACAGCTCTTGTAAAGGAATTTAATTTATTCTACTTACAAACGTGGGGCAACGCCTCCTATGCAGAGCAATGTTTCCAGTGCGTCTATACCTTGTCACATCTATGATAAAATTAATAACTAGGAACATTAACAAATCATTTGGCCAGTCTGAACTAGTTTTTATTGAAGATTAATTGCAGTAGCTTTCAACCTGGCAAAGACTTGTGCAGTTTGAGCTACACTATCAGAGAAATTCAGGGACTGGCAGTGGAAATAGAGAAGCTAGAGTAGGGAATTTCACTAACAAAATAAAAATTAAGATTTCAATTCACTTCAAGGAAAACGTAGCAACACAAGCAATGAGATTTGATTAAGGGCACTGCCATCAATGGACTGGAATCAATCAATAGGTAAGTGCTAGATGGATCTAATCGCTCTGACCAAAGTTTGCCATGACTGCGAGATGCTGATTTCTCATGGTTAACACTTACAGTTAGCCTCCTGGATTTGCTTGTGCCTGTCTTAAAGCAGAAGTATGGTCCTATCCCATGGCGTGAGCTCCCTCCTGAAGAAGGATACAACTTCAGTCCCTTGCATGCAATGCCATATTTCACATCAGCGATCCTATACATGGACGCCCCCGCCTCCTAGATTTAGACAAGGCAAGCCTCACACTGAGCAGCAGCGGAGCATATTTACTCCAACATTTCTGTCAGGCAGCTGCCACTGTCACGTTCCCAGCTGCTCTTCCTTTTTTTTTTTTTGTGACTGCTCTTGCCACAAAACAGTTGCAGTACTCGCCTGCGTCCCTTTTCACTTGCTGGGCAAAAGGCTGATCGCTGGCCAGCTAAAACAGATTTTGCTTTCTCAAAAGGGGCATTTATTTTCGTTTCTCTTCTCTCCTCAGCTGCCAGTTTTCTGGAAGTTAYAGAAAATTATTTATCCTTGAAGCCTTTACTTCCCCATCAAATGTGGTTGTCTTTGTAAGATGCAGTTATATTCACTATACATAAATGTGAACAGAGCCAGAATTATCTATTTCTCCAACATCAGTCACACATCACACACAGCCTGGGTCTCTCCTACCCCCACAATTTTTTGGAAGCTATCTCCTTGCAAACATCAGGACTGCAGACATCAGAAGGGACTCACAAACACCACAGGCTACAGGTTCAGTCTGCCTCAGTCTTACAAAGGTGGGGAATTACAACATCTCCAGATATCCAGGGCACCGTTGAACATGAACAAGCCAGACATTATGAAACACTGCACAGAGTTTTCCTACAAAAATACATGTTTTTCTCTTGTTTTTCTAATCCGATTATTTTCCCAAGACATGGAAAAAAAGGATTACCAAAGGATTGGAGAGCTGTCAAAGAGGTTCAGAACTAAATTCCCAAGTATTGGTAAAAATACAAAAAAATGACCAGCAAAGAGGCAGTTCCCCCCTACTCTCCTCGTTCCCTCCCACCCCCAAGGAAATGCTGGCATCCTGTTGAAGTGCCATTTTAGCACACCATATTTCGACTGTTGTTCTCACAGATAATGTCATCTTTAAAGCACTAAAAAGTGCAAAACTTGATGCATACAATAAAAACCACACAGGCACCTCTTCTTCTCCAAGAAAGGCAGCTCAGTAAAATTCTGCCATAACAAGCAGTAAAGAAAATATTTTACTTTCAAATCCTTCCTCACAGAGTACCCACATCACAGATAAAACAAACATAATGAAAGGGAATGAATTATCAAGTGATGTTCCATCAGTGTGTTGACTGTACTTTTAACAAAAATATGGACAAAGATAAAATGGGTTATAGAAGCACATTCGGATTTTATCAGAACAATCTCTAGAACACTATTTAATCCAAATCTCCATGTTACAGTTTAGCACTGCCCTGTAATCCTATGGAACAATGCCCACTTTATGCTTGGAATATCCATATTTAGAAAGAAGATTTTATTATGAAACATAGGTTTAAGAAGCAAAACATGATTTTTTTTTTTCATGTGTCCTACATAGATAGTTGAATTATTCATGTTTAAAGAAGAGCCATGGATTTTGCCTTTTTTTTTTTTTTTTTTTTTTTTTTNTTTTTTTTTAATTATATCTATGTAACTTGCAGCTGGTAGTCTACAAAGAGAGACGTTGTCAACATATGATAGGACACATCCCCCAAAATACTAGCACTTTGGAGCTAAAACAGGTAGCACAGGAATTTGTTGTGGAAACCTGATGACAGTTTTGTTGTTTCAACACTTTGACTAGAATTTCAGCTACTAATGATGGAAGGATAAGAAAGAGAACACTGGTCTGGATTTTAAAGTTAATGGTGATAACATCTTGCAGCTGAAATTGCACTGTGGACTGAGCTGGTATTCTCTTCTTGTCCTACAGTGCTAAACCTAAGCAAATGAACAAAAAAATTTCTCATTTACATGGCGATAGGACCATCTGCTGCCCAAGTAATAACCCAAAATAAAACAGTCCTTCAGGCACTGCGCTGGCCGGAGCAGCGCACGTGCAATGCACACACTGACATAATTCACCCACCGCGAGGAGAGAGGCTGCCTTACATAAGGGCCTGCCATTTTCTTTTTTTACTTTTTTCTTGCTGGCTACGCAGTTTTTCAGTGCTCCCAAAGGCTGTTTTATTTTTCAGACTATCTTTAACCAGAGACAATCTTGCAAGAAAAGTACAAGTCTTTAAGGCTAACGTTACAATCCAAGCAGAAGAGCTAGTCACACAAAGAGAAAGGCTTTCTGAAGCTTCAACTCATTTTAAATGACACATACATTCATTTCTGCAGTTTTTCTGCTATAAGCAAATGAAGAACCTCATTCTGCATTCCACTGAACACCTCAAATCCCCTTGACAGTCAATGAACATCTAGAGTCCAAATGAATACAGAATTAATCCCCAAGGCTGGACAGCAAAACAGGTCAGGAACCATCCCTGCTACAAAAGTCACTGTGGAAATCTTGCAGCAGGTCAACTGAAACCAGGCTGCACTTCACTACTGGTTTTGTAACACAGGTTTTCTTTTCAGACCAATTTCCCTTAACCACCTCTTGCCCACAGTATAGCATTAGCATAGCTATAAGTGCAATGACCTAAACTATCCTGATAAAACCTACAGCAAGTAGGTCCACCCACACTCAGTAGCAGGGCATTCCCAGGACATTCTTCTAACCAGATTCTTAGCACCCTTCACTGTCCCAAGAGTCCTTGGAGGAGTTGATGGTACTCGGCTCCTGGGGCTTTTAAGCCTTTCCTTTTCCTTCCATTGGGGAAAAAAAAGTAAAAGACAAAGAAAAAAAAGGAAGAAAAAAGAAAAAGGAAAGAAACAAAGAAAGTTAACAACACACACATGCTCTCCTACACACACACCCCCCCACACAGAGGGAAAAAAAAAAGGAAAAAGGAAAGTTGTATGAGGTGCCAATCTGGAATGAAATGGATTTTTGAACAGACAGTCATATTTGGCACTGTCAGCAAAAGCTTGTGGGTGGCCCTGTGTCTCTCTGAGCCTTAATGCCCTTTTTACATCGGTCATTTAAAAACGTCCCCCGGAAAGTTCAGCTGTGCTACTTCTGACATTATTTTCACAATGCTGCTGAATGGACTCGATGGAGAGATTCGCTTTCCCCCACCCCAGTTCCATAAAGCACTATACATTAAGGACGTATTCCATTTGGCCTTCAAGTAGCATTTTTATGGTCCATGCAGATCCACGATTATTTTCCCTTTAAAAAGAAACAACAGAAAACAGAACTCTCTGTTGGAGAGCACAGAAATTAAAAACTATTGGATCTCCCGAACCGGCTCCTACGATCCTCAGGCAGAAGACTGGATTAAAGGGTCCTCACATGGTTCTAGCTGCATTCTCAGTACACCACTTTTATGAAGAAACCAGAGCTGTAGAAATTCCTCCGGCATGGCGTGGAATCCAGAATCGGGCAAGACATTGTCATAGTAATGATGGCTAATAAACTTCCCRTGCAGGTCCACCGAGAACGGCCAGAAGCCATAAATTGTTACTTCTTCACACAGACCAAGGGCGGCGCTGACTAGGAAAAGTCCCGTGGAAAGCCGTTTGGCATGGATACCTTTGCTCTTCCAGAACTTGCCAATGTCACGCAGGAAATTGGGGTTGGCGAAAAGGACTGCCTGCTTGGCACCGAAGTCCTCCAGGGTGTAATAGACACGTAGGGAGGGTCCTGTCCCCGTCTTCATCGAGAAGGCTGGCATGTAGATATAGCTGTGGTTATACACCTTCACACTGTCCACAAACGCTTTTCGAGACCACAGCAGATTCTGGAACCTGTAAAACAACAGAGAAAAACAAGTTGGTCACACGTAGGTTTTCCCAGTCATTTCAAAACCCAGCTAAAAGCTGCTCTTCATACATATATTTACAATTACCTGCACATCTTCCTCGAGCCCAGAGAAAGTCCAGACAAACTTCTGACTGTCTGACACTGCCTCTCTTCTAAAAACATAAACCTGAATAGACAGTTGAAAACTATCTGGTATCCTGCTAACTCCAGAAACCAAAACGTTTCTGATTTCATCTTTTCAAAAAACCCTGAATGAACACTGACAGTTTTCCTGAAAATCAATCATTTTTAGTGACATTTTTCTTTTTGTCCAAAACCCGACTTATTTTTTCAGCCACAGGAATCTTTAAAAGAAATTTTAAAGTCTGTGTTGTTCTTGTTTCTTAAAGGCATACTAAAAAAGAATCCAAGTTACATGCTGAACAAGCAATACCAAGAAATATTTAAATAGAAACTTTGGACTTATGAAACTCGTAAGACTTGTAAGAATTGTTTTTTGTTATGCCTGTATAGTGATTTAGGTTGCACTACCATAGTAGTTAATTCTCATTCTGGAACTGAGAGAAATCTCAAAGAACACACTTTGTTACGAACAATAAAACAGAAATCAATGAATTGTTTAGGATAAGTGGCACCACAAAAATTTAGCAACAGGCACCAAACAATATTCAGAGTTGGTGTTTAAGATGGCACGATTTACACACTGAGGAGGTTTAAAAGCAGCTGGTATTTGTAGCATGCAAGTTAAAGGAGAGACTAGTTGGCAACTATGAGGAGGGCAATGTACATGTATAGATTATTTTGCTAATATGATAGTCTTCTCATCTCTTGATATAAAAACTACATCAGGTTACAATTTGTTAAATTGCCAATAGCTGATGTCTATTTTATCCCTGATATTAGACTTATATACTACTCCAAAACCAGTATCTTGTCAAGACTATAACCTTTCCTTGCCATATGCTTCTGGGTATGCCAAGAGGAACGAGACATCCGGCAGGAAATCCTAGGCCATTCACACACAGCAAAACCCGGACTGATGTTTGACCTGTCCTGACGTCTGACACTAAACAAATCACATTTCAGTAAAATATTAAAGTGTCCTGAATATGTATCATTGGATGTAACTGATGTGGAGGTCAGCCAGAGCCACGGGTAAAATCCAATACCTAAACCACAAACTTGCTAAGTAACAGGAATACTTGCTGTCCTGGGTTGTTGTCTGCATTGGAGGGTACCTTTGCATGAGAAAGTCACTATGATTTACTCTCGGTAATCTGCTTTCTTTCCAGAGTCCACATAATCTTCAGAGCACCAGTAAGTCCTCCCTGCCTTTACCACGACAGTATCTGCAGGCTTCAGCATGCAGGCAAAGTTTACTACATTAAAAGTCACTTCCGCACAAGCCTCTCACGCACTCCTTTCATTGCAGCTGGGTTGCTCTCCTGCACGTGATCCCTAATTTTTTCTCAGCTCCCAAGTGCCCGTCTTGCCCTTGTTGCTGCCTCCTCTCTCTCAGTTTCCTGCAGCTAGGGAAAATGTGTCATGACTGATTTCATAGTCACGCAGTGGAGGAGTCAGAACAAAAAACTTGAGACAGCAGCACTTGATTTTTTTCCTTTCTCTGATGCAGGCAGAGATAGGTATAAGAATACCTTTTTTAAACGATTATGAAGAGATCAATTTTGTGTATAGACGTCTTTGAAACAACATCAAGAATCACACACACAGCAATACACAGGTTTAAGAAGGATGCCAGATGACCTCAAGAAGCACCAGATAGAATTTCAGTTGAAACAACTGCCAACAAAAAGTACAGCTTCAACAGCATTGAAATGTCTCATGAACATGTGCCAGGTTTTTTGAAGTCTTTTGTTTTGGCAGAAAATTTGAAATATTCCTATAAGTTGAAAGGTTTTGTTGACATTTTCAACATGCAATATTTGGTCTCCTGATTTGCTACAAGTTTCTTTCAAAATTTCCTTCAAGTGGGATTAGAATAAAGCTGTTTTGAAGCAAACCCCCTGAAATCTGCCTGGGTCTTCATCACTGTTTTCTCTGCAGATCTGCTCCTACTGCATGGTGCTATTTGCTAATGTAGACAAAGCCACTGTCTTCCAAGCAAGAAATCAATTCAACCTGAACATACAAAACAAAACAATAAAAATAATTTCATAACTTACTGCGTTTGGCATTCTTTTCTGTAGAAACAGCCAAGACACAGCTGAACATAGAAGACCAGCCAAGACCAAGGTGGCCTCGCAGAAATTCATTGTTTGGCCGTACCTTCTCATATGGGCCCTCTCACTCCATTACTATCAGACCTTTAACTAACTGTTCCCCAAAACAGGCTTTACCATCCTCTCTTCCTAAGGAGCAGCAAGACAACCTGTCAGACTATCAATCAGGTACAGGAGTTGGGTCCATCCGATCAAACTTGTTCCATTTCCATCAGGACACAGTCACTGAGGGTAAAAAAAAAAAATCCCTTGCTTAATACTTTCAATATTCATCTAGGCACTCAGAGCCTCAGCATCCAAACCCTGTTATAATAACCCTAATTGGTTATAAAAGATAGAATAAGACCAGCAGCAGGCTTTCGGACTATCCCCCCCTCCCCATAACTTGGGACATCCACTGGGAGGTGGGAGATGCAGGTTCAAACTTCCTTTCACAGTAAGGGGAACTTGAGCACACAGTTTGATGCGATGGGGTCCCTGCACTTTGATGGAGGAGAAGGCAGAAACAGGTCCTCTGTCACTCCTGGAAGCCGGTTTCACCATGTCCTTTCCCACTTACAGCTAGTTAACAAATTTCACTTCAGATGGCAAATAGATGTGGTTATTCTAAAACTGCATTTTTCAGCAAATTTACCATTCACAGAAAAGCAATGCACAGCTCTAAGATGAATACATTAAAATTGCTCAGATACAGTCACAGAAGGCCAGGGACTGTCTCTGAATATTCATTTGCTATCATTGCCATAATGTGTTTACGTTTCTTCTAGATGAATCTCCCCAAATGCCTTAAAGTAACGAGAAGTGACCAGCACTGCCATGAGAGCAGTGCACGGGAGGGACTTCACGCAGAAGGGACAGCATTTGTCATGCTACTGCAAACTGTCCTTCAGGAACATCATCACCTCCTGGAAACCCGTGCCTCATTCAAATGATCTGGATCACAGTGTCGGTAGGCATCACGCCCAGTTCAACAGATGGACATTATACAGGTGGCCAGGAGCCCGTGTAGAAGCATAAAACATGCTGATTATGGCTGCTCTGATGTCCTAACACAGCCAAAAAGCTGCTGCCCATCTTGCGCTCCTCATGAGGGGAGATATTAGTAGCAAATGAAATTTTCTGTTCCCCATTTGTAAAAACAGAAGCCCCATCCAGCTTTCTGACATTTCACAGGCTGGTTAGAGGCTCAGAAATCTGGGGACAAATGCTGCGCATCAGCAAGTTTCTAGAAATGGTACTGGAAGCTCAAGTGTATTTTCCTTTAGCTCTCAATCCAGACAAGGAGTCCTGCAGGCAACTCCATTCCAGCGGTGGCTTTGGGGGTACCATACCACATCCATCCCAGCAGACAGCGAGGAGGCTACTCCATGCCTGACAGAGAGACCAGGAGGGCTTTTCCTCTGCAGCTGACCAGCTCTGTAGTGCACATGTGAGCATGACAATATGGTTCCTTCCTGCTTGTCCTGGCATGGATGCCGCCAGCCTGGTGCAGTCCTTGCATCCAGATGGGCAGAAACGCCTTCCCTTGTGCCGATCCTTGCCTGGCCTTCTTTGAATGAGGAGCCTCTGCTTCCTACAGAGCTCGCCTCTACCTGACACGCTTTGAACACTCGGTACTCCCAGTGGCACAGCCCAGAAGCTGTGCAGCTCCTCCCCACTCACGGGGCTTCAAAAGAAACCCATCAAATGATCCAGCCCCTCGTGCAAGAGTACATCTCGGGTGACGTTATCTCCCCAGCTCAGCTCTGAGCAAGAACCAGCCGAACGGCTTTCAGGGTCATCCTCTGACCTCCTGCAGTCAAGCTCACACAAACGCATGGCAGGTTGCCAGCATTTAGATAAAACTGGAGCTGGAATCTCCCAAGCCCTGAGCAGCACCTGAAGACTATGAGAGTTGCGCAGTGATTTGCAGTAATGCGTCTCGGCAGCTTGACGGCAGCCCAGAGAGGTTGATGACTGTGAATGCTGATGAAAGCAGATCAYGGCATGTTCAGCCCAGGCGCTTTACTTCCACTATGCTCATTAATGGACAGCGAGCAAATAAAAATATCAGCAACACATTTTTGCTGTCAGGTCCATATGACAGATCAACTTTAAAAGCAGAACTTTCAACAGGCACGTGTAGGCACAGCTGCACAGATATCAGAGAAATAATTTCCTTGATACCAGCTGTAGAGTTCCCTCAAATGGTGTGCTCTACTTTTCCAGAGAAAACAATGCATCCAAGAGAAAACAGACACAGTACATTGCCATGACAGTACAATCAAAGACTTAAGAGCATTAAGTGTTTTGGGTTTTGTTTTTAATCTGTTTTTCATGTTCTTATTGATGTTCTTTAGCAGATATTTGGGGACAAGACTGCTCTCTGGTACTAAGAGATGATTTCCAGTAACCACAAAGAATTTGCTGCAGTGACACTGAGCTAACCCACTTGCAGATAATAATGGTAGCATTGTCTTGTGTCTTGGTTTTTTGATCTCCCCAGAGAGTCACTATCCCATGCCTGTGATGATATCCCAGTCAGTTACTGTGTTGGCATCTGCAAAGCCACAAGTTCAGCATTCTGGATTAATCACAAGTTGACTTATCAGGAAAAAAAAAAAAGAAAGATTAAGTAATGAGGGGAACAGCTCAGATGCCAAAGAAATAGTGTATTATTTTAAAATTAAAACAAATAGAGCTCAAGGGAATAGAGCAGAAGGCATATAAAGACTTATGTATTTGTCCCTATGGCAAAGGATAACCTTACAAAAATTATTTAGATAATTTGATGTCAGCATCAGCCAAGAATGATTTAGCAATTTGCTGCAGCTGTTGGAATATGCTTACAGCTGGGGTCACAACAAGTCAGCTTGCAACCACACATCTGAACCTCCACTGCAGTGACAGAGGAGTTTTACTGCACTCATTTCTCAGAGTGCTTTTATGCTTTCAAATAGTGATGGCCTCCTTAATGCCCTGTGCTCTCGTTCATACCATGCACTTCTTGATTATCTGCCCCTTCGGGGCTTGTGTAGCCAATCTTACTAAAACACAGACTGCGTTTGAGCTAACGAGTTTCTATGCGCTTATTCTCCACATAGGCACTTTTGGCATGTATTAGTTGCAAGGCAGACTATTCTACTTGTCCACACAGGGAGCCAGAAACGAGCACTTAAAGTACTGTAAATTGACCCCCTCTCTTGTTTTATCCCAACTTCCCCAACTACACAAGCCAYTGTTTACTTAGCCTAAAGATAGCTACCTGACTTGAAGATTCAATTATAATCCCACTGAAGTCAATGGCAAAACCAACTCTGATCTCACTGGAAGTACGCTCGGAGCCTCAGGCAAAAAATTCAGGCCTGCAATGCACTTCAGAGTGATTAGAAAAGGTATGAAGTAACATGAGCCATCATAAAAGCTGATCATTAAACCAATAAAATTACAGATGCCAAACACTCTCCATCAATGCAGGAGGCTTTTATCCCTGTGGTAGAACCCAGTGCTTTGTCTAATGTCATGTCAAACAGCTCCAGCACGAGGGATTCTCCCCTATTCTCCCTGCGGGCCTCTCCACAGGCACCACGGTCACCCAGTCGAGAGCTCGTGGCATGGATGGGGTGATGCTATTCCCATCTTTTCCTTTCCCTTTGCTCTCCTCTCTTCCTACGTGACTGCCGTTTATGAACCCAAAGACAGCAAATCTTCCACTCAGACTCTCAGCAGAGACGCTCGCTCCTCTCAGGGTATGACTGTCTCCAAAACTCACTTCAGCTCGTCCCTTAGGCACAGCCTGCAGCCTGCTGAGACCCCGCACTGCCTCCTCTTTCTTACGGAYGGAGGCTTCCGACCTCGAAGAACCTGTGCTTTCCTCTCATCTCTGGTCCCAAAGATTAAAGACAAACAAATTAGCCTGATTCTCCTTTTTATACACCTTTTCAATGGCTTTTTCCAGGCCAAGGATTCTGGTCACTCCCACCATCAGCTCCCAGAAGCAAGGAGACACACTCCTTCCACAGTGACTGCAGACTACATCTTTCTCCACCAGCCTGTTTTGTAATGACATGCTGTCCTTAGCACTTGACCTTCAGAATAATTTGATGCATTCAGAAAGTCCAGTTAGACATTGCAG
This sequence comes from Phoebastria nigripes, assembly GCA_035582835.1. Taxonomy (NCBI): domain Eukaryota; kingdom Metazoa; phylum Chordata; class Aves; order Procellariiformes; family Diomedeidae; genus Phoebastria; species Phoebastria nigripes. Next base: position 865,213 of record JAYKAV010002375.1, read on the forward strand.
AGGTAGGCTCTAATCCCCATGAAGAGGCAGGCTCCCCTTCTGACTGAATTCAGTATTAATTAGGGGTTTTTTTAAACCTCCACCCATTACTGCTCTTACGCTGTCGCCCTGGGAATACTATATATAGCGCCAAGGGAAAGCTGACTCTCTGTTTTTCAATGGAACACAGAGCTATCCCTATACACCAAAGCAACGAAACATTAAAATCAGCGTTCACGGGTATTTTGGGACTGTGTGTGATCCTTAATCTGCCAACTCAAATTAGAATGCGCTTTTAATAGCTACTCTTTCCAAAACCAGCAGAGCTAAACATCAATCCTTTCTGTTATCTGACAGCTTGAATCTCAGCTTTCAGAAGATGAGCTGTTCATCTTAGTTTGACTCTTTGAAGATTGTGGCTGCTAAAGTCACACACAAGTGGAAATAATATAAAAGGATAGCCAGAACAGCAAGGCTGTAAACTACTTGTATTGTCAAAATGAAATTGCTGCCTAGTATTTCTAAATCTTCTGAATACTTCACAGCTCTTACAGCTGAAAGTCTGGAGGATGAGAAAATAGAGAACCAATGAAGTCAGCTAGAAAAAAAAGTTACAGAACTAAGCCTGGCATCTTTAGCATTTAATTTCACTGGACTGTATGCCAGAGTGAGCCTGTAAGAAGAAACATAACCAGATCTCGCATTTTCTCAGGTTTTAAGGGGAAAAAGAACTGCAGCAAAGCCCCGATATAGTCTTCAGGAGATTTACTTTTGATTAACACAGGTTCCCTAAGACAGTCTGCTGTGTCTTTGGGGCAGCAACCAAACAGGAACAGAACAGCACAGTATCTCCTGCACGTCTAGGTCTTTTACCCAACTACTGTCCAGACAGACGCAGGTCTCTGTAGATCACTGCCCGCAATAGCACTGCAGCAAACACAAAGCTAATAACATTATGCTTTCCTGTCTGTTCATGCTGGCCTTATATGCTTTGTAACCCAAATATAAAACGTACCAAATTATTACAGCCATGGAAGACCTATTCATAGCTGAGAACACTTTTGCTAAGTCTTTTGAGTTTTCTCTTTAACACCATGACATCCTTCGCATATTAATAATTTGCAAATGTCAGCGAAGGTGACATTCAACTACATCCTCTCTTCAACCTCTTAGAGCTCTTTCCAAAGAGAACTGGATAGAGAGAGAAAGCAGCAATGTTTGAATTGAATGTGTTTTCTTTTTAAAGATGCTCTGTGCTACAAAAAGTGTAGATTGGAGAGAAACGATTTAAAACAGTAGATGCTTCGACAGGCATTATGGCAACAACTGTAACTAGGATAGGCTCTTTTTTAAGTATATGAGCACCTTTTTTAAATTATAGTATCTGTATCACTGGTGATCTCTGAGATCATGCCACGTGGCCTGCAGCTGGAGCGCAGATCCCTATTAAACAACACTGTCAACGAAAAGCTTGATAATAAAAACAGTTGTTCAGAGCCCATAGGAATATGTGGTGAATCTACGATATTTTAAATGGGGTAAAATCAATTCACACAACTCTAAAATATGCAAAAGAAGATCTCTGTATTTCCTCTATCAGTCACTCCCTCTGGGCAACCTCACCTGTTTTGCATCCCTAGGGCAACGAGCATTGCAATTGAGCAATGAACTAGTGGCCATCTGAGTATAAGCAGAAGAGGTGATAAATTGCTCTGGAGCAGTTAGATTAGCAGAAGCCAAACATGAGGCTAAAAAGATTGAAAAAGAGAGAAACAAACAGCAGTTCAACAGACAAGGAAGTCCCTTCCAGTCCTTGGCACAAGAGCTCATGCCATTAGTAAAATCCCTGGAAATGAGCCAGGAGAATTCAAGCCAGCCCAAGGACTGCAGCTGTAGACCTTGAAGTCACCACCTTCAGTGAGCTTTCAAAATGCCCCTTCTGAAGAAAAAGGCTTTACTTTCATCTAATATCAATTTACAGCAATATTTCTCAGCAATTCTGGTGCTGTTCAATGATGCCTAGAAGCGTTAGTAGGTGCTTCTCAAGGCTTCCAACAGTGTTTGAGATGTGTTGATTTGCTGCGCAGTAGATCTTTGAAAGAGCCCACCCTTCACTCTGCAACTCATATGCGGACACCTAGGGAAGAGTAAGAACATGACCAGTATATTTTAAACTGCACATCCAAGTCCTTTCAGCTCAGAAGATTTCCTGATACTGGTGTAGTTTGTCAACGCAGTAACCCCAGCGAATCTTACTTCCAAATATTTGCCTAATCTCTTATTCTCCGCATACTTCTAACCAATTATTCTACCAATACTTTCCCTCTTACATCATGATTGCCTTGATCCCTTTGTCAAAAGCGTTTTAGAAATTCAAATAGACTTTATCTACTGGATATATATTACCCTTATCCACATGCATCTATTCAAAGAACTCCAAAAGTTTTACAAGGTAAAATTTCCCTTGGACTCAACAGTGCTGACTCTTCACAAGAGCACATACATTTATCCAGGTGTTCACTAATATTATCTTATAGTCTCTACCAATTCAGCTGGTAGAGATGTCAGGCCTACAGATCTACTTGAACTATTTTTAATTTGAACTATTTTTAAACACTGATCCCATTTTTAACACCTTCCAGTCTTCAAGTACCAAGGCAGTTTTAAGTGAGGAAGTACACACTACTGTTCTTCAGCGCTCATGGATGAGTCCGGTCCTGCCAATGCGTTCGCATCCATCCTGTATCTATACCATAAATTCTCTAGTAATTACCTCAGTTTCAGCCTGCTGAGTCTCCCCATAGGCACAGGGAATGTCCTCAGTTTCTTCCACAGTGAACACAGATGCAAATAGTTCATACAGCCTCCCTGTGTCTTCTCTGAGCACTTCTTTTATACCTGGTCATCAATTGACCATACACACATGGCAAGTGGGGGGTAAGTGGTTTTGGCTCTTTTTTGTCTTGTGCTGTTGCTGGAAGGAGGACGTGGCATTAGCTTTTCATTCCCCTAGTTAGTTCTTTTTGGAAACTTTTTCTGCCTGCCACATAGATAAAATATTTAATCAGCCAGAGCTTATAATAAATTCTGTTTCCTTTGGAAACAACTTCAGCTTTTAGTAGGCTGTTTCTCTGTTTGCATTAATCTCCCTTTTCTTTGCCCTTCAGTGATCTCAACTTCCTTTTACCTTTTCTTAAGGCTTGATAGATGCTCCTAGCACTGTGCTTCCAGTATGGTACCCTTAGGAGAGTCCACTATTTTGAGTAGATCATCCAGATATATTTTCCAAGATGTATGGTGTTTAATGCTGAGAATGCCCCTTAAACTTCTTTTCAACACAATTGAAATGCCAAGGTTTCTCCTCAACTGTTAGTACAGCCAGTACTCAATTTAAATTGCTATAGCTATAACACTCTTGACAAAAAAAAAAAAAAAAAAAAAATCAAAGTACGGATACCTGAAACATGCTGGAGCTTTTGCTAATCTCTTCAACTGTTTTGATACTTGTGAAAGTGCTAGAGTTCCTTCACCTTTTTTCCCTTCATTAACTTCATTCCAAGGAGATACAGTGTAAATCTTTACTTAAGAAGTAAAAACCAAACTTTTTTTTCTTTTAAGGTACCAGGAAATAAATGCTATTTGCTAGGACAAAGTAATACTTTTGAAAGGCAGTGCATGTCACTGAGTGCTTTACAGCCCTCTATGCACTGGCTGAGGAAAGTGGAGCAAAACATTCCATTCCCTATTTTTCTTAGTTTCCAAATGCCAAGGGTCAGTGATACTATATTATATAGGAGTAGCTTTGTAACTGTAGTTGGTGTTCTTCCCGTGTCACACATCTAGAGGTGCTATGCTTCTTGTTTTATGTAATACACCGTAACTCAGATGTGGTCCCACCTTCTCACATTCTGAAATACCAGGCAAGAAAACCTTTATCTCTTTTGCTCCCTGTCTCAGGGAACAGTCAATAACAACGAATTGTCAGAACTGGATGGAGCTTGACTCCAGAAGACAACATTGGCAGGATATTCACCTGGGCAATGCAATCTCAGATAGCAGCAATGAGTGAAGAAGGGTCTTTCAATCCCTCTTGTTAAAGCTAATTTTACTGGACATACATACTCATTAAATCAGAGAGGAAGACAAGAAGAGGGTGACCATCTGAACTGGTGGTGGAGTCACCCAGCCTTCAGGCCCTCCCTGTTTAGTCACACAAACTGGAACAATACCAGCACATGATGCTGACGGCACCAGTCCAGCATGCCCCTTTGCTGATGGGTAGGACTGCCTCCTACTAGATGAGAGATAAAGGTTTAAGTCCCCTCACACAGAAAAGGAAACGGAACTTGGGCCTACCACAGCTTCAGTGACTGAGGTGACTACTCGCCTCTCATAAAATATGGCATCTGCCTTGGCCGGTTTTCTGAACCAAGCTCTATGTTGTTCAGCTGAAACTACTCAGCCTGGTTTTGTAAATTGCTTGGGGACAACTTAAACTATATTATCTGGAAGTTTTAGTCAGCAAAAAAATACATCCAGCCCTAGCTTTGTTTCTTTTTATTTGACTCGGGTCTTTGCACCAATTCCCTTCACGAAGGTGCCAAAACATTACTGCAACAGGAGTTAGACTGAGGTGACCCACTGATATCACATGGGTTGTGGAGGAGATGGTAAGCACCTTACCAACAAGTGCTGTATGTGAAACTATGGTCAAACTATAAACTCCTGGGTTTGTACTCCTTTCAGCTACCTTTTCTCTCCGAAACCCAAAGAACATCAGCTTTTACAGATGTTCACATTCAAATGCTCAAGGAAAGCAAGTTGCCATCTCCTACAGAATCAAGATTTCGTTCCGATTCAGGCAGCACAAAAAATAAGCTCCTTTTCTTTAATGCTCAGAGTAATTAATACTGAATTACAGTAGAAATTCTATCAAAGGACTTCTGACAATCACATTAATACTAAATAACTTCCACATGCTTTATGCAAATACAGTAAACACCAAAGATGTCAACACAGACTAAGCCATTATTTTAAAGTATTACTGAATAATCAAACAGGAACAAAAGCTACTGTTAGTGGCTTGTCTCCCTGAAGCAGGAGTAACACATTACTGGAAAAAACTTTAGATTTGGATCTAACAACCAGGCTAAAGGGTATTTTGGAGTGAGGAGGAAGGTATGGTCTGGGGTCTACAGCACAACTCAGAAACAGGAAAACAGAATACCTTAAGGGCATCCATTTGATAAGGCCAAGGTATTTTTCAGATAAGGCCAAATTGTAGGTTTGAAAGTAGCTGTAAATGTCAAGTCTGTCAGCAGCTCTGAAGAACCTGAGGTTGGCCATGAATCACATGGGACAAACAACAGCCATGGCCATAAACTCCCCCTTGAGGAAGTGGTTACACTCCCAGAAGGTTTCCAAATGCCGGGAGGATCATTCAGTGATCAGTTGCTTTGGCTGATAGACCTTTACGTCCCTAGCAGCTCAGTACCTGTATTCCCAAAGCAGCTAATCAAACAGTACAAGTGGTGAAATTTGGCCTCTTGCTTTACAGACAGGGGCCAGAATAGTTTGTACGGTGATGCGCAACACTTGGGAGCTATTGCTGAGGTTTTTATCAAGAGGCTTTATCCAGGTAATGATTTGGAAAACAAATACACTTTTTAACAAGCAACATATTTTTATCTGAATTTGTCTCAAGGCCAAAATTTCCCTTCCCTAATCTGCCACTCTAGTAAGCCACAGTGCTGCTTTGCTTTACTAAGCTAGAATCAGGAACCTTACGTGCTCCAGCAAATCTAGCACTTTGCTTGTAATACCAAGTCCTCTTCAGACTGGTCCTGCTTGTTATAAAAATGAGACCATTTCTTCTACCTCCTCCCACATCTGCATTTTTTATGTTAAAAAGAACAACCTAAGGAATGTCGCATTTTAAAAGATTCCTCTATTTTGAATATACCTTGAAATGGAGTAGAAATATGATCATTAAGGTCCTGTCTTCATGCTTTAAACTGACACAATTCCCCTGATATCAATGGATTTACACTAACTTTCATCAAATGAGTATATAGGTCAGTCTTTATGATATCATATGCCAGATATTTAAAGTTTCAGAAACCACCAGTACACTGCATTATTCAAGAAGCTATGAACTTCACACTGTGAACATAGAACTAAAGACAATGATATTATCTGGATGCACAAGGCTATGGAGATGATTCATTCAGCATAATCATTTGCATTCCTGAACCTTGGATGTTTAATGTACCAGGAGAAATGAGGGATGGCAGCAACTGTGCTGGAGCATGAAGTGAGAAAAAAACCTAAGCATACTGCCCCAATGCTCTGGCAGAAAAGTCCCGTGTGTTCTGTTCCAGCAGCCGTACCCAGTTCCATTTCTAGCTTAATGGACCTAGGAGCGTGGAGTCAAAAGCATAAACAATTTGCACGAGGCCATACTAGTGTGCCTAATGAATTTCCTCTCAGAAAGCCAGTCAGCAAAAATAGTTCAGCCAATACATGCCAGCTAGTTCTCTGGTTTATTTTTCTCAACGCCATTCTCTGCAGTCCCAAGTGCTGGAGTACTAGGTACGCACAGGGCAGATGTATGACCTAGTTCAGCTACAGTATACCAACCACCAGGGCCCTTGGGATAGCCCAGCAGTGGTATCTTTTTCAGCACAATCTAACTTCAATTGTTTGTGAACAACTCACTTGTATGTAGCAATATGTACAAATTTCCCCAGCAGACAGGGGAACAAAGGTGCAGGTACAAAGGACYGGAGGGATCACCTGGGTTTACGGTGGCTGGGTCAGGGACATGCTGCAGACTTTCTGGCAGAGCTGAGATGCCAGAAGGGAATCCAAGGAGGAATGGAGAAGAGGCAGAGCAAAGAGCTTGTTGGAAATCCTGCAGTGTCAGCACTGTAAGAGATGCTGATTTCAGAAGGCTCTTTAGGAGCTTCCAGCAGCCCTGAAATGCTTCCTAATGTCCTGTAACTCACATAAAACCTGTAATAAAGAATCAAATGCTAAAACTGTCAGATGTTCAAAAAAAGGCAGAAGAAATCAGGGACATTACCAGTGTCCTCTTGCCTCTAAACTATGACGATATTTGCTATAAAAAAAGCTCACAGATGATCTTAAAAAGCCATCTGTGGCTTGTACTGCAAAATCTATGAGCAGACCCGCAGTTCACACTAGTGACATGGAGAAAAAACTTCTTGCTCAGCCCAGATGCAGACATCTGTCTTCTCCCAACACTTTCTTTAAACTATTTCTCCTTTCCAGCTCAGGACGCCCAAGCTCTGGCTCTCAAACCCCACCCAACACAGTTCCAAACTTGGTGGTCTCAGTTTGTAAGACTGGATGGTTCAGACCCGCACAAATTGAGACACACAATGTCAAATGTACAGGCAACTGAGCGCAACCATACCATCTTTGCTGTCTAAGCCTTGTTCTAAAAATTCTCCTACCCGAGAGAACACCAAGAACTTGTGCAAGTATCTGTTTTCAGGATGACAGTTTTGTACAGCCATACCTTATAACTGCTGGGGACACAGTGCTGTAATAGTGCTGAGAATTTATTGTCCCTGTTAAATTAAAAAGGACCTCAAAGCCAGCGGAAGTGCTGGATTCCCAATTGCTCACATAGCTTAATGATGTTAGCTCATCCTTTGGCTCTGTTCCAGGTGCTCCAGCTAGTTGTCTCCAAGGCAAACACACTACAGGGACTCAATCAATGTCCTCGTAACCCAGTCTGTGCTGCTCGGCATTGGAGCCATAGATTGGTCCCTAGCCCTCTCTATTTACCCGAGTTGCTATGTCTCCACCGCACATCAGGTAAAAGGGAAGCGCACCAGCGCAGTGCAAGAGAGATGAGGAACAAGCCACATTTTGCCACTGTCACAAGCTATCTCTGGGACTACAACTGGGAGCCTAGGGCAGCACAGGGAGGCAGCCAGCAGACTTGTCTTTAGGCTGTGTAGCTTTACTAGCCAGGAACAACCAATGCGGGTCTTAGCGATGTCCATACAAGTCAGTCTGGGATCTTACAAGGGAATTAAAAGCAAAGCCCTGAAAGCTTTGCTGCTGCGAGTCCCCACACTGGTAAAAGGTTCGTGATCACGCATGGGTACAGCACACACACAGGCTTACTGAGCTGAGCCCACCAAGGGCAGTGCTCTGCTTTCCTGCCAGGTTCACATCTGAAACCGGGAGTAAACTTCATGCTCCAGATATTGCCTGCAGGAAAAAAAACAGGGCAAGGCCACCAAAGGCTGGGGAAGGGCAGAGCACTGGTCTTGCTCGGGCTGTACCAAGCTGTTATCTCAGGGACGAAGGACCCTAGGAAGGACAGTAAGTAAGTGCCTCCCTTGGACGGATCACAGTAATGTATTCCCCACTCTAGCAGGAGGGGACAGAGTATTCTATAATACCCTTTACAGAACAATCTGTGCACTGTCAACAGTTTTTTACTTTATTTTTACATTTATGCTGAGTATGTTGCTATATGCTTTCACATGCTTTCAACTTCCATATGCGTACAACCTCGCACTTAAAATATCCTGCTTGTCATCTTCCCGAATTTCATTTCCTTTGGGAAAGTTCCTGCAAGATTCAAGTAGCCACCTTCTGATTTGCTGCCCTGAATCATGAAAAAAACTCTCAACTTTCTTCCACGACAACATTCTGAAACTTCACAGCATGATATATTTTCTGATATAAATGTGATAGATTAGCAGCCCATACCCTCCACATAGAAACTTCATTAAAAAAAATCTTTGTCGTGTTTGAAAACCGATGACGATAAAGAATAAAATCCTAGGATCACAATACTCAAACTCACAAACTCACAATTTAAACAGTTATGTTACCAGTTTTGTACTTCTAAATATACAGCAATATTTTAAATAAAGCTCCCGGATAACTTAAAAATTTAATTTGTATTAGAAAGCTCCCTATTTACATTTCTCTAACATCAGCCTTAAGCATTCACAGCTAAACCATAACTTACCAAGAAATCTAGTACATAAGAATAGCTTATTACAACCATAATGGAAGAAGTTACTTTCTCATTTTCCTTCCACAAATCCTGATATTTCAGTAGCATAAAACTTCTAAGCACCTGCACTGCTATTTGTGTGTTTGATGGAAGATTATTGGCTGTCATTAGTAAAGTACATATTAGCTAAGAAATCAATTAAAGCTGAAGAGATAATTTTGCTAAGGGTTTTTCAGCTAGTACACTAGGAAAATTCTCCCTGTGACCCACATGCCAGGAATTGGCTACATAGGTAAATAAAAACTGTTCAATCTATTTTTCCATCTTCCTCTAGTCTCAGAGTCACTTGAAACTACTATTATTTTTCCATTGCTACTGAAATAAAATGCGTAGATTCAAATTCTACTTTTAATTCATCTGGGGAGATTTTTCTTCCATGAGAACTGCATTATTCTCTGCCCTGTTAAATTGCACTACACATACTGACAGCTTGATTTTCTCCATCCTGCTTTATCTTTCAGAAGTACCATTTGGTTCCCTCTCAGCGCAATGACAGCTTTTGGCAGGTTTCCGTTTCCTCTTCCAACAAACCAGCTATTGTGGAAAAACGATGAAACAGAGATGAAAAATTCCAGCAGATCAGCTTTAACCTACCGAAGTGCTCCATGTATCTTGAAAACCACTGTGCTTTCACTATTTACTCTTTCAAATCAGAAATTAAAAAAGAATCACTGCTAGAGAAAAAAGAAAGAGAGGAGGCAAGGAGTAGAAATTAAGTATTAGGGTGGCACATCTCTCATTTAACTAATTCCGTAGAAGTTCTTGCCTGTAATGCATTCCAGACCAGATGGCAGAAAACTGCCATGAAAAACTGATTAAAACAAACTTCCTCAAAAAGTGACCAAACTTAGTACGAAAGCAGTTTTTGCCATTTGCTACGTTATCCAAATGAAAAAGACAGAACTACTTTCAATCATTCAGCTTTTCCCCCAAAGCTACACATGATAGAGAAACTCAATCTTTGTTTGAATGTGTCTAACTTAGCTGGGGAGATTAATGGGGGAAGGAATACTATTCCTTTACTTTTACAGAGAAGTGCATTCACTGGTATAAAATGTAAAGACAAAAATCAGATGGGTTTAGCTAACAAAAAATCCACAGTGGATTTATTGGCTTTTACTAAAAAATCATGAACAGATATCATAATTCATTATTTTTGTAAGTCTAACCACTCTCTTTAAGAAAAAAAATGTAACTTTTCACTGCTTTTCCTTTCTGCTATTTTTGAGAAGCCAAGAAAGACAGGGAGGAAGCTGAGTTTTCTTATGTCTTACACATCATCAGCTCAGTTTCTTGGTAAGGATTGCGCTCACCTCCCATTTGGCTGTTTCTGGGCAATGTATCTGAGCTCAGCTGAAATCTATTATACTTCTTGCAGAGTACCAGAAGAGGATAAAAACAAGATTGCCAACATTTTTAAATCACTCGCCATGTGCTGGAGATTGCAGGATGCTTTCCTCAAAGGATTTTTCGATTTCCTACTGTGCTGAAGCAGTGAAAGAATCTAATGGGCGAAGACAGGAGACACAATCTGAAAGACAGGATTAAGCACCTATGAATGCCACCTGCACTTGGTACTAAATCTGGACAGGTTCATCAAGGCAGAGAAAAAAATGAGGATCCTGGAGGCTAGCCTGAGTGGCAAATACAAAAGAAGCAATTCATCACAAACTTTGTGTTTAGAGGTACAGAAAGGGATTTCCATTCTTGAGAAAGCACTGATTTCTGGCACATACTTCCCCTAACATTCTTTCCCCTCATGTTAGTCTTTAGGATGTTTCTGCCTAGACCTTTGGTCATCTCGGTGAGCATAAAATACAATTTCCTTTTTCTACTCCAATCTACTATTTTCAGCTGCTACCCCTTTTTTTCTGCTGTTGTTGGAACTGCGCGAATCTTGCTACGCTGCCTGTCCTCCTCTCTCCCTTAACATACATCCATCTGGTTCTTATATACTCCTTCACTATATACGTCAACAACCAATTTTATAAAAGCTTTTTCTTCTTTAAAGTTCATATAAAGAAAAGATACTACAGGGTTTTATTCTTTTTAAAATTGCTTTTTAGTTCCTCGACAAATTGGGGGGAAAATAGGAAATGTAAGGGTATGTGGAAGGGACTGTCTGCTTCTTTAAGGCTATCTGGTCAAGGACCTGTTCAATGAACAAAAAATAATAATAATTTTTTAAAATAATWTTTAAAAAAGAGATAGTAAGAAAAGGAGAAATCCATAAACAAGAACACAGAGGGACACAAACCTGACCAACAAATGATAAGGGATGCAGAGATAAGAACCAAACCTGGTCAGTCAGACTAATTGATGAGGGTACGAGGGAGTGTGAGAACCTGCAACCGGGAAAGCAGCAGCCACATCCTTTCAGCCYGGGCAGAGAGCCTGGGACCCCTGTGCCCCTGGGCCCCAGGGCACTGGGCTGGGCTCCAGCGGCCAAGGCAGGAGGGTCCTGGCCAGGGCTGTGGGAGGAGGCGGCCGCTCCTAACGCCCCTTAACAGGAAAAATATTTTTCTTGCCTTGGAAAGAAAAGAATAAAATGTTTCATTTTATTCTTTTATTTTTATTCAAGCCAATAGAAAATGCTCTGTTTGCATTTGTTACCCTGCATGTCATGCTTATCTACAGATGCATCTTCAATACATCCCAGAGAGGGATCTTACCACTTTCTGCAATACAAAATCATTTCCTGACCTGAGGTCTCCTGACTGCCATCCTTTTTTATGTTTATACTTGGACCTTTTCTTTTTTTATGTTTGCTTCTGGAATTTCGGTTATCCTTGTTGCAGACCATTTAGAAAATGCCAAAATGAACTCATTTTTTATTGAATAAACTACTACTGTCTTGAGAAGAACTTGTAAACCATTTTTGCACCTTCCAAAATGTAGTAAATTGTGTTTTTCAATGAATAAATTATTCTTCTGGAAAATGTACCCCAGAGCTATCCAGAAGTTGTAGCCCCACCACCAAGGCATGGGAGCTGTTTGTAATAAAAGAAATAAGTTATGGATCCCAAACCTACTTCCTATACTGTGAAGGGCAATAATAATCCAGGTTCTGGAAATCCTTTCAAGACGGCTACATTCAAAATTATGCTTATGATCTATTAATGCTTTATAACCACAAGCATCAGAAAGATATAGATTCCCTGATGAACGATGAACACAGCTTCAGAGCTCAGGTCAAAAATCAAACCTTCATCTTTTGTCCTTGCCCACCCCCCCTCTCCGAATCACAAACATTATATTGAAAGAAAACACAAAGAAGAAAAAAATATGTGGCTTAAGCTCCAAGGACACTGGGCATGGACAGCCCCAGAAGAGCACTGGACTAAGAAAATCAGAGCAAGAAGGAGCCAAGATTGGTCAGTGATTAGGACACAGGTGTCCTACTCCGTGCACAGACACACCAGGAGGAAAGCACACTCCGAAACAAAACACTGCTGCCCTAAATAACAGATGCTGTGATAGCCAGGGACAAGCCGCTCAGCATGAGCATAGTGGCTGTTGATGAAGAAGGGTAATGAGGAGGAAGGCCAGCAAGACACGCTCAGACACTTGAGAAGTAACAGGCTTCCTCACAGACTCTTGCAGTTCTCTGCAAACCAGAGGCAGAAACTGTGTGCAAACTTAAAACACCTTTAAAAGTGGATTTTGCTGGATTAAGGCTGTCACTGGTGCAAATCATATGCACATTTCTGATGAACAGGATATAAACAGGGTATATTAGTGAGCAAGAAGTCCTCATAACCCTTGAATTGCTGATCCCAGATGCAAGCTCACCCATGCTGGCTCTATGGCGGGGAGCAGTCCTCCTAAGCATGTTGTATCTTCAATATGCTGAGCGAAAAAGCACTGCATAAAACCCATGCCTCATCAGCTCAATGAGAGACAGAGAAAGCTATAATGAGACCAAGGGAAAACGGCCAGAAGCAGACATTAAAATGCACGTAGAAACAAACAGCTCAGAGATGGTGAAACACGGAAAACTCTGACACGCTCTAGAAACAGATGCCATCGAAGAAAAGAGACAACTTCTTTCAAACAAAAGGGTCTGATCCCACTCCCAGAGGGCCCAAAAAGAAATTCCTGTTGCCTTCAGCATACAGGAACACACTGCATAAATCAAATGTGGTAAGAATTGTCTGGAAAGTGAAGCTGTCATCACTTGATGAAAGTGGACTTATTATCCAGCTGCATCATTGTCACACCAAGAAATTGACTGGGATGAAGTTATCTAAACCTAACAAAGATTAATTCAGTATCACCCTGATATATATCCCAGGTGAATGTACTTTTGAGATGATGTACGTCAGCTTAGCTTGAGAGATTGCATTTATCCTTGTAAATTTAGGGGATGATGGATCGCTATATTACGCACCAGCAGTGCACCCTGAACATGTTATGACAAGTAATCTGCTTGCCAGCAAAGAATAATGCCTTATCTAATGCCGGGATCTTACACCGAACGTGCTGGTTAGACGACAGAATTACTGAAAATGACAAAAAGTCTGCCAGTGCAAACACTGACCACATCCAAATCCCCCTGCTGTGCCTAAAGTGCTGAGGCTGCACCTCCTATTGAAAGATGTTATGCATTTGACGTAGTTACACTGCCCCAATTCGGGACCAGGGAGGTGTGCTGTGGGACGGGAACAATGGACCAAATGCTCGCTGCCTGAGCAACGCTGCTGATTTCACGTCTGACTTCGGTGGAGTCGCTCCAGGATTTTTCTCAATTAAGGCACAATTAGTCTGGCAGCAGCATTTTGAAACATGCACACTTGTCAGGGGAAGGAGTAAAGGAAGAGAAGAGGAATCTCTGGGACCTTCTTCAAGCCTTTTGGAGTCGACAACGGTCCATCAGCCTCACTAGACCCTGCGCAAGAAATGAGCCACAATCCCTGAAGGATGGCCACTTAAAAAACCTCCTTCACCTTTAACTACTTAGACACATAAATAAATATTGAACGGACACGTGTGGAGATGCCTATCACGCATCTGCAACAGGAATGAGGAAAACAAACAATTTCACCAGGAGCGCAGTGAAAACACTGCAGCTGCAATCATGAATAAAAACAAAGCCCCATCAGCACAGCCTGAAAGCCTGCTTGTACAGCACAAGCGCAGGTGGTCAAAGATCAGGTATAACAGCGTCATACCGGTTTTTAACTCCCCAAGGCAATGTCTTGCCCAGCAGATGGCCCATCCTCTTGCTTTTTCATTGTGCTTCATCTGTTTAACAGACTGTCCTCACTCTGCAAAAAAACCTGCACCGTGCAAAATTATCTCTACCTTAGAGCACTTTGAGCACGTTATGAAATGAGGTAGCTGCACAGACTAACACCAGCTAGCAGATGCAGACTATTTAAATGGCTAATCATGCCTTTGTTGCAAAGCTGGGGTTGTAATATAATGACATGAGCAAAAGGCAGAGACGCAAGAGATGCAAAGGTTACATAGACCACCTAGGAACAGGCTGAGGTCAGAGCCAGAGAAAAGATGCTTTGAGAGATGCAGCATAAAAGCAGAGTGAGCAAATTCCCAATAAAACATCAAAAAGCAATGATGTGGAAATAAATTTTTAAAACTAGCAATGTGCAAACCACAAGGGAGTCGCAGGTTGAATTCAGTTTGTGAGAGGGTGAGAAAGACAAACAAAGGTGATCTAAAATGACACAGGTTTATATGTAAGCACAAACATCTTTCAAAAATCTCTCCATTGCCTTCTCCGGGCTATGGCTCGTGCCCAAAGGCTCCAAACATGACAGGGTTTCTCTGAACCTTTTCATGCTTTGCTAACATCTGCTAGCAAAATCTTTTCTCTCTCTCCTAGTGCCGATGAACATTAATCTAGACCCTGGAGGCCACCACTGTCCTACGAACTATGTGCTGGCGCAACATTGAACAGTTAGCCCCATCATCCAGCCACCTCCTATTTCATTAAGCAGAATCGTAGGGCCAGTCAGCTGATAGCTTAATTAAGAAAAGGATGTGCTGGTGCCTATAATTCTATAAAAATTGGTCATGATGAACTATGACATTTCCCCCCCTTTTTTTCTAGCTTTATCACTATTATCACGCTCAATAAGCAGTGTCTGAAATGGTTGGTACAGTATGTCCCCAACAGAGGCTCTGCAATGAAAAGGTTACAGTTTAGGAAGGAAAACAAAGCAGACACAGACACTGTCAAGACACCAAATAATATAGAAGAAATGTAGCTCATACAGCTATAACTAAAGCCTCATAGAATATGAAGCACATCAGGTATTTTAATACTCCTTTACTGACCCAGCAAAAACAAAAGCCAAAGCAGTGGCTACACAAAGGAATTAAATCCTCCAAAATGTTGCAACTAGAGAGACATGTGAAAAAAATGATTTTTAGGAGATTTTGCAAAGAGCTTTTCATACGAGAGTTTCTCCAACGGCTCAAGTGTGTAGCACGACAGTTCTACCCCAGCTGTGGATCTGCTGGTTGTACATGCACGTGTTTGCATATGTGCCATGATAATGTGGCTTAATGATTACAAACGGGGACCTGGCCCAGCTTGTGTTGTTACACATTCTCTACTCCCATTCATCTCCTTGAGATTGTTGGGGGGACGGCAGGGAAGAGAAAATACAGACGAGGAGGAAGGAAATAAAAGGCAGGTTGTAGGATGTGTTCGGCTCCTCAGAGGAGGGGCCTGTACAGCCACAAGGAAGAGAAGCCAAGTGTATTTTAAACACTGCATAATATGTGGAAAAGGAAAAGGGTAACCAGGCAAATTCCCGCAGGAAGCTACTTGAAAATAGGAGGTAACGAGTGACTGACAATCATCAAAGACAAGGACAAGGCAAGTGGAATGGCAAACCAAAGGAGGAGCAGAGCTGACAAGCTCATTGCATTGTTTTTAAATAGTGATTTAAAGGGCAGAAACAGGGAAGAAAAGAAAAAAAACAATCAGACTGCATCCAACTGCTTCAGATGTGAAGTGAATGGGACACACCCGCAATTTTTAATTCATGTTGTCACCCAAGGAGAGCTGCTGTCCAGTGGAACCAGGTGGTTCCTGCTAACGGCAGAGTTTAGCAAGGAGTAAAAATGGCCATGGGAGCTGCTCCTGAGGATCCTGGATGTCCCTTTGCCACGTCTGTGAGAGGAGCCACAGCTGCAAGCGCGGAGCTGTCTGCCTGACCCGCGTCTCTCACGCCGTAGGGAAACCAGGCAAACCAAAAACCAGAGAGAGACAGAATCTGCCTCCTGGTCGGTACTACGGAGCATTTCTGAACACGGTTTTAACTGCACAGTAACAAATTAATCACCCCTTTGATCTAGCCACTATTTCTCTATATCACAAAAGTTCTCAATACCTTCATCATGATTGACTGCCAGGGCTTTTCCTTCTCAAAGGCCAGGCAGGCCAAGGACGTCCTCTATTGTTAGGCTGATGAGGAGACATCTTTACAAATTATTTTGTAGCTAGGCTGATGAGGAGAGACTGATTTTTGGTGGTTTGTTAGAGGTTTCAGGTTTTGATGAGCAAATGGCAGTGAATCCGCTGGGGCTGCTCCCATGTCCCGGTTCAAACCTATGAACAACTGTCGCCAGCGTTTCAGGTTAACCAGCGGGCTGGTACCACGCATAGTGCTGAAACTCACACCTGCATCCATTTTCAAACAAGTGATGGGCTCGTGGAGGTTTAAGACTCTGGAATAACCGTTTTCGACCGCTGCAGAGGAGAGCTCTGGGGAAGAAAAAGCCAACCTAACCATTACCTCAAATGCCTAATTCTGCAGGACTTGGATTTATAAATACGTAAATAAATACTACAATTTTTTTTCTCACATTTTGTTCAGTTGGAAATGGGAGTTGCAATCGTGACAGCAAAAGCATTTATTTTGCTTATGGGAACGCTAGCAAAGTAATAATTAAACTGAGACAGTTCAGTAACATGCTCCCTACCCCACAAACCTCTCTGGAGGACCCTTACCAATTGACTTAAAGCACAAAGTAAAATCTCGTAATGTTTCCTGATAAATTATTTTGTAGCAAGTACCTACACTGCACAGTATTTCTCGCCGCCTCCCTCCCTCTCTCTCTCCTATATCTGCCTTTCCTCCTCACCTCCCAACAGCATCTCATGAACTCTCAGATGTCACCACGAGCCCGTTTCCCAGCGCTTCCTCTTCCTATCCCCATTCTTCATTTATCTTTTGACATCCTCCACAGTACAGTAATACACAGGTGGCTCTTGCCACAAAAATAATACACAGTAAAATACACAGTTGTTTGCATAAACTGATTGCATTGACTGCCTTGAAACAAGGCCTCCAAGAACAACAAGGAACTGCCTTATTAGCTGTGGACCCAAGGGTATTTTTGCCTTTGCTTCCCAGGAAGCGATGTTGTGATGGTGTGCTCCCCCTGCCCCCGACCTGACCTTCTCCCGTAACCCTGCTCAAGCGATAACCACCTGTGGCAACCGTGATGGATGCGTCCAGCTTGAACGGGGGAGACGGATAACACCACAACAGGCAATGCGTCTACCTAACCACAGTGCTGGTCAATGTCCGACTCAAGCCAAATTCGGAAGAAACTAACATCTGCAGTCGGTATGTAAATATGACTATGAGTCAATCATCTTACCCCCATAAATAGTGGGCAGCCCAAGAGCCCTTTGAGCTCTCCTGCATGGCAGCGGGCTGCACACCAGGATCTCCTCTTGAGTAGGGACGCCTCTCAGGGTTACTCCTCGAGGTTGAAAGATTCCTTGCTGCAACAGATCCTCGGTAAGTGACTAATACCATGCTAAATTTTGAAATCTTAGCTAAGTGATATAAAGGATTGATTGCGCATATATAATCCTTCAGACATAAACCGTTGACCAAGTCTGGGACTAGGATTGGATCCAGCCGCACCTAGACTCCTCTCTGAGGAGGAGTTTAGAAAGTAAGGGGGTCCTTTCTGAACCTCATGACTCTACGGGAGGGTCTCCCTGACAGTTTTGTCTGACCCTGTCCTCCATGCAGTAAACAATCAAGTGTACCTCGCCGTCGAATCTTGTTGAACCACTGTCGCATTTACCACTGAGCTTTGTCAACTCACTGTCTTACATCAATAAACATATTGCTGCTTCTCTCTTACAAGTGAAGTGCATCTCTCTCACTCCTCCCACGACAGACGTCCAACACGAACCAAACTCTAATGTTGTAATTGAGTCAAAGATCAGTGAGGAAATAAGCTTTAATCGCCTTTGGGATTTCAAACAACAGCTTTCACTCTCAGATCTCTTGAGCACACATTTATAGAACTTCTTTCATTTAATTTGCACTGAGATAAAGGAACAAAATGTAAAGGCCAAGTAGTTTTACCCTTTTCACCTTCACTGTTGAACCATTGCTCAAAATATTTCTTTCCTGGGGGTAGATCTACCACCAGAAGCAAAGCAAACACACAGTCCTTTCTTTGTGAGTCTGCTAAATGTGCCTGGACACTTGTAACCAAACATATTACACTGGCCTAGGGCTGGGGGAAGAAAGGGCTGCTTGTAACAGAGAAGGAAATACTCAAGGACCTCTACTCCTCTTTCAAGTCCTTAAGCACTCTGAATCATGTGTTTGTCTGAGATTATCAGTGCAACAAAAACAAAAAAAAACAAAAAAAAAAAAACAAAAAAAAAAAGGTTTTTATTTTTGTGAAGAGAACTTTTTTGGTTATCTGGAGAGAAAACCCTTGATACTGAAACAGTTGTTTCCTATCCATTTTTAGCTAGCATGGCTGTTGTGTAATTCAGGGATCAACTTCCCACTTTTGCCGATTTAAAAAAGCTTTACTGTAAGCTCTCCCTCTCATTCTACAACAGGGAACTCTCAGCAAGAGCATCTAAGCTTTTGCAGTGCTGAGGCAAACAGGCCGATGCCACTTACTGAAAAATAGAGATGCTGTCTGTGGAGCATTCAAAATTGTGGACTATAATGTTCCCTGCAGGTATCACAGCACGGCTTACTCCAACTGTCCTTCTATCATCCACTGAACAACTATAAATTCCCAGTACCTCTGTTTTTTTTCCTAAGCAGTGCATACCCATCACAATTCACTTCTTATTTCTCACTTTTAAATGCACTTCAGGGGTGATTTTTTTAAAATTATGTTGGTTAAGTTACGACATTAAGAGACACCAATGCCAGCAGATGTAAATGACTCTCAGCCACACAAGAGCAACACTCCTAGGTTTGATGTCTTACAGCAAGGACAAGAAAAAAGGATGCCTATTTAAAAGGGGTTACAATTCACAGTCGAAAGCTAAACAGAAATAGTTGGATGGATTTGCAGAATTGCTTCAGGCTTTAACTCACATTCATTGCGATGATTTAAAATGTAATGACCTGTTCTCCCAACTGTTTGTTCCTGCCTCCTGCTAGGGGTTACTACCTCCAGACAAAGTCAATAAAATGAAACTTGTGAGGTCTGCTTCAACACAAAGCTCTGCAACTTTGCTAACGCCACACTCAGAGGTGCATTGAGCTACAGCCACGGAACWTGCACCAAATTCCACAAATTCTGCCTCGAATCAGTAGCAAGCAGCTAGAGATGGGGCACAGGTAGCACTTAAATCCACCTCCAGTGTTGGCTAAGTAAATACGCACCTAAGGCATAAGGCCCTTGTGTCTAAGCCTGTGAGTAGGGAAAGGGGCCAGAAATTTAAAGCTTACCTGAAGAATAACCACTCCGAGGGATTTCACCAACTGGTGTAAAGATGCTTTTATCTGAGGGAATGATTCACTGTCCACAAATTAGTTGACTGTCTTTTAATCGGCATTTTTTTGAAACATCAAAAGATAAAGATGTAACACTTTACGCTCATTAGCTTATTTTTAATTCATTAGAATGGTAAGTAAACAGGGAAAACCTGATTTTCTCAGTTCACAGCAGAACTCAATAGCCAGCTGGTGGAGATTAGGATCTCCTAATCTCCTACAGGGAGGATATAAATTCATGTTTCATTTCTGCTAAAACAGGGTGAAGCAGTAGGCACTGCTGTCACACGTGAGCCGTCTGTCCAGCTCAGCCACCAGCTCTAGGGCTTCACACGCATGCTCGGTCTGAGCCTATGATTGCCAGGTACCACTTTCAGTTCTCGGTGCTCGGCTAAAAGGTTTGTATCTTTACTCTCACTTTATAATCAGTTAAACTGTTCTCACTACCAGTGAAGCTGTGACGCTGCAGAGATGACACCCATTCTGGCCATTTAAATAAAAGGAAAGGTGAAGGAGCTTTTTCTCACCCTCAAGCTGCTCAAAGTGTCCCCTGGCAAAAGCAAAATCAAGCAGCAGCATTGTGCAAAAATGCAGAGAAACCAGTCATGGAGCTGAGCTGCAGCAAGGTGCAGAACAGATGGTACCTGTATCTATACCAGAGACTGGCTTTGAACGTAACAAATATATTAGCAATTAACTTCAGTTGCAGAAGAAATTCATAAACCATAATGGGCAACACCGATTGTATTGTCACTAGAGTCACAGGGCTGCTTCTCGGTTTTATCGGTCCAATATTGTAACTACTCCATGTACAACACTTAAAAATATTAGCCCAAAACAGGAGGCACTCCTCATCCTGTAAGACTGCAAAGTCATACCTAGAAACGAAGACTACTTTACTAGAGTCTATCTCCTTCGAGCATTAACCTATTAGAAGAATGTATACTGTAACTTAAAGCTTTTATGGGAGTCTGTACATGCATTACAATAAATTAAAAATGGGATAACATAGCCTTTTTTTATAAATAATACGCCGCTGCTGTCACGCGTATTACAGGCTGGCTGACTCCTAGAAAAATGAATGTTAGTGTTCTGGTGGCCAAGAGCAGACTGCTGTTTTATGGGTAGTCATCAAAATGTCATGTTTCAAAATATTAGCCAGCCTTCCCTGCTATACACAATAAAAATATCCAATTACACTTTCTAAAGAAATCACATTAATTTAAAGGTATAGGCACCAGAAAATATACAGGAACTGAGAGTGACAGCCTTTTGGAAACATTAAGGCTTCTATTAATATTAATCATGGCTAGAAGGGCGCTCTCAGTCATTTTGTAGTTCATCATTGAAAAAAAACAATGTGAAATTACAATTTCAGCTAATAATCAGTAGCTTCTGGTTCTTAATAACTTCAGATTTCCTACAAAGCAAACTCAAATTCTGCTTTTAATTACATAATTGCAAATCCAGAGTAACTGATTTGGGAGATAAAATGCTACTATGAGAATAAAAGGCTACTAAGAGTTTGATTCAGAGTTTTTCTGATTGCTGACCTTAACTGGTGGGAATTAGGCAACATTTTTGATGGAGCCTTCTATCCAAAATGCTTAGATGTAAATCATCTCACAGTAAAAGCTGGAGGGGAAAAGTATCAAGATATTTCAATATATTCTAAACAAAATAGAGTCAGGTCTTGCTTTAAATTGTATTTCAGCTTTCATTTTTCTCAAATACAAATACTTTTAGTGCTTCAAAACAAAATTAAATACTCCAGTCTGACCCCTCAAAAACATTTCCTACAACTCAAAATAATTATTTTACTTTCTTTGGACCTTCCAGCTAACAAAATAACTAGCTATTTGCACAGCTCTAAGATTAGACAGTCAGAAGTAAATCTTGATATTTTATATATATACACGCACATGTATATGTATGTATATAAGAGAGGGAGAGGGAGTTGGGTATATTTTACAGTTTCCTCGAATGGTGTGTGCAGCCTGTTTCGGTCTCTTTGCAGTAACACTCATTAGCAAACAATTTTTGGTTTGTGTGGTGGTAGCAAACAGATAACAAGAGCCATGTCAAGTCTACTGCACAACAATAACAAATCAAAATTTGTCATATGGAACAACTTTCTAAATCGAAAGCTGCTGCTAGTTATCAAAGATGCTTTTTAAAGTGCGACCCAGCAGCTGCAAACATTGTTCACCAGGTAAGGAGCTTCTCCTCTCTTTGCGAGACTGGAGAGGATTGGCTTTGGGGGAGGGCTAAGACACGTTTCAATCTAAGCAGGTCATTTTAACCACCCCTATCACCAGCTCAGAGCAATAAGCACCTTCAGAGGGCAGCTCATCTTCACAAAGCACTCCTCTCTCTCTCTCTCCATTAACTGCAGAAGCCTAGAGGAAACCCTGGACTTTGTGATACCCACAGTTAGGTGAGACGATTTGCAGCACGGTTGGATCTGAAGCTCTACAGCTGCCCCAAATGAACAACCACACTTACAATAGCAAGTTCTGTATTTTGTCACATGGAAATGTAAGGTTATTAAATTTCATCCAAACCAGCGCTTCATTCATCCACGTTACTCTGATCCTACTCTTTTTTTTTTATACATTTGGCCAAAAACACAAGTAATGCTGGAGTGTTGTTTTCTGTACTGAAAATTTTCCCAAAGGCTAGGGAAAAACACCATTTGAAAAAATATTCAGGAAGTATTGGCCTGTGTCTTTAAGAACTATAGGCTTGTTTGTTACAGATTCCTGCAATAATTTGTATTTGTTTGTGTTTCATCGTGGACATCTGGAAAGCAGATACATAAGAGTAAATAATTAAAATGGTAAAGGAAATGGGGAATCTGTCTCTGATTAATTAAGGGTTACAGTATGAAATGGTCTTACGAATTGCTAATTTAAATAACAAGCCTTAGTTCGGTGCTATTTTCATTACAAATGAAAAGTAGAGTAAAAATCACAAGAGCCTCACAAATAACCTAGATCTGGTCCTCCAGATGTGCTGCATACACCTCAATTTCGAGGAAAGCCAAAAGCACCTCCCAGCATTACCACTCAGTCATTCGCAAGAAAACCTATTGTTTACAGGGCACTCTGCCCTATTCAAACACAAGGGATATCATTAAGTTCTGCTGGAGAAGCACAAAGGCCCAAACATAAGCTCTGGCAGCTGAGAGAAAGAGAGCAATTGCAGAAACTATAGCTTTCAGATGGTGAGAATTAGTGTAGCTCTGTTGGCTTCACTAGAATTATACGGATATAATACACCAGCTGAGGATGTTATCCATTATCTGTAACTCCAGCTGTGCCTGCATTGCTAATCCAGCCAGATCTTTGAGTCAAGACTTACATGGCATGAAGCAGACTGCTTAATATAATTTAAATACAAAGAAGAGACTCATAGATAATTTCTGCTTCAACTCGCAATGACTCAGAGCTTAGTGAATATGGCAGAACAAATCAACCAACACCACAGTTTTTGAGAGGGCTACTAAACAGTCCACCGAGTGGTCCAGGCACACATAAAAACGTCATTGAAAATTATTTATTTGTTGAAATGACTTGTGTTGTGCAATTCGTGAGCAGTTCGTTATGAGCATTGAACACTCCGTATTCAAATTGGTCTTACTCAGCATAAAGTCCAAAGCTGCTGCAAGATGGGAGATAGCCAAAGGGTTCCTACCTTATAAACAGTTTGCTCTTAAAATTCTTTATTTAACCCTCTTTTTTTTCCTACCTATAACAATTCCATAGAATTCAGGGCAAATTTACAGATTCAGCAAACATTTTAAGAAGAAACATGCTTATCTGTTGTGAGCAAATGTAAAAAGGGAAGAAAAAAAAATCTAGGTCTCAGCAAATTTTCTCAGCAAGTTAAAGGATATGCACAGAAAAACAGTGACAACATATGCCTGGCTCTATTAGTGAGCCACCATCCTGAAAGCAGTCAGTTCATCACGTACTAGGATGTCCTCTTTCTTCAGGCTGCTGCTGTCAGAGCTGCCTGAACAGCTTGCACTTCATGATTACAGTCTATGCACACAGACGCTCAGTCACTTTGCACGACTCAAAACTTCTGGCAAACTGCGTAAAAGGAAGTTGCAAAGAACCCTCTGAGCAATTCATAGAGGAGTCCTTTCCAGGCGGCTGCCGAAGGACATTCATGACTAGTCTGTATGCAATACAGAGAAGCAGAGGGAACGTGTTGCCCCTACATCAGTCAGATACAGTATCGTTGCAAACTCTCCTATGGCACTGACATAGTTTTGCTTCCAACCACACAGAGCTGGCGTTACATGTTTAGCGTGTTACTTGTTTAATGAGGAAAGGGGGAGAAAAAAACCACATGAAAGATGAGAAGCAGATCTAGGGTTCAGATCTTTGTATCTCCCAAACACCCTCACGCCACTCTCTGCCTCCACCTTTTCTGCCAACTCTCTGTACAGTGCAGTAGCTGCCAGTCCCCCCATACCTCCCCGGTTTCAGCAGCAGCAGCAGCAGCAATTTTCTCTTTGTCAGGCTGTGAGGAGGCTCTGAAGGAGTCACTTGGCTAGTCAGACTGTGTTTGCTGCCTGTCCAGCTATTCCCCATCTCCTCCACAGAAATGRAGATAGACTGGACAGAAGCTTTCCAAAGGCTAGATTCAGCCAACACACTCTCTTCCAGTTAGACAATGCTGATTTACATATAAAGCCGGATTAAAGAGTAGAATAAAGCATAAAATAGAAAATGGGAGTGAGATTACCTAATATCCCAGCTCAACTCACCTAAGAACTACACCCTGCTACAAAGGCAAAAGCAGTCTCGCTCCAGTTTTAAGCAAAGGACATTATTTGAGTTCTAACCAAGCAACTCCACAAACATTTATTCTAAAAATCAATGCCTTCTATGCCAGCAAGTATCATTATAGCCAATTTTTCAAATAAGTGATCTGAAGCAAAAATTACCTTTCCTGATATCAGAAAGCTAGCACACAACAGAAATCTTGGTTCCCAGTTCCTGCCCTGACCACTACAATGTCCCTTCCACTATAAGCAATAAATGTCCTTCAGGAAATAAGAAGTCTGTGAAGTGCAAAACAAGCAAAATTCATACTGAAAACTGTGGGTCAGGGCTTCAGCTGCCGTACCTCCATTGTCTTAAGAGAGCCAGCAGATCCTTAGCAGAGCCACCTGACGACAACGAAACACAATTTGAAGGTTATCATGCATGCATGCCTTTCTCCATATGAAGATGGAATCAGTCCCTTAAAAGACACTTCACTCTATAGGACAGAATTATCCTTCGCAACTAGTAAGCACACAAAGGGAAAAAAAAGCATTAATATCTCACACCCACTTTATTTCAAGTAAGTAAATAACATTCACCACCACCACTGATGAATTTATAATTTTTTTACTTGGGTTTCCATGACTGTTGCTAATGGTGGTTATTTAAGGCTTCATTTCAGAGAGACACATTTTCAGGCAAGGTTGCAAAGGGCAAAATGAGAGGAAGGGTAAATACTACTCCAGAACTGAGCTGACCCAGCAACATCCAGGAACGCTAATGAAAATAAAAGGAGGATGTCGAAGGTCTTTCTGTGCTGTGGCTGCTCAGTGATTGTGGAAAACTAATAGGAAGGGACACATCCCTGAACAACTGATGGATATCATCCGCTCTGTAGGAAAGTGGGATGCTCAGGGTCTTGCCAGTCCATGCCAGAGGAAAATTCCTTGGACAGTAAGTTTGCCACTTGATAAACACCTCTGCATATGAGGAAGAAGCATCAGAGATGAGAACCAAACCCTGCAATATTCTGACACTCTGTGAACAGCAATTAGCAACTCTGTAGACAGAAACAGGTTCTCTGGCAGGTCCCATTAATCTCTTTATGCAGATTTAATACTCATGAAAGAGATTGCATGAGCAGCCAAGAATCTAAGTCTGCTCTTCATAGCGGGTACCTCAACAAACACCTATGATTGAAGACTGGGCAAAGAGCCAGGAATACGCTGCTCTGGACTTGGTCTGTGACAGCTCCCTCATGTTTCTGTTATCCTATCTGAAAATGAGGGACAACGATATTTCATCTGCCTTGCTAAATGCTTCAGCTCCTCAACAGTCTGTAAACAGCAGCCTGACTTAAACTTACTCCGTTTACAAAAAAAAACACCTTCTGAAGCGGGATGGAGATCAAATCTTTTATATCACGCCCCACAAACAAGCGTTTTGGTTCCTGCTCTCCATTACAGTTCACAATCAACAGTCAGAAACCCTTCCTAAAGGCCAACTGTAAACCTTGCAGCTGGCTGTCAGACACGCTTTAGTACCACCCACACTCTGCAGCTTTTCCGAAGGCTCCTTCCTGCCTGACACAGAAGGACGAGAACAGCTTAAGCCGTCATTCACTGGGAGACTGACTGGGACAAGGCACGAGTGGACTCGAGCCAAAAGACAACCCGTGAAGGAACTGCAGTTCTGAACTGCCTCCCATTTTACTTGTTAGCGGTACCCAGACACCTTCATGCCGATACGAACGCTYGTTTTTATTTTTGTTCTACCTCCAAGCAGTTTGCGCTCAGTGATTCAAGCCTGTTCTGCACTTACATTAACTTCTACTTTCACTGATCACAGTGAAAATCGGCTCGACCGAGTGACGTACAGCTGGACAGAGCGTGGAGCATGACCTGAGGACAGCGCACGACTAGGACTCCTGGGATATCCATCCGTCTGGCACATCCCTGCTAAAGCCCCAGCTGGGTCACCCCAGACTAAACTGAACTTACCTGACGTTTTTAAGGCTGATGGGAAGCGCATGAGCAGATGATGAGCTGCCCATCTCCTGTAATGAATCATTTAGAGAGTAATGAGCTTTACTGGCTCACACAGCTGTGCTTTACATCCGTGAAAGGGTCTGGATCTGTACATGCAGCGTGATCATTTTCTTATCGGTAAACAAGCTCAGTGTTACTCTGCCTGAGCCCCTAACCTGATTCAGATTTACCAGGCTATTTCCCTGGCTATTCATCCTTCCTATCTTCCACAAATAACGGGAGCCTACAACAAACCTGGCACTGATGCAGGGTCTTCACTGTATTTTAGTTGGCAATCTCTGACGTATATCTGACTAAATTTGTATCTTCTGTTTTAAGGCCCAGGTCTCACAAAATTGAATACTGCAGCTGCTGTTAAAGAATACTGTGTTTGGTTTGGKTTTTTTTTTCTTTTGTTTTATAACTCCCTTGCTTTCTTAAAAAATGAGGCTTAACTCCTACTGTTTTCTTGTCCTGACTATTGCTCAAGCAGTCTACTGTCAGGATACAAATCTGGCTACTTCTTGGAGTGTTGTTTCCCCCAAAGGTTAGTCTGGCATAAAAATAGTGGAAGGTAGGATGTAGATTGGTCAGAAATATCTGAAAAGCAACTCTTCACCATATCAAGAGCAAGCCAAATAGTTTAATTAGTCTAGTGAATCTAAGAAACACCCCATTTTACCTTGTACAGTGTAAGCAGATCTTCCAGTTACTGAACTGACCTTTATAAAAAGAAAAAATAATGAAGTCATGTTTCATCCTTTTATCCTGCTTATTACATTTTGTCTTTCACTCATTTTAGTAGTTTTTCTTTCTAGTTGGTTTTGATTTACCTCCAGTTAGGACACAGCAGAGTAGTGCCACCCAACTCGCTGCTCCATGGGCCAGCTAGCTCAGCTCAATTTTTACTATTGTCATTGGGAGTGAGTGGAAGAAGCACAATGGGTATTTCTACATGTGTTAGACTAGATTTCATTTTTTTTAAAAAAATCTCTAAAAGACTACATGACCTAAGGTATCAGTGACAAGGAGAATGCCACCTTAATATGTGCTGGCATGCAAAATGGAAGAGCAAGTACAAAGAAAGAGCTACTGGATAGGAATAGAGGGAGAGAAAAAAAAAAAAAATTAAAATCTCATTATACAGAAGATGTGGTTATATCACAGAGCTTTAGCTCAACTTCTAGCAACTACTGATAGCATTCTCAGCTACAGACATCTAAGCAGACCTATCAAACCAGACACCTCAAGTGACACAGGCACCTGGTGTGTGAAACCAGGAAATTCTGTTTAAACACAGGGAAAAGCTTTTTTTCTGACAGGGTGGTCAAACACTGGAACAGGTGGCCTGGAGAGGTGGTGGTGTCTCCATTCCTGGAGATAATCAAAACCCAACTGGGCACAGTCCTGGGCCACCTGCTGTAGGTGGCCCTGCTTGTTCAGGGGGTTGGAGCAGATGAGTTCC
This sequence comes from Phoebastria nigripes, assembly GCA_035582835.1. Lineage (NCBI taxonomy): Eukaryota > Metazoa > Chordata > Aves > Procellariiformes > Diomedeidae > Phoebastria > Phoebastria nigripes. The sequence continues at coordinate 893,283 of JAYKAV010002375.1, forward strand.
AGGGGTCCCTTGCAACCTCAACCATTCTGTGATTCTGTGAATCCTGATTAGGCTTAGCTGCAAAAAAGATTTCAACTCTATCCTGCCAAGATGGTGGCTGTTTTGATTGTATATTTGCAGCATTGCAAAGACTTGGGCAAGTAACCTTAGCCATGAGAATCTGCATCCATTCAGACTCTCCAGAGAGTAAGCAGAATATTACAAATTACACGCTTAGACTTGGGTATGTAAAAATCTACCCACAGGATTTAGCCAAGTCTCTGCCTGAAGTAGGGTTGGAAAAGGTAGTATTAGATTAGTGTCTCTCTTAGCTGGACAGTAAATACAACCATCCAGTATAAGTCTACATTACTGTATTACAGCACTACAGTACTTCATTACTAGATAGTGCAAGATAGCAGAGAATGAAGCTGATAGGGTTTGACCAGAATCAGGAAGGAAATTTTGATTTAAGTTATAAATGAGCCACAATCTTTTAAGCCGCAGGATGAACTCTTGCCATAGAAACAGTGACAGACTCAGCGCTCTATTCTACACTGTGCTTCGTATTACTCATGTACTCACTCATTACTTCATGTTACTCACTAATGCCAACCTGCTGTATGAAACAGGCATGGCACTGGAAAATTGAGCCAAGATTATTTCTGAGAACAGTACATATTCACCACTGCTATTGATTTGAAACATTGCTCTGGACATAAACGCAGGCAGAAACACTGTCTTATTTGTAAGTAAACCCTGCCAACAGTAGCAGAAGTAATAATTATCATACAAGAATCAACACCCTCACAGCATGTAATGAAATAAATGAATCAGAAATTCAAGAACACATGTATTTTGCACATTGTTTGTTATCCTTCTAGATAAAGTAAAGCAAAAAAGATAGGAAAGTCACAGTGGAACATTCTAGTCTAAAAAATGCATTTTCTTTTCCTTTTAAAACACAAAGAATTCATACCCCTGTAGAAAAGCCAATTAGAAGGCTGGCACAGATGAAGTTAAAAAGAATTGTAAGATTTCATGTACAAAAAGTTCATAAAGTGGCTAAAATTTCTTATTCTAAGACACTTGAGAAATCTCTTGTGTATTCTTTCAAAACTCACGTGAAATGAACACTTAATTTTAGCGTGCAATGTGACTCAGAGTCAGAACCTTAAGGGCCTGATTTTAGCACTCTGCCTGCTTCAGTGAGAAATACACAAGTTATTCAAATGGTTAAACAGCACGCCAAAATCAGCAATGCCAAATCTTACAATTGTATATTCACATACTCAAGGGAGAGTGTTAAAATTACTCTACTGGAGCTCTTTTATACTTGCACTTTACAGCTCCATCTTTTATTAGCTGTTAATAATACAGTTCAACATTACAAGCTGTCTACACACTCTGATCTACCTTTCTATTCTAATTGACCAAATTTAAACTCATGCAAGCCTGAGCTTATTTTATGATTATTCGCCATTCAAGCCCTAATTTTCCACTATGATGTCATAGATTTTTCTTTGGAGCTCTCAGTGCACTTCAATAGCAAACACCCAGTTACAATCTCAAACAAGAAAAAGTGAATGCTGTGAGCAGACCAGCCAGAGTGCAAGAAACCACGGTATCGATGGACTTTGGTGGAAGTTGCTCTGAAGCGCTCAAGATAAGGCTTCTGTTAATGTAAATGGCAGGTTTTTGCTTTAGAAATGGCATCAAATTCAAAGAGGCCACTCTTATTTCTTGCCTTACGTCCAAAGAGAAGTAGGTTTTGTTCATAAGGACAGCACAGTGAAAGGTAAGAAACTCAATCCAGCCTATGCATTGGCCAAGTGACTTTATGGAAAAAAAGAGCACTCAGGCAATGCGGAGGCTGCTAGTCATGCCAAACCGTATGGCTTTGTTGAACTCCTCTGTGTCTCTGTACCATTATTCTTTGTCCTTCATTTCCACCACAAGTTCTTTGGAGTTGTCCTGCTCCATCTTTTTGTCTTTTGTTCAGACAACATCTAGCACTGTGGGGCAGGGATCCCTGATTAATGCAAGTAAATGCACTGAAAACTTTCAGTCTTGCAGGGATGACAAAACTGACAGGAGGCAGAGCTCAAATTGCCATACTACCCCTTGATATGTCTTATGTGCTGATGGAAGTCAGGGGAAGTCTTTGTGGTTTAGTTCAAGCACATGGGTACATTCCCCAGCTCAGCTCACCACCGCATGGGGAAAGGACAAGGCGGCAGATGGACCACACGAGGGGAATCCCTGCCCAGTCAGATGGCTGATGCCACATGTTCAGAGCATTTCCCAACTTACACTGCAGCCTTTGGTCCTAATCACCTTCTGGCTCTCTTTTAGCCCTGTCTTTTCTGCTGGTCCAAAATAAATGCAACTCCTCATTCACTTTGAGCCCAAGCAGAGAAGCAGTAGATATGTTCTCCTTGTAAGGTATTTCTAGCTTAGTCAGAAAAGGAAACCAGAAGTTGATAAAACAGTCTTCCATGTTTACAAATAATCATGACAGCCTGTCACATCACATCCCAAAATGCAGACAAATCTGCTGTGTGTTTTCTCCATTTATGTTTGGACAATCAAAACCACACCAGGAGCTCCACAGATACTAAGACTTCTTTCATCACTAGACTCTCTCCCTTGTCACTACCATCCACCTTTTGAGATCCTCTTACCCTCTTGCAGAGGACTTCCTGCTGCTAAGCTCTCTGGTGGAAGATGCAGATGAACTGATGCCACTGTAGGTGACACATTACACYTTCTTTGAGTCCCTCTGCACCGCAGAATCCCTCCCCCAACGCCCAGGGAAACCCTTAAAGGAACTCTCTGCAACCACAACTCACTGTCTCTTGTTGGCTACTCCAACAAGGAGAGTAGGACCACCTTCAAGACCAGGCTTGTCTTTCTTCTATGGTATGAATCTGTGAGTCCAACTTCAGGTGTTGCCAAAATGTGTCCTCTGGACCAAATCAGGTTTGCTTTACCAAAAACACTCATGAAGGAAAAGCCCTAGGCTACCAGAAGAACAGAGGGAATACCTTGGCTTCCATCAGCTCTGGAAGCAGCTCTTTCACTGCAATGTGGGCATGGCTTCATTGACTTCTGTGGGTCTGAGGTCAACACTTGAGAGGATTACTGTTGCTACACTGCCAGGGTATGGATGGAGCAGAGGAGAACTGAAACAAGATCTATGCCTTTACCTCCCCAGCAGATAAACAAGGCAAGATCTATAGGGAGAGGTAGTGTCTTAGATCAGCTGATTCATTGTAAAAAACAGAAACAGTTCTCAGAACTGTTGGGGTTTAACTTGGTACTTTTTCTTGTTTATGTTTTGTGGAAGGGCTTCTGTGTGCTTAAATGCTTGGCTATATTTTTATTGAATATTCTCTGTCCCTACAGACCTTATCTTTTGTACCCCTAAACTAATACAGCTACAAGAAAACTACTGTTGCTTTTCAGAAGATACTGGACATGCTCCTGGACCAACAAAGGAAGCAAAACTCTTTCTAGGCATGATGAATAAAGAGGAAACTACCCGCTGTATCCCCTTGTTATCCATATTGCTCCTCCTGGAAGATCTCCAGAGTTTTCCAGGAATAGACCATGACTTGGTCATATATTAACTGAATCCTTCAGTTCTGAGTTTATGTTTCTTCACAAATTTAACTAACTCATAAGAGAAATAAAAAGACAGGGCCATTCTGTTAAAAAAACCCTTCATCTTTTTATCCCTGCTATGTCATTTTGAAATGCTGGCTTCCACAAATATTCTACCCATTTTGCGTATACACAGTTACGTAATTGTTCATTCTGTCAGCCTGCATACAAGTGAAACACAGACATCTCTACAATAAAATCAGAATATTTCTTCCAAAGACCTCTGAATGAACAGTAATGAGTCTGTGGGTAGAGCTGCTTGACGCTTTCTTCCCCCTCTCCCCGCTGCCTCCAAGTTTAAAAACACATTCCAGAGTTGTCAGAATTAAGCTATTTACAATTTTCAAGACTTCTTACGGAACATAAATCAATCAGTATCAGAAGAAGCTCACAACTTTCCGAGACAGTCCTGAAAAATTGACTTTCCTACCCTGCACACCTTGGCTTTGAAAATAGGTTTTAATCCCTGATGATACTTTTTCCTCAATGATGATGCCATTTAACTTCTTTGTTACCTCCTGTGAAAGGCCTTCTGAACATCTAGATACTTCCTTCAGTGTTTAACCATTTCCACTCTCTTTCCATGTACTAAACGAAGTCAGAATAACTAATTCCTTCTGTCCTTCATTTTTTCCCACTCTTTTAATACAGGTATTACTCCTCGTTTTTTACCATTCGCTGAGAACGTGTGAAAAAATAGTCCCAAAGATTCTTCCTTAGTGGTTCTGATAGTGCTCTGGCTATTTACTTATAAACTCCCGAAAAAAATTTCTCCAGATCTCTCTAACTTCTGGTTTACCTAAAAATCCCTTAACCCGTTTGTTCTCCATTTTCGCTTCTGTTCTGAACCCTTTGTTAAGACTAAATGTTTATCTTCGCTGTATTGACTCCTTCACTATCGTGCACTAGACTTGCTCTAGCCTACGTCCTCCTCTTTCTTTCAGCATATTACAGTCTCTCAAATGCTAGTTTCCTTAATGATATCAGAGTATTGCCTTGCAGGTGTTGTATTATTCCAATTCTAATAAAATTCTAGCAATTTCTCAGAATTTTACTGCAAAATTCTTGTTTGGAGAATTTGATGAATCACAAATTTAAGTTTATCATGTAATGACAAGATTTGTTGCCCTTTGGTCATCCCACAGAGAAACTAAAGAAAATAAAAAACTATGAAAGATAAAAGATTCAATTTAGCGCACAGGTACTTTTAAAAGGTTGTTTCTTCCCCTCTACTGTTCATCCTCTGTTTCTCCTACCTCTCCAAATCATTTTTTAACATTCCAAATACATTTCCTTCAAAACCAGTTCTTGTACTTAGAGTAGCAAATCCAAGGAACAGAAAGGGCAAACAGTAAGCAAATAATAAAGTATAGCGGGTCAACATCCAGCTCCTAACATGGAGCATTAAAAAAGAAAGGGGATGAGGCTGTATTAAGTAGCATCAGCCCTCCAGAAAAGAACATACAAGCATCTGTACCTCACAGGAAACTGCAGAGATAAAGCAAGACAAGAAGTGTCTGAGTTAGTAAGATAAAATGTACAATTTATTTATCACTACACTACATGAMAGAGATGCAAATGGTAGTCCCTCCCCTCCTCCTTCGTCAGTGGTGCCGCACTGGAAAAAATATCAGATCTTGGAGACAGTCTCCAAGACAGCAGTGCCTGAACTGACAACGGGCCCTGCTGTATCTCTAGCTCAAAGCAGCCACAAAGTTCAATAACCCCACAGATGATTTTGATACATCTAATACGAGGAGCACTGCTGGAGAACAGATGTGTCTGTCTAGAGTTGAGTTTGTCCCCTTCTTCCCTCATATGCCCGTGTCAGCAATAGGCAGGAAGCTATTGGGAAGGCATATGTTCTTGAGTAGTTTACTGCCCAATCCATACAGGTTTATCGGCAAAAATCTTTCTTCCAGTTGTTCTTTGCCAGCAGAGAAGCTGGTCAGAACGATGGACATCAGCATGGGAGAGGAGGGCAGTCACCCCGCTGTGCTTTCAAAGGTGCTGATGCTTCCCCCAGCACATTACCTTTATTCACAGCCTCCTGTCATGATCTGCTCTGTGCAGAGGAATGAACAGGGAATAAACATGGTATCATAAAATCTAAAACTGGTCTTCTCTCCTGAAGAAGGAAAACTCTGAGGTCCTTAACAGGAAGACGCCTTTTCCCATTGCCTCCTCTTTCTAATCCTCTCTTCAACCCTTTACAGTCAACTTTTTACAGCAGTTCCTCTTCAAAGGACTGTGGTTCAGAAAGGTTTCCCGACTACACTCTCCTTTCCCTTAGAACCAATAACATATTTCCTCATGGTTTTAGAGATAGGGTAGAAATGCTCAGCATCAGATCTTCATAGAACCTCAGAGACACCGCAGGGGTGAGCTAACCTCAGCAAGGTTAGCTGCTAGTATTCATCTGACCGAAAATGACACCAAAACCGTGTCATGCAGAGAGCAACAGGCATCCTTTTATAGCTGACTTAATTTTCCAGCAACAGATATTTTTCTCTGCTCTGAGAAACCATGAAATATTGGCAGGAACCAGCACCAGGAAGAGGCCCTGAAGAGCAACCCGACCAAAAGCCCCGTGTCTGCCTACCTAACCAGAGCAGGCGACCTTCGCTGATAACCCTATGCCTTCTCACACTGTATTAACCAACCTTCCTATGCACAAAATGATCCAGTAGTTCAGTCACATCTGAAGTGAGTGTATCACTTACCCTCCAAGGATCTTTATAGCTAAACATTTATCTAAACAAATATAAGGAAAACACTAATTTGACAGCTGTCAACTTCCCAAATTTTCTACAGAAGTAAACTAAAAGCAATAAAATGCAAATGCCAATTTTTACAATTGGATTTGTTCTGTTCAGAAAAATAGCAGTTTCACTATAAAATAAAATAAAGCCGCCTCTACTTGGAGGTGTATTTTCACTGAAGATTATTCTATTTCTGTTATCGTACATAGAAGGCTGATCATGAAAAATGTTCTCCAATGCTTACAATGACTCATTTCTAGCAATTTAACAGCATCCTCTTGTAAGAAAGATACAGCAGTTTTTTAACATTCTGACTCAAGCCAATTGTCCTTTTAATCAGCTCAGTTTTTGCTTATAAAAAACATTTCATGAGTCACAACCTCACACTCCTAGATTTTTAAACTGTGCATCCAGCTTAGGGGGAGCATAATAGTTTGAAAAACAAACAAATGTCAACAAATCTTTGTATTTCCCAGGGTTGTAACAGGATTTTCTTTAGGTGTGGACTGTTTAGGAGTAATTTGGGGGTTTCTGTGAGACTATCTTCATGACTAGTGAAGTGCACTTTGGCCACTCACTAAGTCTACACAGTAAACGCCAGTAAGATGATGGTGCTGAGATACTTACATGCTGGTACTAAGCCAATTACGAGAAATAACTGGTTTTGGGTCAAAAAGGTGTTCTGATTTCCACACTGGCTAGCAGCTATGGTGCCAGCTGGCTAGAACAGAACTACCACTGGTACCTAGAGTTGAAAACTTTCCAGTTAAAAACTACACCAAATGGCTTAGCTATGAAGCATCAGCTTCTGCGTTGCCTCTACTAGCAGCCTCTTAGTATTGATGCTTTCCAACAAATCAACTTGCCTACATGTCCTTCCCAAAGGACAGGCTATACTTCCAGCACTGAGTGTGGGCTGAGAAGGCTGCCTGGACCCCAGAGCAGACTGGGAAGAAGAGACTGTCTCATCCACACCCTCTGGGATTTTTTGTCTTGGAAAGCAAGTCCAGCCAAAGGCTACGTGAGTGCAAGAGCCAGCCCCTCCTGATGAGAAAAAAAACCAAGTCAGGTTTTTGGTGGGTGTAAAGTACTGCAGTGGGAGCTACAGTGATTTACACAGGAGAGAATCAGTTCCCCTGAAGGACTCCACATTAGCATTTCTCTCTCCATTCGTCCTTTCCTTCAGCATCTATTCTAAGTCCTACTGATTTAGTCTTCTCACTGAAAATCACATTGAAATAATGTCCTAAAATTTTTATTGAGAAAAACATTGCTTTCAAAAAAGCAAATCTTTCCAGACATTATACGAATGGAGATATTGTCTATGAAACCCAAAATGTCAGCAGAAAAACATTTCAAATCCTTTTGCATTCATTATAACAAATTCTGTCTGAAAACGATTGGCCAGATCTTGTCCTCCCCAGTTGAGAGCGCAAAAGTAAAAACAGGGAGGAGGCTTCTGAGGCACAAGCTCTTGCTGACCAAGCTAGCAACTGGTTTCCCAGCCTACCTTGCTACCCAGAATGAAGACCGCTGAATAACCTACCGCACAGCCCATCGGCCTCTGCCCGAGAACAGCAGTGCTGGGATCTCACAAGTCTGCACAAATCAGCAGAGATTAGTGGAGGAATAAAACCCACCAGTCTTCTCAGATAGATTATCTCATTCCCAGCTATCCCCTCCACTGTTTAATGAGAAAACAGATACTAATTAACCTCTCTGCCTCTTTGACGCCTATGCTTAACCTAAAGCTTTTGGCCTGTGGCTAAGCCTGTAAGGTTAATTCCTACACTCCTGCGACCATCTCCTGAATTTGGAGGCTTTCTTTGAAGTTTAGGGGATCACACAGCTGCAGATGCTGTTAAAAGTGAAAGTTATTTTTTAGAGATGGGAACAAAAGAAAAGGTGGGAATGTCACAATCTGACAGACTGCAGAGAAGTAGTAGTTTTCTGTGTTCTCATTATTTGCAGTCTTTCAGATTGCAGGATGCCTTGTATTTTCATTTAAAAAAAGATATATTTGCTTTCCAGTCAATATCCGAAAAAAATCCAAGAGATGGGATAGTGGTAGAAAAATCTGGATTAAAGCCAAAGACCAAAGAAAGATTAGTTACCTCAACATGGATTAGGCACTTAAAAATCTTTTGGATTGTTACTCTGAACAAACTTAAGTCGCTCATACAAGACACTAAATTGCTTGATCCAGCAAAACATATATAAGTTATTCCACTGACTTTGAAGATACTACTCACATACTTAAACATGAGGCACTTGGGTACGCTATTCCACATACTGACAGTAGAATTTAGAAGCTCTCGTATCAAGTCCTACTGCAGCAATATAACGATGAAAAAAAATCGCCTTAATTAAGCGCATTATTTGCTCAAGGACGTATATAGCTTTCCCATTTCACAAACCTAATAATGGAAAAATCAGACAGCTGGTTGTCTTTCTGTTTGGTACTGCTCGCAGACTTTTCAATACAGTGGTCTTAAGAAGACAGCAGGAGGTGGGGAAAAAAGGAAAAAAAAAAAAACAAGAAGCAACAGTCTTCGTGCAATGGCTTGCCAAGAAAATGAAAATGTGTGAGACAATGTGGTAATGAACATCAGCACATATGGGCAAGCACGGGTGATTTTGGTAAGGCAAAGATTTGCAATTAAAATGCCATTCACAATAGAGATAACTACAATTATCATCAGAATCCCAGTTTAAGGTAGGAGATATACAAATGCGCATGTAAGATAATGCATCCTATTCCTCTCCAATTCTACAATAAACACACATTAGAATTGAAATTTGAGGACTTTTCAATCAGAAATCCAAATGGATTATTTTAATCCTGATATCTTCTCTCTCTGCTTTATGATGATCACTAATAAAACACTTATTTTTGTTCAAGAGAAAGCATCAAACTATAATTTCATGACATTTCATTTATAATTTCCCATTTCATCCCATTATCAATTAGCCCTTTAAATTACTGTAATATGGAGAGGTTTATAGATTAATTGAACAGACGGTCGCCAAAAATATCAAGTTACCTGCTCTCTGGCTCAGGGGAGATTTTACTTGATCAGCCTGACTTATCTGACCTGTACTTAAGCACAAACTACATGGATTTCACAGCACTCTCTGGGAAGTTCTTCCTAGTATCTAGCAATCGCTTTTGCTGATGAGGTATTGTCTCACCTCCACCACCTTAGCTAACCACATCCCTGGGAAACTGTTACAGCTCTCCTCAGTTTTCCCTTCTCCTTTCTTCTCCCCTACCAGATTAAATAACTTTTCTTCTCAATTCTCATTTTCCTAACCCAAAATTTCAGCCCATTGTTTCTCATCTCATCGTCATCAGAACTGACATTTCTCTTTGAAGCCACCGATATATTTTGAGGCACCTCTAGATGCAACAATCCTTTCCTTGGGGTTTAGGCTTCATAGTTCTCTTTCTTCCTGCTCGTTGCTGCACCTTGCAGTGGACACGCCACGTTTGGGATTCGGGGCTTATTTGAACACATGGTGCCAAGACCAAGAACAGTACCCCAGCTGAGGCCGTAGTTGAGTTTAAATATACGTCTTCATGCATTACACTTATTTAGATAACCCAACACAGCATCTGCCATTATCTAAATAGTAAGACATTGCCTATTCATGCTCAGTCACTGACCTAACACCACATGCTTTTCTGCAGAAATGCCACCTAGCCAACAGCTCCCCCAATTTTTTGCATATTCTGCCCCATGTGAAGGACTCTCCATTTGCTTTTTCCGGATAGCATCCTGTTTAGTTCAGAATGCTTCTCTAATTTTTCATTATACCTTTGAATTCTAACTCTAATGCTTGCAGTGCCACTTCATTTGGTATTGGCTGCACATCTGTAGTGGGAAGATAGATGCTTTTCATTGTGACTGATCTACTACTATGATTTCAAAAGCTGACTTTAAAATTGGAGCTGTACATATGGGGTTTAATTCAAATGAATTAAATTACTTGGGAATGTTTGATTTGACTGCAAAAGACTGTTCCACATAAGTCTCCCTACATAGGTTATGATTTCTAGATCACTGAAAAGTATGACTGCAGCCAAACTCTGCAACTTTTCAAAGGAAAAATCATCTAAATCTCATCTGTAAAAAGCAGAGGAAAATACAAAATAGATTAGCTTTTTTTTTAAGTATTCTATATACTTTTCTTACTTTAAAATAGATTGTAATCCTGTCCACACTGGAAATTATGGAGAGAGGGGACGGATAAGAGAGTAAAAGCCATTGATTTAAATGGGGTCAAAGCATGGCTATAATAGCATCAAATTGTCCTAATCACAGCATGGCTTTGTTACAACTCCACATATTTCTGTTCATCAGCTAATAAATCAGAAAAGCCAATCAGAAATTCTGGACTTTTTTTCCTGGCTCTGCCTTTGGCCTGGTGGTAACACTGGCAAGTCCTCTCCGTCACCGCACTTTTGCTTCCTTTTCTGTTCAAATGAGGACAAAAAAAGATGTTCCTCGCAGAGAGAAACTAAGGCTTCAGTTGTTAATAAATTTAAAGCTTTTAAAGGAATTTTGTATTAGAGGAGAGAAAAGATTGATTACCAACAAATGGGGCTCCAAGCAACCTCCATATACAGAAGGGTTTATTATAGTCTTGCCTCTAAAGAAGTGCTTCCCAGAAATTTTATCCCCTTGCTGTTGGTATAGATGGTCACAGACTCTTGCAGAAGAACATAAAAGGGCAGTTTTGCAATGTGAATGAAAACAATTATTCTTATCACTTTGGAGTACTTCTCAATGAAATAATCTGAGATATATTCAGATACCAGGAATGAAAGAAGAACCTCTATGTGAAATATTTAAAATCTGGAAAGATCTTCTCATCACCTGACTCCTAAAGAAAGGACAAGATGAGCAAGAGGGTTCTTCCTTCAATGACTTATTTTATGGGTGGGGGGGTTTTCTTTCTTTTTCTGATCTTTTGCAATTACCATATTAAAATGTAACCACCTAGGAATGGAATATATAGTTTTTACATGGAGACATAGTCAAGAGGAATTCCCATGTACCATTTTCATGAGTGTCAGTAACATTGTACATTTGTTTAATCAAAGATGAAGGAAGCTTTTATCAAATTAAATAATTGCCTCAGTTCCATCTTTTTATTCTTAATGGCTTAAGTCAACTGGATTCAAAGATGTCTTCAGGACTGAATCCAGGAAAGACTATTACTTGGCTCTAAGATGCAGGGAGAACTGGAAAGCAAATTTAATCCCACTCAAATTTCGTGGGAACCTAATAAACAACAGCGATATTTAACTGACATTTCAAAGCTCAGAGGCAGAATAATTGCATTTGTTAGCCTTTAGTCTCATTCCTTCATCTTGCTTTAGTGCAGGAAACTGGATGCAGCAAAAACTTGTCAAACATCGGAGAGATCAAAAAAGTGAATTAATTCACTGAAAAAAAATGTTCACATTCAGTGATGGAAGTTCATACTGAGCTGCAACGTGTAATGGCTGATCCTAAATCTGGTTATCCGAGTTTCAGTCAGACTATTTCCATTGACAACGTTATACAACTGTTCAAAGACTCCACTATAAAGACTTAAATAAAAATACCCACATTTCAAAGAATGAAGACTGATACCACCTCAACTAACCCTTCATTTACTTCTGTATTCAAAGCAACAAGGCACGCTCTAGTAGAAACACTGTAGTAGCAGAAACACGGATCACCTACACCCTCACCCTGTCTCTGACAGCGCAGGTACTATTTCACAGAAATTTTCGTAATGAATCTAATTATGGTAACCTCCAAAGCCCTAAACACATACAGGAATGACCCGGTCCTCATCCAAGTGGATTGACGTGATGAGGGGAGAGGATATCAAGCAGGGGGGGCAGAGCTCTGCCTCAGAGCCCGGCGCTGCAGCCTCTGCATGCAAAAGCTCCCGTGCTCGGGGACCTGCACGGCGCCGAAGCAGCCACAGAGGAGAGCCGGAGGTGGGGAAGGGCACCTTGGCTCTTCCCTTCTGCAGAAGGGTTCTCCTCTCCTGCTAGACCAGCAGCATCAGTCCACGCTCTGCCCCCGCCATGGACTGATGTGCTTTCCAGTATGGAGGGCTCAGGTAGCAGAAGAGTCTGAGCTCTCCCTTCAGAGGCGAGAAGGGTTTCCCCTAGGGAAAGGAGCAGATCTAATTACTCATCATACAGCGGGGGTTGCGAGGGCAGCGACCCCGAGTCCCCCTTCACCATCTGCTCTCAGCTCATCCTCAAGCTGAAAGCAGCAGCAGCCGCCCCCAGAGCAGCTGCACGGCTACCTGCTCTCCCCCAAGCACAACATGTCTTCCTTCCAGCACCATCAGTGCTGAGAAAATACAGCACCCTGAAAGGAGAAGGGGGAAAAGCTTCACACGATTCAACCGATTACCGGATTACTTCTCAAAGACAGTGTGGAGAGGTGTGTGTTACATACATCGGGGGCTTCTGTCGGTTATACCGATGCTGAATTATGGTGAATAAAGAATGCTACCATAGTCGTCATGCCATTTTCTAACGAGATTATTTCTACACAGGTCAGAAACACTCACACAGCTTGTGGATAAAATACTCGCCAACAAACATCAGTCGATCTGAAACTTACTGAATGCTGGGAAACCATCTATTTGGACTATTATATCCACATTAATGACGATATATGTGTGCATGGGTTAGAAAGAGCAAGCAGACATGGCGACTAGAAAGGAAGATTGCTGCAAACATTTGTTTGTAGATTTAATTAAAAGTTTAGCCAAAAGGTAAGAGTATTATTATATGACTTGGCAAGGGTTGTTGAAGATGGTAAGAAATTGCTAGAATTTACCTCTCTCAAACAGCCCAGAGCCAGTGACTTCAGAAACACGTAATATCCACATCCCAAATAGTAACTCTGCATTTCTTAGTCAAAAATCTTATGCCATTGGTTGAAAATCATCACCACCTATTTAAGCATTTTTACATTCACGTGTGATCCACTGACTGGTCCCTCTCCACAGCTGTAGGCAAGTGTTCAGAATACAGAAACAATCACTGTAAATGACATAACCTTGTTGATTTTTCCCAGAGACAAAGAACGGCTGTAGGCACATCACAGGTCTCGCTACTGCACTGCATCTTTCCTAGCAGGGACTTATAGCAGCCACTCATGGAAAGAAAAGAAAAACCAGGACAAATATAGAATAATCTTCTGCCTACAAAGTGGTTCCCTATGGATAAGGCCACGCTGACTAGGGTGGTAGGGGAATGAACTGGAAACATCAAAGATACCAACCTTTTTGCAGTCCCTCAACAGTATTGGGGGGTAGAGGGTGGGTGAGGTCACAGTGACCCCAGGAGTAGCTTTATGCAACATTTCAATCCCAATTGCAACCAGGATTTGACAGAGAATAAGTTTTGAATACAAAGTGGAAAAAGGAGTCTTACACAGGCTCAAAGGACTGTGAGTTCCAATATTAATTGAAGGGAGATGCCTGTGAAGTATTTTAGACAAAAAAAAGAAACTGGGGCAATCATCATGCGTCCTCTTAGTCAGCCAGGGAAATTTCTATCATAATACGACTATTGTCAGTACTCCTGTATTATATGAAGCAAAGTTAGGGTCGGAAATTCCTCATCGTTTTTCAAACCCAAATGAGAACTGAGCACAATATTTTACAAGTGAAAACTGTACTACCTGCAGTCACATTTCCTGCTGAAAACGGAGTAGGAACTTGATCTCCAAGTTTTGCAAAAGGCAATGTTTAGAAGGTATCTCTAAAGTCAGTGTACTCCCAGATTAAAATCTTGACTCCCCCATCCTAAGGCTGTAAGTCTAGAGKGAAACGGTGGTAGCTCAGATACCACTCTGCAATAATTACTGCCAACAATTTAGTTTTCTAAAGGCAATAATTCTGGTTTTAGAACAACACAGAAAATTGCCTCCACATCCCTGGTATGAAAACTTTGCCCTATCCAACATGCCTCATCATAAATTATCTGGTAAGGATAAATCTTTTAGAAGCCATGAATGGTGTTGCAGGACCAATTCACTAAATCTGCCATAACACACTTGAGAGATAATTGAGATGTCAAGCCTCATCAATATCAACCTACTTAAAGTAAGGACAAGAGGAGAGGGCAAGAATGATAACGAATAATACCATTATGTAAAGCTAGTTAACTTAGAGCTTAGAAACAGATACATATCAGTCACCAATCTGAACTTCCTTGAATTTCATGAAAGTCTGGACTTACAAGCAATCTTAATTCCTTAAAAAGCTTCTTTCCATAGAAATTGATTATTTGTTGACAGAGTAGTAGTCTTTTTTTCTATTTTGACTTCCAAGATTTAACCTTTTTTTCCAACTCTAACTTAACACACAGGAGGTAAAATAATGAGTTTGGACAGCATACAGGAAACATCAGTAAGATACTATTTTTTAAAAAAATCTCTTCCTGACCAGGCAGAGGAAGCAAAGTGTCAGATCTCTCAAGAGCTCCAAGCCTCAGGAGCAGCTCCTGCCAATTTTCAGCGCTATGAATTTGTTCTCTGTGCCATTCGCAGTTACTGGTTGTATATCTCCTCCTAATCAATACACATGCACATACATCCCACATTACTTTCTCACCAAAGGTCTTGTATCGCAGTTACCGTCCACTCACTTTGAAAACTGACATTGAACACAATCCCGTTTCCTGTTCCTCGTCTATTCCTTCCTCCCTCTCTCTTTTCCCATTTAGCTCCCCCTCCACTCCTCCTTGTGATATCCCCCTCTCACAAAGTAGCGTCTCACTCTCTCCATCTGCTTCTTCAACCATCTGCTCACTCCTTCCCTTCCTTCTTGCTGGATAACTCCACAGTCTCTCTAGTGTAGCTCCATAGTCTCCCTGTAGCATCACTAAAACTCTTTTTCCTTTTCCTCTTCTGTTCAAAAATACTAAGTACAGCGAGCTTTCCACTCCAGGAGGGGAGGGTGCAAAATAAATATCCATGAGTTTAATAATCCTCTGCCTTGACAACTGTAAAATCCTTTGTAAGCTTCATGTTTCACACTGCTCCTCTTCATTTTGTCCAAAATGCCATGGCCAAAATGATCTTCTTTCCTTGATGGGATGTTCTGGCCGTTTCATCCCACTTCTTAAATCAACCTCATTAGCCATCTATGTCCCACAGGATTTTCAAATTCCTGATCTTCAAGTCCACTGCCCTGAGCAGCTCCCTCTTGTCGCCTGGCACCTGGTGCCATCCTCTGCCAATTCTGCTTGGTTTGCTTTGATCTCATCCCACAAGCACTTCTGTGCCTTCTATTCAGACACTCTCTGCCTGGAATCAGCTCTTGAAGCTGACTACTACTCATTTCCCTCTTGCTTGCCCTCTCTTTTCTGCTCTGTCAAAGACTGTCATCTTTTCCACACACAAAACTAGAGAACCCTTCAATTCCTGATAGAGAGGAAAAATATTACATTTAAATACCATCAAACATCCATTTCCAAGTCTGTGCCCTTCTTCTTTCTAAAACACCTGGCTTTCTATTATTCATTTTATTTCCCTGCTTTGCTTCCTTTCACAGTCCCTCACCTCCCAGTACCCGCATTATACATTTCTTTATGCCTAATCATTTCCTTATGCTTAATCATTTCCTGTTCATCCCCTTGACTCACGCCTTTTCTCTGTGTTTTTCAGTGAACATGGCAGGTTACTACCCAATCTTGTTCTGCCTGAGAACAGCCTACCTCATTCCAGGTGATAAACAAATAACATAGCAATTAAAATTCAGGAAGGCAAAATCAGAGAGATGGTGTTGACTTTTTTTTCCCCCTCCCTCTTCCCCTCTCTCATCAGCTACTGACATTTGGAAAATTTCAACCAACTCTAATAATTAAACAACAAAAATTTGTCCCAGTTTCCTAAGAAAGTGAGGCTCGTATGATCACAACCTGTCAATCAGTTCCATCCTAAGCACTTTTGTACCTTTTGTAAGTCACAAATAATACGAAGACAGTAAGGACCCAGACGTTATCAGTGGTGAAGCAAAGAGGAACCCAAATAAGCATCTTCATTAACTGTGGGATGCAGCAGCCAGGTGGCCTGACCAGCAGAGTAGTTTGGGCCACCCATCACTATGTGCCTGGCTTGGGAGCAGCCAGAGCACCTCTGGCACATGCCCAGCGCATGGTAAAGGGAGGGAGCTGGAAGCACTGAAGGGAGTATGGCAGAAGAAATAACTCTGTAAAAGCCAGCCTCCCTTAGTTTCCCTGCTTACAGTGAAAGGATCAGGGATTTAGTCTTGAATTATTTCACCTAACATCAAACCACTGCCTATTTCCTCTTTTCCAGATCCTTTTCCAGATCAGAAGATCATTAAGAACGTAACTCTGATACAATAATATCTATAACAGAAATGAAGCATTATTCTTTTTGTTTCCCCCGGCCAGAGAAGGAACAACATGCTCTCTACCTTTTCTGAATTATACTGGGATTTGCAGTCACCAGCTGGGTTTTCGATCCAACGTCCTTGCTGTATTCACTGGATAGAGGAGGAAGGTTGCACCTGTGCACAGAAAGACAGTCAAGATTTTAAATGACATTCAGGACTGACAGGCTTCAACCTCAGTCTTTTTTAATCTGCAAGTTTGCAGGTGTTTTTTTTCTTTTTTTTTTAAAAAGCAAGCTGTCAGAAAATGTAAAAGTGCTGTATAAATACTAGACCAAGCTACAAATGTTCCCTACTGTACCACACCTATAAGCACAATAGGACATTTTTGTACCAAGTTGTGAGGAAATGTAGAAATAAAACCTTTTGCAGAGATGATCTTGCAGAGAAGGAAGGTGCAGTAGATAAAGATGAAAGTACATTCCAACAGTATCCAAGCCTATGCACTGCTCCAGAAATTACAATCAGGAGAAATCTACTCAATACGTGGATTTTACACCAAAAATGGGTGTCAAAACAATATTTTTCATTTCAAATGTGTCCAACTTTTTAAATCAAAGATACGAAGAATATTTTTAATGCTTAAAGGGCAAAAATGAAACCAAGATTCTCAGAGAAAAGTAGAATTTGGAATTTTTTCTGAAAAGACTTCCAGTTTTTTGTGTTGTTGGGTTTGGGGGKTTTGTTGCAGTTGTTTGTTTGTTTTTTGTAAAGTTTTGCGCTCTACCATAACCAAATTTGCCCTCCAATGTTTAAGTTCAACCATCGAATCAAGACATCCCTATTTGCACATGCTGGTTTCACTGTTTCTCTGCAGCACACTGGAAAAGCGCACCACAGAGACGGAGTGCACGAGGTAAGGAAAGGCGAGGGACACGCTYGGGCGCCAGCTCCTGCCTCTTCCTGCTCCCCGCGAGAGCGCGTGCTGAGCAAACACTGACCCTAAAGAAGAGGGTCAGGCAGCCCCTGGTTGCTCCAAGCTCTGCAGACAACCACCCCCACGGAGGACAAGGCCCCAGCACTGGAAGACGGCAGGCAGCGGCGCAGAGTTGCTGTTTCATGTTCATGACTTCTCCTCTTGGTACCAGGGAGACACGGGTTCCTTTGCTGCAGGTCTTACRCCTGTGAAGATCTACGTCATTTTTCTCACCGTCTTCTCCATTAAACTCTGTAGCACTCCACTTCTTCTGCGTGCATCCTCCAGGCAGCCGGCGTCAGTCATGAAACCCTTGAGTCCAACAACAATGAGTTGCTTATCCAATTTTTTTTTTCTTAATAATTCAGAGTCACATTTTCTACACTAGTGAGAGGCAGGAGCTGGGGAAGCGAGCTATGGTTCAGTTTTTATGGCAGTTTCCAGGGGCTACTGCAGAAAATGTTGGGCTCTTGTACTACAGGTTGCCATACTCTTCCACCATGCTGCGAAAAATCAGCCTCGTCACAAGGAAAGCCCTTGCTTCCACAGCAGTCGCTGCCTCCATTAGCATTTTCACTGACCTCTGCAGCGTTCAGAGAAGGGATCCAGGCGCTAGCAACAGCAGAGTGCAGCAAACGAGGCTGCACAAATTCCCGGCCGCACCTCCACATGTTATGGTTTTGTGCAATGTCAGTGCCCAGAGAGGGCACTAGTGTGCACACAGTACTCCCTGCAACGTTTGTTAATGCAAAACATCCCACATTCCCTAAGAAAAAAACACAGTAGTGCTAATTTGCATGTATTTGCATACAAATACCAGCTCTCAGAACCATATTCCTAAATTCACATCATCAGGAAATGCCAAGAAGGACAGCAAAGTCCCACCTATATGGAACACAGATGAATTCAAACACATTCACCAAGAAAAATAAAATTTCCAGGAATGTTTTCTCCTTTTCATGACTACATTTGTTAAGATGTGCACAATGTATTGAGATCTCAGATAGGAAACAGCTTCTAGTTTGGTCTACCACAATTTAAGAGAAGCTAGACAACCTAAAAAGAAGCCAGAAAAGAGGAATCAAAATAAGAGGTTTCAGAAAATGCAATCATTCAGAAGAAAACAAAAAAAGACAGAAGCATAGGGGAAGTTTAATTCCCAGACATATAGAATGATAAAACCTTAAAAATCGAGAAAGGTTTACAACAAAATAAAATAAATAAATAAATAAATAAATAAAGACTGCAATAGGTTGCTTCCTGCACCTGCACTGGGTAGGATACAAATTAATCAGATTAATACTATTTGGAGAGGTTGTAAAAACCCTCTCAGTAGCAGTT
This sequence comes from Phoebastria nigripes, assembly GCA_035582835.1. Lineage (NCBI taxonomy): Eukaryota > Metazoa > Chordata > Aves > Procellariiformes > Diomedeidae > Phoebastria > Phoebastria nigripes. The sequence goes on from JAYKAV010002375.1 coordinate 912,393, forward strand.
TTCAATGGCAGGTCAAACAAGTATTTGTGAAGCAAGATATATAGGTGATTTGCCTCAGAGAAGAGGGATGGCATAAATGACCCCTGGCAGATTACAGTTTAATGCTTTCTGATTTGAATAAACAGAAATTCATAGGGCAAGCTTTTAAGAAGCCATTTTTGGTTGAAGTTCATTTAAAAGCACTATGAAGGACCAATATCTCTCCCTAGTTTTTATCATCTTAACAACTCAATAATGAAATTTCTTTCACAAGCCAGTCCCAGATGCATTATTTAAACACATCTAATTCCTTTTATCAGTAAGTCTCATTCCCAGCTTGTTCTGCATGAAATATTAAGAAATGGCCTGARTATCCAGAGGAAACTCAGTAAGACATCACTTGGTTGACAGAAACTCCTTGGCCTTTCAGATTATTTTCTTGAACAGGTCAGCAGAGTGCCGAGTGTTGTGCAGGTGAGGAACACACCAAGAAACAAAAGATTCATCCTAAGAAATGTCTTTTTAATTATCTTGCTCTTGGTCCTGGTACTGAGGAGTAAGTACGTGAATGTGCAGGAAAGAAGGAAGTACCAGGACAGCGTTTTGGGCCAGCATTTTTGATGTGAGTCTAACCAGAAGAGTGGAACATATTGGTCTTCTATATAGAAGACCAATATGACTTAGACCCAGCCTTTAGGTGGGAAAAGAAATCATCAAYAGGCACAGCAGCTCGTGTGTGCCTTTTTCACATCTGAGACCTTCGAACTCAATAGGTAGAACCAGCTACAAGGGTAAAATGAGAGGGATCCTTCARCCCTCACTGGGCAGAAACGGCTCTTCTGGATTTGGCCCAGACAGAAGTCCATGTCCTGCAGGTGCAGAGAATCCAGGCAACTTGGCTAATGCATGTGCATTTGGTAGATGCTATGTGACTATCTGACTATTTTAGAATGTTATATATGCACATATACTAAACACTAGGGACTAACATTAATTTAATATGTAATTGCAAACATTCATTTTTATTCCTTTGTGGCACCTTGGCCAACGTCAAGACAATAATTGCATAAGGCAGCTGAAAGCCATGTTTCTCTGGACTTGTCTACAAACCCCAAGGTGCCACCATATTTAACCTCCCCAGCTCCACCTGGGCTGGTATGGCTAGATGGCATGGCACAGCATGATTAAAAGATAGCAGCTTGGCCTCCCCAAACCAGGACAGCCACTAGTCAACTTGAAATAGTGATGAGTTGCTTCTAGTTTTGGAATAAGTTCACCAGCAAACAGCTTGGAGAACTCCCCACAATCCCTGTTATTTTACAGAGAGAAACCCTCTCTCGGGGAGACATACAAACCACAGCAAAGCCATGGAAAGTGGTTGGGGGAAAGGGAGAATTGTGAGATGTAGAAATATTTCTTCAAAATCTAACGCCAAGAAAATGTGTCTCCTCTGTCAAAATACAGACAAAAACATTGCTTAGGATTTAGTACCCAACACTTCTCTCTTAAAATAAGCGTTAGCAGGGAGGGAGAGGGCAAAACAAAATTTTTTCTTAGAAATAAGGATTACAAACTTGAAAACCAGCCAGGTATCAGAAGAGCCTATTATAACCACACTACCTAAACATGTAGACCATATGCCATGCATCTTTTTCATTGCAGATGCAGTGTGCTATGCCTTAGGGGCTGAAAACTGCTGCTCTTTTAATCTCTATGTTGGTACAACTGTGTTTGTAGAAGATGCTCAGCAACGAGATGAGTTTAAACTCATTAATTAACCTTAGTAATTACAAAGGTTAGAGAGATCACTGCAGTCATACGACAGAGGTTATGGAAATACACTTAAGTGAAATGAAAAACCATGTGAATGGAAGAAAAGGACAAGGGCAAAACCTGGCATGACATTTCACACTGTGGAAATACTTTAAAGATATTACACAAATTTATTTTAAAAAAAAAAAGAAAGATGTTATGCAACTCACTATTGTGCTCCTTCTTTCTCAGCTCTCAGATTACAGAAATCAGATTTAGAAAAAATCACCTAAATCCTGTCTTCCACCTGCTATAAAAATATTTTCTCCCAGTGGTGTATTAGCTTCTAACCCAAAAGAACTGAAACATTTTCCATAAATATGGCTGCACATCACTAATACAATACAGCCTGCAGGCAGCTACTGGGATTTTTGCAGGATTTTCCCTATCACTTATTTCCAATTCAAAATAAGTTCTGTACAGATAATGGTTGCTTTACCCTCCCTGGAGAGAAAAGGATTTTTCTGATCAAGCTACGACAATGCTGTTTTTTTAAAAAAAGTTTCTATTGTTTTTGTAACTGATTGCTCCTACAGCATTTCCATTTCCCATTGCATCTAGATAATATTACCATGGTATGTACCCTGCAGTTTCTTATATTTAGTCTGTGGAACACCTAACGAGTTTTGCAGTAATGGCAATCAGCACACTGCCTCCCTCCCCCTGTGCGCCTCACATCTCCTCTTCTGTGAATGCTCTAAGTATACGTTTCCTTTTGCCTTCAGTTTGTTGTATTTCTTTGCTTTAACATTGAAGGCATTTTTGGTCTTTGAGATGCAAACCAGAAATTACAGTAATACTGTTTGGTTTGCAGCAAATTTGTATGGCTTTATAATAAGCCATCAGGATCTAATAAGGAGACTTGCTAAAGTGGGTGTTCATTATGCATCCATCTCAAAACCCAAAGAAACTCCATTTCTCATCTCTTTGGGAGCATTCCTCCAGTTTCTCCCCCACAATGTTTTTCTTGTTCATGTTTAACAGGGAGGAACTAATTTCTGTCTTTCTTCCTTAAAGAATGCAGACCTAGAAAGTGCCAAATTCAATCACGAAAGCAGTAGCTGGTTCAACACCCCTCCTGACAGGTTGTTACAACTTCAGGAAGGCTGGAGGGAAAGGAAATGTGAGGAATCCCAAAAAACCTGCATCAAGGAAAGAGGTTTGGCCTTTCCTCAGACAGTCAGCTAGAGATCAGTCTTGAGGGAAGAAAAAAAGGAAATTTTAGCTTGTTCCAACTTACTTCTCAAGCCTTGCCCCATAAATCACTACCCACTCATCTTGAGTTCAATGGGTTGCATACGATGGCATTTAGAGTTGCAAAGGACAGAGCACAGTGCAGGATGAGACCCTGCCTAACATTGCATAATTAAAGAGAAAAGCAGCTCTTCAGTACCTCTCTGTGACACTGCACAATCTGTCACAACCTTAACCCATCCATCTGCAGATTGCTCCCACGCTACGCACACATTTGCAGAAGCCAGTCAAAACTCTCTTTTTKGCCTCTCCTCACACTTTTACCCAAATCACTTGTGTAAAGCATCCTGCAAAGGGGTGGGGTGTGGGGGGAAACAAGGCAAATTATAATGGATTAATTGCAACTGAATAGCTTTGAAAAGTCCAAGACTTAGCAGGGGGAAGGGGAGACAATGTGTCATTGAGGTTTCTGTCTTACCGCATGACAAAATCTGCTTGATCTATTTGTTTGCCGCAGCCGCTCTTTTTCAGGATCCCACCGTTTCCCACCACGGAGCATTTCTTCAGTGGCAGCTGGAAGGGAGTAGCCTAGCAACACAAAACAAGGACCGGTTTTACAGAGGAGAACACACGCATCTTTGTAGCAGCCGCTCCTGGAGAATCCGGGGAGCTGGCAGGGCTCAAAGTGATGAAAGAAAAGGGAGAATTAGGAGCTGGTAAGTAGACGCAGGACAGTCCTTATCCCCACTCCCCAAACCAGGCTGCAACAAACATGATACAGAAGATAACAACATCTCTGCAAAACCAAAACTGCCTGAAGTCCTGATGCAGATACTGACCAAGCCAGGCAGTCAGGTCAGAATGAGTCTTCCAGCCAAGCTGCAAAGACACAGGGGAAATAAGACAACAAGGAAAAAAAGAAAAAAAAAAAAAAATCCATGAAAGTGACCTTCCTGAGCTGATACACAAGAGACAGCTCTGGGGAAGAAAGGAAGGAAGGAAGAGGGAACAAGGTGATGACAGAAGGGCACTGGGAATCAGAAGTCACCTGGCTCCCTCCATGCTTGTGTCACTGGGACGGGTCACTCCGAAGCCTTAGGCAAAGATATCTAGAGCTTGACAGTAGCTCCTTAAACACTCAGCTGCCCAGACACAGTATAAATTAAAGTTAGAAAGAGACCATTTTAACTAAGCAGCTGTTGTAGCAGCTTAGCAGGGCATTAAAGTGCAAGGACAAATTGTCATGCTATCTTATGCATCAAACACAGTAATAAGTTAGATCTGTATAGTCTTCCTTCATTCCAGAGGATCTCAAAACTATGGGTGGGACATCTACCTGTCAGCCCCGAGTCATTCACCTTTAGTGAGGTCAGGACAGTCATTTAAACAGCACACAGTGCATCAGTGCAGCCCAGCATATTAAAAAAAAAAAAAAAAAAAAAAAAAAGGTGGTGAAGAGACATGTGAATTTAAAGCAGTGTGATTTAGTTACAGAATGGAATTTGTCTACAATACAAGAATTAATATTCTCTTCATGCAAAAAATTGTGCAGGGATTTTTAATTTATCAAACCTGTCAAAACCTGTCTTTGCAGTAGAGACAGAAGTTACTGCACAGGCCTCCGAGAATGCAAATGCCACAGTGACAGAATGCAGCATCGCAAAACAATTCTCCTCTCCAGGAGGACAAGGTAGGACGGTGGCAGCACTTGTCCTCACTTACATGTACAGAGCAACGTCTAACAYTGCATCATGTATTCACCAGGCATTATGACAGTGTACATGGTCCAGAAAACAGACCCAACGTTATAGCACAAACTCTGTGTTTGTTAGGACTTATTTCTAATTTCTTATTTCTTTTCTTCCTTAGATTTATTTGCGTTATCTTCCTTTCTCAGAAAACTAGATTCCATTCAGCTAGTATAAAGCCACAACCTGCTTTCTAATGAAAAACATTAAAGCATTTAGCTTCTCGTAACTCTGGATTAAGATATGCTAAAGCAGAAAAAGAAATTTTAGTTTCCTGAGGCCCAGCCACCGTTAAGAACCCAGTGATAGCATGGTGGAGCAATACTAAGTATGCAGCTGCATTCTTGTCCTGCATCTGCCTTCTCAAGAACATTTTTTAATTTACACAGTTATTGAACTAGGAGCATATCTTGAAATTCAAAGGACATCTCATCTCTGAGGTGACCCCGACCAAATAGGAGCTTACAAGCTCAGTAGAGCGAGGGGGAGGGGAATCAGAGGAAATGTAGAAGAGATATGTTTTATAAATAACAGTAACTTTCTTATTCAAGATATATCAAACCTCCTTCCAAGAGAGCTAGTTATACAAAGGCAAGGCTGTGACAAATCACAGACAAAGGCAGCAGCCATTAACTCTTGCTTTTAAGAGTTGTGGACACTGTGACATAAATTATGTGGCTTTAGTACATGTTGAGTGGCGTTAGACCCCCAAAATAAACATTTGGGAGTTACTAAATGCTTTGAAATTCTGTGAGTTGCAAACAGCCTTTGATATTGCTTGAGATGACTTGCTGTCCTTCAAGGGAGGCTTATATCCTGTTGTGCTCAAAGATGGTAGTATTAGTTGTCATTTGCATACATACTTTTGTTTCCAAAAGCATGTGAAGCTTTGAAACTCTTGTCCTTCAGAGAGTCCAAGGAACAAAAGAACAAGATCAGGGCTGCCAGGGTGATTTGAGGGAGCCAAAGGGAAGTAGAAGGGGCAGATAAAATCACCATGGTGGTTGTCCCTCTGCCTAACCTGCAAAGAAATCCACTCGCTCTATGGACATAGGAGGAAAACCAGGCTGAACACAGTTCTCTGTGAAAAGCCACCATGCTCACAAGAGCCCACAGAAGCTTTTGCCTCYCCCAGTAAAGTACTGAAAATTCAGGACATGGCACAGACATCAGATTGAGTCTACACGCCACCGTTTAGCTTAAAATGTTCAACAGATGCATCTTCCAGAAGACCATACTTACAAACTTTCTACAGACATTATGCAAAAGACCTAGTTCCAGTACCATAACGGGATGGGGCCGGGGGGGGTTGTAAAGGCCTAAGGATTAAGTGTCCCTGCTGCTTGGTGGGATTTCAGCTGCTTTGAGCTTAATGAAGAGCAATTGCTTAGGATGACCTGGGAGAAACCTGCATTTGTTATCTTCCACGTGACTTTTCTTCAAACATTTAAATCGCAGATCTGTATTACTGCTGAGACTGGAGGGGCATTTCAGGAACTCTGCCCTGAGCCTCTTTGTCCAAACAAACTGCCTGGTCATACACAAATCATACCAGTCTTAAACTCAAGTGTTGCCCATAAGTGACTGTGAAACATATGGCTCCTTTTTCTCTCTACAAAAGGCATTTCTCTTTTCCCTCTTTCAAAGGAACAGGCTCCTGGACTTTGAAATTGTTAGGAAACCACCATCCAGTAATCTAGTTAGCAGCAGCATACCCAACCCACTGCAGGATGTTAGTGCGATGGCACACTTCCCTCCTCTCCACATCCAAAGGATGCTCATAGGACAGACAGCACAGATAAAGGCACTTAGAGGCTCTTCAAAGCTAAAATGCTGTGGGCTTCATTCTGTGACTTCCCATAAGCATTCAGCTCATTCCTTCCTTTGGGCTGCCCAGAATAGGAGGTGCAAACAGCTTAAGCAAAATTGCAACACAATTAACCAAAAGGTAGTTCCAGCCCTTACACGCAGTAGAATGACTCAGCTTGTTACCGGCCTTCCACATCACTACTGGGCTTTCAAGATGTTTCCCCACATCCTCTAGCTGTTCCTAGCACTGGCTTGTCAGGGTACGCACTGTGGATTTAAGGTTCAATTTAATAGTTAATTAATTATCAAACGCTGGAGTTTTTTCCTCTAAGGGTAAAAAATATCAAAGATGGACTCCAATAATGATTTGTTTTCTCATGCCAAGTGATCTTATGCTATCTTCATGGTGTGGGTGATCTGCCTTCAGATTTTTTTGAATGTTATGTTGGAGTTGAAGGGTTAGAAGAATACTACAACTTGCTCCAGAATTAAACTGGTTTTACTTTCTGTAAAATAGACTTGGGCATTACTTGTAATTTCAGTAAGAGGCAATTTTCAATCAAGAGTGTTATATTTTTAAGGTGATGGTGCTATTTGGAGATAAGACTATATAGCAAACCCAAGTTTGCTTCTAGGTTTCTATTATCGGCAAAATATGTTTCACAGGACTTATAAAAACCTTCTCATGCTTTCCTTCTTTACCTTCCACAGCGTAAGTCTTTGCTCGGCAAATTGTCAGTTCATAGTTAACAGCATATAAGTTCTCACATTGTGGGGACCCAGCTGTCATTTATGCTAAATGCTCACAAAAAGCTCAGTTTTTCTCCTTAGAATTGTAAGCTGGCCTGAAAAATGCTGGCTTTGGACTGTAAAGTTGTAACAAAAGCATTTCCATTAATACTAGCTTCCTGAAACTCTGTTATTTTCATTGTCAACACATTTGTTATTCCTTCATTCATAAAATTTTAATGAACAGCCGGAGTCTTGTGGGTGGACTAGAAAAAATAGCACAGCATCAGTTCATCTAATGTAATAGAGAAAATGTAAAAATAAATGACCAACTCGCCTCCATTTTTAAGCAATCATTACCATAGGATTTGCAAATGCTGTTAACTAAAAACACCTTGCATATTGGAAATAAGCAGAATTCCCTTTAAAAGTAAGTTTCAAATAATTTTAAAAAGGATTTCATAAGGTGGTTTTTGAAAGGCATCGCCAAACAAAACCAAAGACAGAAAGCCCCCATTGTCTCATTTTCCCCAGTTTAACACAGTGAAACTCCACTGATAATGAAGATGTTCTAGTTCATATTCATGTAAATGAAAGAAGAACCTGCACATCCCCCTGTGAATTCAATGACAAATAAGCACACAGAGCAATAGATTAAAGACTCCCAATTGAAAATGGGACTAATTTACAAAGCATCTATCCAGCAATTCACTGATTAGTTTCATCATTCATCTAAGTAGAAATAAATCATTGTCATCAGTTAAAAGAACATTACACAGTACTAACAAAATACAATTTATTTTAGATAATGCTACTCTAATTCACTTTGATTTCATTATTAGGTTGTTAATGCATTAATTTTTGCCCACTCCCTGCCAAAGACTTTAATCAATAAGAACCAAGTTCTTACTGGGAAAACAGGAAAAATTACAGTATTCACCCTCTGATTTAATGCTGGAGATGTCAAAAACATTGAAAACACTGAGAACATAAATTAGAATAAAATGTTTTTTTAAATAAGCATTTGGAATTTGCAAGAGATGCTGTGATTTTACTGTCCCTTTTGAGAAGGCAGCATCCTGACGAGAAGGGCGTTGTTCTACTGATTTTCCTAAGGAGACAGCAAAACCCCGAGAGCTAACGAGAAGCCAAATTCAGCTCTTAATAAAACATTTTCTTGTACCTTTGCATAAGGAAGCAGCTGACTCTTTAAAGGATAACTCTCTGTGTGTCAGCCACAGGTAACGTGGCGTTGGTTTTTACACTGTCAGACATGGCAGGGTGGCAAATGCTCCTTCTTCATTGTTTACAAATCATCTTCGGTCTGATGGGCCTTTTGTTCCTCCTACAAAGCTGTCAAGACGTGACAGCTTGATGGCAACCGGCTCCAAAAAACATCAATGTCAGGGACAGCGTAATCTCTCTAGGGGAATGTGGAGGGTGGCTGTGGTTCCCTGCATTTCACTTGTGCCTCTCCGCCAAACTGCTCCAGTCCTGCCCTGACCCGGGCACAGGAGAAACTATTGATGGCAAGATAATGAACGTCACAGAGGTCAGGAGGAGCTGCTCCTCCGGAAAGAGAGAGGACTTTTCAGCCCACCTCCCACACTACGCCACTACAGCGAGACAGCTGACGTTCTTCTTTCCATCCTTTAGAAGTAATTGTTATTTTCTCGGGAAAATAACTGTTTTCACCAAAGAATGCTTAGGGTTAGGGTTTGGGGTTTTTTTAGTGAAAACTGAAAATTTTGAAAAATAAAAGATGGACCTTTTTTTTCAGGAAGATTTTCTTTCAAATTGGGTGCACTGTTATCTAAAAGGTCTTGCCTGTCATAATTCGGAACTTCAGACATTTTCTATCATACACCTATTTTCAGCCTGGCCTTTCTGTTTGTAGTTACTGATTGAAATAACTGCACAAAGTTTGAAATGCATCTAAAATTTTAACAATAATTTAGAACTCACTTTTTTATAAAGAAACAGAAGGAACATGGATTAGAATGAAAGTGTCTGTGTGTAAGCGCTGCAAAGGGAGAAAATCTTTTCCGTATCTTGAGCAAATGTTGTGGGCTGGAAGATACATGCATTTTAACATATTAAGAAACCACGTTGATACTTTACTGGCAAATTTACTGAACGCCATATAATTCCTAAATTCTTTTGTGTTCACGCAAAGCTGTATTACAAAAGCACATTAGTGAAACTGTTGAAAGGTATATTTCGCATGTGCAAAATCTGTCAGAATCACAATGTATGTTCCACTGAGACTTACTAAATGTGTGTGTTAGCTATAACACATACAAAATTCTCTATATTCCACTAATATGTGAAATAATGTGTGAAATGTTAAGCAAGAAGCAAGCCAAAAACCTTGCCTCTATGGTAATGCTGTCATAAAACAGAGGGATAGGTATAAGCATACTTACAGTCATTTTGTGGAACAGATCAGAATGGAGCCCCTGCCAGACTGATCCCAGGTATGTAGCACACCGCCTCTTTGTGCACGCTAATTATGCTATCAATAAATAAGCTGAGCATGGTTTTTCAAATTCTGGACTCGCATACTACCAAACCTCAACATTTGATTACAAAGCAATTATTACAGGAACAAACTGTGACAGTGACTGACTATGAAATGCCTCTAGCAGATAAGAAAGAGATCTTAAAATGAACCTCCAGCTACCTTCTTCAGTTTCTTTTTTTCAGTAGTTTCCTTGCTCCACAGGGGCACTGCCAACTAACAAATTTTGAAGCCTGAAGCTCACCGCTTGCACAAAAGAGAAGTGGTCCAGGTGGGGCAAGCTTCCCTGTAGTACCATGCAAGCACGTCTCAGTCATGACAGCAGTGTCTTTATCAAGGAAAGATAAATGGAATTAAACATTCAAGCTCATGTAAACTTTGTGCTCTTTGCAAATATATACTTCAGGCGGTATTGTTTTTCATGAGATTAATATCTCGTGAAATATTTATATGGGGACACAGGACTGCAAAAGACCACTTAGGAGACCGAATGCATTGCTCTGCAGCTGCAGGAAATCCTCTTACATCCAAAAGGATACCTGGGATATTAACTGCAGAGCAACCACGCACAAAAGAGAGAACACTTTGCAACATACCTCCATATTCATAAAAAACACTGAGTACCGGTAACTAGCTGGCAGTCACTTTTAGTTCAAGCTGTACTTTAAGTAGGAACTTCAAAACAGTGTGCTCTCTAATAGCTTTCCACCCAGCATGAAGTCACTGCAAGTGAGTACTTGCCGTGAATTAAAAGAACATTTCAAATTGCCGCTGTGGCATTTAATTCAATGGAATCAGCCTTCATACAGCCAGGATAGCACAGTGTGGGGATTATGAAAAAAAAATCACATTTGGAGAGTGTAACGGTTTATTTTAGAAAACAGACTATTGATGGCATATCATGAACAATATTTTAAACAATGAACACTCTGGGAATGTGAAGGGAATGCTTCTATTTTATGTGACATCTAAGACAAGGAGACATTAGTGGGCGGGAAATTCCAAAGTTCTGGAAGATTTCTGGATCCAAACTTCATGGCCTGCAATGTACTAGGACCCCAAACTTTGGATTAAAAATGAGAAAAAGGAAATACTGTTTCATGATTAATTAGAAAAAGGAACTCAGCCTACTGGGGGTGGGGAGGGTGTCTCATTCTGGAAGATGTTATAGCTTCCAACATTTCCAGAACTGGGACGCCTCAAGAAGGACTTAAGCTTCCTTCCAAATAGCTGCATTCAGATGTTCCATGGAGCAACCCAGTCCCACGTAAACTATACAAAATGGAAAAATAATGTACAAATTTCTTGAAAAACAACTTGACCAGAATTTGTAAATAACTGCCTGTGTTGGCTTCCCTTCTCATACACTTGAATAACTCGATTTTTTTTTTTTTTTTTTTTTTTTTTTTTNAATCCTGTGTGGTAACAAGGATAAACTTCAATTCATAGGTCGAATCACTAAACTCTGCCTACAGCCACAGAAACACTCAGCAAATCCTTCCTTTCACTTGACCATCTGACATCGTTTTATGCCATGCCGAGCTTAGAGGAAAACAACATCCGTTGTGTGGGATTCTCAGCCCTGCTCTGCTTTACCAGCACCTCCAGAGGTAGGTACACAACACCCTCCCACTTAGATTTCAACTGATTCAGACTTATATGCTGGCACTGTACAGCATTTACACACCAGGCAGCGATTCACCTCCCGGTTCACTGGCACTCTATGGCAGAAAGACATTCAGACACACCAGGTAGTCCAGTGGTTATTTAATATTGCWCTACGCTAAATGCTTAGCAGCAACCCCTTATCTTTTGGGCTTAGAGACCTAACTTTCAGACGCTGCTTCTGAAGGTTTTGCCCATCCTCYGCTTTTTCCCTGCTCCTTTCTTAATCTGCTCCAAGTCTGAGCAGAAGAGAAAAAGCTAAGTATGTCAAACTGTATACGCCAGGGTCACATTGATAAAATGCTCTAAGCTTAAGTCAAAAACAGTGCATTGAAACATTTTTTAATTTTGACTAGATATTTCATGGAAACAAGAGTAAGCACAAATCATCACTTCAGGGGGGAAAAACTACATTTTTAATGTCATGCATGTCTATTAAACAACAAGAGTAGTTACTATTTTATGAGAGTTTAATGAGTTATTCTGCAGGCCTGGGAAAATGTAGTATAAACTTTTTAATTAATCTCCTGCATTGCAGTGCACAATTTCCTAGCCTAGGAAGTTACTGTATATAGGCACACATTTTAAATTTTATGCATGAAAGTTTTTGTTAAAGTAAATAACTATAATATTCCAGTTAGAGAAATGTAGACAGAAAACAAATAATATGATTGCCCAGTGACAATGTCCTCCAACCCTGACTGTACTTTCTCCCTCAGGGATTTCAGGATGGAAGAACAGTAACAAGCTGAAACCAAAACAGAATAGGGAAAATTGCAGGGTATCTGCTTACTTATGCCTGGTGGAGGAATAAGTAGACAATGTACTCTCATGTTGAATTATTCTCTTGTGAGAGTGTGGGACAAYACACAGTCAGCAAAGATAGCAAAATATTTGGAAATTTTGCAAGACCAGCTATTGTTCAGTAACAAGTACAACTCACTTATTTTCCCAGCATTACAAAGGATTTCTCAACACAGTTTCATATGTGTGCAAGGTTATTGCCAGGACCAATCCACAATCAAACACACAGTTCCTAAGCATTTTAAGATCAATCCTAACCCTGCAGAACTGATGCAGGATGAATTTTGCTACAATCGCATGAGCAGAATACAAATAATTGTGAAATGCAACAATAGCCTGCATTGAACGTGGGTGGCAGTAGGAAAAACAGCACGCAGGAGTGCTCTGAAGAAGGTGTCAGGACACCCATCTGCATGTATGTGGTTGATTTCCTAAAAAGCTCATCCAGCTATAGAAACACGAAGTTCTCTCAAATCTTATTAGTAGCACACAGTATATGCAGTAAATAAGGTTAGTTTCAGCTCATAAAAAAATATAAAGGGCTTCCAATTCTATTTGTATGAAAGACAGTTACACTTAAACAAAGGAATGGCTCTTTAACTCCTGAGGGCCCTCTGATCCCACTGATAAGAATAAGGAGCTGCAGCAAAGGAAATCAATCAGCTTATACAGGCACCAAAATACGGATTTAATTATCATATGATAGATACCAAAGTTTAAAGCTTTGGCTTTTATTTTTTAGGATGTCTTGAAAGCAATACGCTTCCATTTAGCTAGACTATTAGCCAATSAGCTTCTACAAGGAAAAGATCCACTAATCAAAAAATGTTTCTTGCCTTTGCTTTACCTCTAAATAGTTCAGATGAATCAATGACGTCTATTGAGAATCACTAGTTAAAAAGACATCAAAGACAACTAGCAAGGATTGATCTCTCTAGGAAATCTGCAATTAGAGTTTGAGCAGAGTTTAAACACTGAGATTGGTTTCTGGCAGCATGAAAGCACTGTTGACTTTCTTTAATACTTGCAGATTTTTTTTTTTTCTTCTCCATTAATGAGAAAAATTAAGCCTCTTAAGAAAGCTTCATTTATCTTATAGATAAGGAGGAAATATCTAAGTATTTTAAGCCAAATTTTAGACTTTGAAAATTCCAAATTTTACAAAACAGATGCAGATACATTTACCGATCTTTCTTTCGGTAAAAAGCAAACAACTCCCTCTGATTCCAATCAGGTAAATAGAGATAAACAGCAAAGTGAACCACAACAGAGAAAGGAAACATTCTACAGGCTCTGGTGTTTCAAGGTGTTTAGAATAGTTTATGGGTAATGATTGGATGAAAAGCCTTATGATATTGGGCTGCCCCAAAACATTAAAAAAAAATCCAACATGTAATATCATCTTACAGAAACAGCGGGTTCATTTAAATGCCCTACTGGATGAAACAATGGCATGAATCCAGAGAAGTGAGCAATCTCTTTTTTTCCCCTCCCCTAGCACACAGTCAAACCAAATATATAAGATACACTAAGAAATAAGAAACAGTTTGAGGACTCAATAAATGTATCCAGAAGAGCCATTATATCTGGGCCAGGTCGGAAGCCTGCATCAACCTGTATCTTACATCTTTAGCCTGTCCTTCATCCACAAACCTAGATGGCATGTGAGTTCATTCATGTAACTAACAACACAAGAAAAGTTGACCCATAAGAGCTGAAAAGCAAATAATAGTATGCAAAGAAAACAACACAAAGAATTTTAAGGACTACATGTAAAGCAAGGGTATAGGTCTTCATTTAGAGTACTGTCTTTCTTTAGGGCAGTCTTTCTGCAGAAATGTAGAGCCAACATTAAAAGATCTTCCTGAAAAGTAAAAAAGGTGGTTAGCAGCATAATAGGATTTACATATAATGAGTGACTACCAAATTGTTTAAAAATGGATGTTTACCAAACAGGGAAGCAATCAGAGGAAAGTGCAGTGCCATGTAATGTCATCTCTAAAGGTTATGAAAACAGAAGTTTAGAAGTCCAAGGAGGCAGAGGGGAAAAGCTGTTACAAGCTTTTTATTTCTTCCAGTAATGAAAACAAAACTCCTTAAAATGAATAGTATTTCACATAGAGGCATAACAGTAATTCATGAACTTGTTTGAATAACTTATCATAAACTGATTTGAATAAACAACGATCATTTCTGTATCAATAATAAAACACTTAGTAATATAAGATTAAAATGGGGAGAAGTGTCATTTCATTATATAAGGGTGTAGGTTTGCCAAAAAGCAAACAGAAAGTGTCATTTGTTGCAAGCCTACACAAAAGTCCGTTTGGGGCTAGCTCCTCTACTGAAAGCACAGCAAAACAGGGAGGCTAGGCTTCAGGGACCAAATCCAACCTAAGACTTTAGTCTCAGTAGCACAGTGTACAGATCAGAATCTGAAAATTAGAAGTCCAGTTAAATTGTGCAGACTGAGGCAACCGCAAGCCTACTGAAAAGCAATACAGAAGAAAATTAATTTCACACAAAGGGATGCCTTTTTTCCCCGACTTGGTGCTTCCCTTGGTTTTAGCACCGTATAAYTCAGGTAATCTAGTCCAACTTCCTGCTCCAGGCAGGGTCACCCGTGAAAACTGGTCAATATATGCTGTTTCTTACGTGCTTCAGCGTCTCTGCATCAGTCAGGTCGTCCTTGACTGTAACTTGCTGGATTGTTTCGCCGACTGCACCCGCTCGGGGCCCGGCAGGGCAGGGCCCGGCCCAGGCCGCCGCCGTGCCCACGGGTCAGGACCCTGGTCAGCTCCGGGCCGCCGCCGCGGCTCCCCCGGCCCCGGCTCCCCCCCTGCTCCGGCCCCCCGCCGCGGCTGTAAACCCGCAGGAATGGTCCAAGGTACCCGTCGGGATTATTACGTTTACATAATGGGAAGTGCTAGCCTTTGGGGTCCGGTTTTCACTTGAAGAATTACAGTAGTAACGACCTGTGTGCCTCTATGAGACAGCACTTCATACTTTGTCATACCTTGATTGTCCTGTTGCTCTGAGCAAATACAGCCCCTATATTCTTGATGGCCCATTTTCGGCACATCTTGTTCACATCATTCATGTTCTACTCTCTGTTCCATTTGGTCAGAAAAAAAAAAATCTCTTACAGGTATAATTACATTCACTGAGTGAAGAGGTTCAAAAAAATGATGCGCTGTCCCCTATCAGAGGTTGCAATTTGGAAAAGACAATGTCAGAAGTTTTAATAAGCTGCAGGTCTCTTCTGCTGGCTGAACAAAACACCACGGAAATCAGAGTAGCCACTAAGACATCGTATTCTTTTTGTTTGGTTGGTTTTTTTTTTAAAAACATATTGTCAGACCCAATGAATAGTTTTTCAGCTTTCTATTAGACTAAAACTAATTTTATTTTTCACTAAAAGCTATTCTAAAACCAAAAGCAGTTCCAGGGTAAACTAATGAACATCAAGATGACTCAGTCAGCAGGAAGCTATTATTAACAAGAACGCACTGGATTGATTACTTGCTGAGTGCACACTACAGACCAGCAAGCTTCTCAAGGTCTGGTGGTCTTTCCCTCCACTTAGTTTTTGGGCCCTGCTTCAGCCCCTTTCAAACACTAGGCTGGGGAGAGAAGTTTCCTAACACTAAACATTTGAGCCTTGTGACTTGGAAGAGGACAGCAGTAAAAGAGCAAAGGACTTGGAGTTTATCAGTGAAGAACATCTGGGTCCCCAATAGGGATGACAGGTCATTAATTAGCCTCATGCTGAACCCACTCTCAGTACTTGCTAGCATATAGCACTAACATTCAAACATGACAGACGACCGTAGCTTCCATACAGCATTTTTAAACGCATATCCTTGCCAGGCTTGTTTCTCTTGATAAGAAAACCACTCCACTCTGCCTCTCATACTAATTGTACTGCTTTAGTTTTCATCCTTTTACAAAGACAGAAGTCATACAAGAACTGCCATGATCTTCCACCCTTTGAAAACTAACTTGTCTGATTTTGATACTCCCCAAACTTAATCTTCTAACTTTTCCTTTAGCTTTCTTTATTCACGTGAGGAATCTCAAGGAAAAAGACAGCACAGCCTGGTTGTTGCCTTTTGATAAGACATGTAACTGTCCTCTAGTTTCATCTTCCCACAGTATCTGTAAGTTTATTTTTAGAGCTCTCTCAGTCAATTAAAGAGAGATATTCAAGTGGTGTTGCTATCCACTCATGTCTGGATAGCCTTTAAAGGGCAGACTTAGAAAAAAATTATTGTAAAATGACATTGTGAATGTTGTACATTATATTCCTTCTCAATTGTATCCAGCTAAAAAATGTCACACTTAAAATAAAAAAGATGCTTTTTCCCCTAGGGATATCATCTCTCAAAATATGATCTGTGATTAGAAAGTCAGATTAGGTTCTTTTCTCTTTTTGTATTTTTACCATCACTAGTAAAGATTCTGCACAGAGTACGAGCACAAGTGGACCACTTAGATCTTCCATTTTTGTGCTGGTCTCCTGACAATGCCATTCATGGTACCTGGACTATTAGACCATTCCGCTGTAACAACCAAGTTAACAATAATACTGTGCTTTTTTCCAAGTAAATAAGGGTGTAATGACTTCAGAATATGCAGAGAACAAGTAGATTAAATAGATTCTTWTTTACAGCATCCCCTTCTACTCTTAATTACATTTTCATGCCTCTCAACATATATCTGTGCTCTTTTCGCTGGGAACAAATGTGACTTTGCTACTCTTGAATGGCCATAGCCTACATTTTCTCATGCTTTAGCAAGGCATGGCACATTTTGGGTATTTACCTTCATTGTTTCTACCACCAACACAGACAAGTTGGCCTCATATATGTAAAACATCCATAATAAAGCTTATCTGTCTGGTACATCTCCAAGGTACATAGTCAAAAGCTATGGTTGGTTTAACTGTACCAGGAGTCCTTTGCATACCCACTTGCAGAAGGAAGCTATTTGCCGAAACTAACAGGCCAACACAGAAGAGCACCTGGGCATAGAGGCCATGGCATACATGGTGGCACTAGCATCCTGTGACCACATACAGAATGATGATTGTACTGGTCATAATGCAGCCCATGGGCCAGAGCTGGAAGCCACATTTCTGACCTGCCTCATGCTGTCACACTGAGAAGAGTACTTTCTGAGAAGCAGCTTTACCAAAGACAAATTGCACTTGTTTTGAGGGCAGGAGGCTAAGAACAAGCAAAAGAAGAGGTGAAGAGAAGGGCTCTTGTGCTATCTCCTGTCAAAAACATTGCCAATATCACCAAACTTTACCTCTGTTATCAACTGTGCTTGCTCCCCGRATTAACAACACTTGTTGTAAGATCAGTTGGGTTGTCATCTTTTTGTTAAAGCCTAGAGTAGAGATAACCTGGATGCCCGTAAGAAGTTTACTAAATCAGAGGCATCTTGTGGAGAGGATGGTAAAAACCTAGGAAAGGTAATGGTCCTTCTTGAGCTGGAGTGAAAGACCTGCAGGTTTTGATGACAGAAGAGGCAACCTGGAAATAAATGTAACGGTCCAGCACAAGATTAGAAGTTAGAAGTCCCTCAGTCCCTTGGATGTCTAGCAGAGCAAGAGCACAACATAAAACTGCCAAAGAGTCTGATCAGTTTTACTGTATAGAAGTTCACACGTGTAGTATCTTCTTTTCTTTCAAAATCACATTGGTTTATTTCAGAGTTAAATCCCAAAGTGAAACCTTACTAGAACTACTGAGTTTCATTGAGTTTTTGCATGAAAATCTTGGAAGCCTGTAAAATTCATAGTCTTTCACAAATTAAATCAGGATTCAGCTGAAAAGTTTGTGGACATTAGTGAATTAATGGCCTGCATTTTTTGTCCACAACAAAGTCTAGTTCCAAAGCTTCCATTTAAGCAGTGAAAATTTTCACCAAGGTCTCATTAAGCCTGAAGAGGATACTTGTAGATAMAACTGACTAGCAGATACTGCACTCCAAATATTGCAGTGAAGTGAAGAGGAGGTTGTTTTACAACACCATGCTAAAGATAAATTAGCAATGATTCTACATTAGAATTCAAAATGGGCAAGTCTTTCACATTGAGTTTGGTAAAGCTATGGGTCACAGGCTACAGTATTTTGTTTAAATCACTTCTCCCACTCCTACTTAAAATTCAGACATCCAAATTCACTACATTAAAGAAATGCTACAGCTCCATTGAACTTGCAGTAATTGATACGTAACGGGACTCTACACAGAGCTACGAGCTCACCGCATACCCAGAGATCTCATCCCACAACAGAACAAGAACAAAACCCATGTGCTTCAGGGTAGGAGACGTACTCTGTCAGGTCGTCCAGGGGTTGAGATGAAACACTTCTCAGACCTCTCAAGCCTCAGATATTATGAATGAGACTCACCCCCAGCGTCACATTCCCCCACTACGGTGCCATCAATATACAAGTTAGTCATTCTCTCCTGCTTTAGGACTTTTTATCCCAAATGCACTTGCCTGATAAGCACACAGGTTGTTAAAGAAAGAGAGAAGCTGCAGTGTGACTCCCGCCACAGTCTCATGCCCAGAGAAACCCCATGAAATGCCATTCCACACAGGGCTGCAGCCTCGCCTCCCAGAAACCTCTCACAAATATCGCACACAGTCACATCCACTATCTCACAGTACAGTTAACTTCTCCACAAGCACCTCTCTGCTTCTTCCCACTGAGTGGCCCAGGGAATAGCTCCGTGGAGTTTCATATATTGGGTCAGTAAAAAGTGAAGAGATACCCTTTCCAAGAGCATCGCATAGTGGGATGCAAGATTTCAGGCAGCCAGCACTCAGCATTTCTCCCTTTCTCTCTGCTGCCGCGCACAAGAAAGTATTCCAAAACGAAGACACGCAGGCAGACAGACAGAAAGGTTTTAGCTGAGGCCTGTAGATCTGGTTGATATGAAGGACAGACCTCTAATGCAAAAGCTCACACCTTAGTCAGATAAAAAAATCTGTAATTCCTAACCAGAAGCACGTGTACATATGGAGAAATATCAAGCCGTAACATGGAGAGTTTTCAACAGAGATTTCATTGGTAGATACAATATTGTCAGTTACTTCCCAAGTGCTGAATGATGTAATTTTATATTCATATGTATCACACACATATACCTGTAAAGCGAGAGTATAATGACAAAAATGCAATTATAGAATGTAATGGCTGGGAAAAAGCATTAAATAGGGAAAATTACGATGAATCAAGCTAAAACAACAAGCTTCATAAATGAATGAAAAAAATACTGCAATGATTTTGCAATAAACATAACAGAAGAGCAAGTTCTCATTGTTGACCCAGCAGATGAGGTAATATCCTACACAGCTGATCGGACACCCAAGAGATCCCAACTTTCATTGTCTCTAAACGCTGATGTAATTTATATCCATTTGCACAGCCAGAGCGATGCTTTAAAGCACCTAAAGCACAAAAGTAAAGAAGCTCAATCATTCAATTAACAGCCCAAGCAGCTGTGGGGATAAAAATAGAAATTAAAATATTTTCTCCATAAAATCTATATTTTTCTACAATTGATTTTAAATTTAGGATAATGGCTGGCATTTCTCAGTATTCTGATTGCAATCAGGATGTGTGTTATATTTCATTTGTGTTTTGATTGTTCATGCATTTCAATGATTTGGTAAGGTAATATATTTTGTGTGTCTTGTCTGCATGGTAGACCTAGATAGCAAACTTGCCAAAAATCAATGTTTTAAGCTATAGTGATGTATTTTGGTATTGCCTAGTTTGACAGGCAAACTCAGCAGTTCTATTCCCACATGTATACTTCTGGGGATGGTGGAAATAAAATATATTTTGGATGCAATAATGAGTTACTGGAACTCATTACTGGGGTATGGTAAAGTCTCCGTCATAAGGAGTCTTTTGTATCCAGATGCAGCACAGTAACTGCAGCCTTGTAGCACTAACATGCTGCAGCTGAAGCACCGCTACTGTACGAGACTGAGAAATCACCAGATGCAACCCTACAGCTTGAGTTACTCGGGAGGTCAGGCTGGGTCATAAGGGTTCCTGCTGCCTTTAAGCCTGCTGCGCTGGAGATAATGACACAGAGCACTTTGCACCTGCAGTTGTCAAATTATCTGAAGAAAGATGTTAAGTAAGTGTGGCCAATAGAACAATAATGATCATCATACATATGCYTGGGATCTGATCTGCAAGCAGCCTTTCCATGGCACTCCAAGCACAGGCAATGGGAATTCCAAACCCCAGAGAACCTATAGGCTGCAATATAGCCTCTATCGTAACTGATTTATTTTCTGTTCCTTCCCTCAAATTAAAGTTCCTATTCCCCATTCAAATGAAACTATCACAAATGATTCCCAACAAGTCCCACAGGAGTGGGAAGAATATCAATGCACAGTGTAAATTGTTCTTAACACACCGCCAAAGTAAAAAATCATTTTTACTCAGCTCATCATTTTTGCAGAGACAGCTTTTTTCTCCCTCGACTAAGTAGCTAGACATCTGCTGAAGGCAAAACATAAAGATGTGGCAATCAAAAGACAAATTTTAAAGTACAAAACCGCGTTTTTTAAATTTACTCCTTCTGATGGAAATTTGGAGTGCACTGCCAGTAAACGGTAGTTAGGCATATGTTAGTGAAATGAAAAAGACCCTGAAAGCATAATTTCAGAGAAAATGCTTTTTGAAAGAGAACTTCCATGAATTCTGGCAGAAAGGCTACTCATCAAAGCCACACACATACCTGTCATATTTTTGCAAGTTATACTGTATTTAGCTTCCTTGAAAGTACAACACTAAATGGGATGTTGACCTATTTGCCAGAATATGGAAGATACCTCTTAAATTTACAGGTAAAAGGGCTGTTAAGTGACTGATTGGATTGCTGTCAAATTAGGAATGCTGCACATCTTAGATTTTCTGTATTTACTCAAGCGTTAAGGAGATTTCAAAAACAAGCCATACCTGGCCTACTAATGAGATATTTAACAAAATAATTTTATTCAGTTTCCAAAAATCTGATCTGTAGAGCATTAAAATAATATCAAATTAACTTTAAAATGCCACAGACAAATGTCATCACAACATGTTAACTGAGAATGGAATCAGGGTAGTTTTGTGATCTACAAACATCAAAAAACCACACAGAAACAAATGGAGAGAGCAAAATAAAGAAATTGATAATGTGCCTATACTCTTAAATAATGGGCTGGGGAGCAGGCTAACAAGAGGGGATACTGCATGTTCAGATATTCAAGAAAAAGTTCTTTTCAACTTTCCTTTACAGTACTTGTTGGCTATCGGTCTCGTGCCGGTATTTAGCCTTAGATGGAGTTTACCACCCGCTTTCTGGGACTGTTTAGTCTGGAGAAGAGGAGGCTGAGGGGAGACCTTATCGTGCTCTACAACTACCTGCAAGGAGGTTGCAGCGAGGTGGGTGTTGGTCTCTTCTGCCAAGCAGCTAGCGATAGGACGAGAGGAAATGGCCTCAAGTTGCACCAGGGGAGGTTTAGATTGGACATTAGGAAAAACTTCTTTACTGAAAGAGTGCTTAAACATTGGAACAGGCTGCCCAGGGAAGTGGTGGAGTCACCATCCCTGGAAGTATTTAAAAGATGTGTAGATGAGGCGCTTAGAGACATGGTTTAGTGGGCATGGTGGTGTTGGGTTGATGGTTGGACTCGATGATCTTCGAGGTCTTTTCCAACCTTAATGATTCTATGATAAAAACATCATTACAAAAACAGTGCAATGCCGTAATGGAGAACTTCTCACTGCAGGAAAATTCAGAAAATAAGTATCAGCAACAAGATTCTAGTTATGGAGGATTAAAGAAAAGAAAACCATAATTCAGCTGAAGTTAGGTAAGCCCCAACTAATCAAAACTCCTGACTGCATGTGTAGTCCTTCTGCAGAATCATCATTTCACCTTATATTGCCTGTGATTAGTAAGTACCCTGCCTGTTTCGACTTTACGTTGCTTGATGGAATTTAGCAACTAGCCAGTTAAACTTCGGATGTTAGTGCATCAAGCATAGGAGATGAGCTTAAATTCCACCAATCTGAAAAGAAAAAAAAAAAAAAAAAAAAAAACCAACTTTTTCAGGCCAGTGAACCTTCTGAAGTCCTCCTTTACCACTGAGTTACCACTGGACAAGACTGGAATCTCAGTGGCTTAGATCAATTAAATACAGAATGTACCAAAACCTCATATGAGCATTAAAAACCTCTAAGAATTGTACACTGTTTCCTTTGGACATGGCAAACCAAACATATAACCTATATCATATATGTTCATTAAACTGGAGTTCTGCTCTAGGTTCTGCTAATCACTTCATCACCTTAGGTAACTGCTTGTTTCCCCATCCATAAAACAGAGAACAACAGTAAAATCTGTACTGTGGGGTCTACAAAGAAAGAGTGCCTTACAAGAGCTAAGTTTATCTTGTTTTAATAAAAAAATATTACCTCTCCTTACAAGATTTGTTTTATCTGTGTTCTTACACCTTCAAAGCCACAACAAGGCTATCAGAATAACAGGAGAACATTATTACACAGTATTACTACGGGGAAAAAAGACATCTAGACAACAAAGGAATAGGCAACAGCAAAGCAACTGCAACCCCCATCCGACACCAATCATGAGCAGATCATTTTACAGTTGAAAAAATGACCATGAAAACCTGTAATTCTTTTCTAGAACACTTTGAATTTCACTCCAGGTGTGCAAATTACCCCAGTATCGGACTAATGGAGTAGCACTTACATGGAAGGGGGTTATCTCATCTTTATGCAGGATTCAAATCCCCACAGCAGGATAAAGCAGGGATGCCAGAAGAGTTACACTGCTATGAAACAGGTGCAAAATGAGATTCATGCTCCTCGTCTTTATTGCTGCAATGACTCTCTGTCTCTAAGGTCTACGATAAGCTGCATGAACTCCACGCAACATGACAGCAGCCCAGAAAGCATTAATGGGGGAGTCAATTTACGCCCTAACTGTGATTAAAAGGCCAGCTAGAAAGAGACACTAATAAAGATTGAAGAATAGCAGCAGCAGGCGGGGAGGGCTGGAGACTACGAAGGAGATACGTCAGAGCCAGAGACAAAAACGTGGTGACGAAAGCAGGATAAAGAACTGAAGCAGCGGACCGGGGAGCTGTCAGCAATGGCTCGGTACAGGGTGCTTGGGCTGGAGCCCAGGAGAAAGACAGGCTGAGTTACTCAGACATTAAGAAGTCATGAACTAGGCTCCCTTTGAACAGAGTCAAACCTAAGGCTCAGCTTCTCGTGGCTGGGGGCAACTTTGTGCCGTGTAGCAGGAAAGAAACAAAGGTCTTCTCTGTTGGAGAAGGGGACGCTGATCCAAAGGGACGCTGTAGATAGCAGATGTCTTTGACAAAAGCCAACACAAAAGTACACTGGAATGAATGAATTTTGAAAAATACTGATTCACTCTCACCCTCTTACCTGTAATAGATTAACCACAAATACATCTATAGTATAGTGTACGTACTAGTTCACCTTACTTCTACATTACCAAAATTTCTGCTGCTATCAGACAAAAGGTATATTTACTGTGGTTTTACATTTTTTCCCCCTCTCAGTCAGACACCCGCTCAAACTTCAGGTTAGGCATGGAAAGATCCTGTCTCAACTGGCAAGCCAGAGTTTTGCTCTTACAGACTTAAAGAGAAAGTGCCTATTATGAGAACATGTAATTTCTGAAATCAAGACCTCTGTTGTTAGGTCTCTTAGTAAATCAGGTTTGATTTTAATCTGCCTTGTACATTGTCAGCTCCATGGAGAAGCAAAGGTAACAGAGTCATGTAAAATTTTAGCACTTGACAAATATATGATAAAAAGCCCTGGTAAGCTGGCAACGCTAGTTAGGAGCAAGACAACATACAATCCGACTTGCTTTTYTGTAGCTGAATGTGCTCTGAAGGAATGACAGGATCGAAAACTTGCTTTTGTCAGTGGGAAGATAAACCTTGGGGATATGAACGAAGGGGCTCTGTTGAGTAACAAGGTGCCATTTTTACAAACTCACATTTCTGTGAATATATGCAAGTTAAATGACTTGATAGAGCTACACGCACAGAGAGCGTGTTACGCTAAATCCCCTTCACTCCAGCTCCCCTCAGCACTTTGCTGGAACCACCAAACCTGAGTCAGTAACAGCCACGACATTAAGGCCCCTGCCCGGTCAAGCTGGCCTTTCAGGTTACCTTACCCTAAGTAAACAGTACCCTCAACTAAAGCTGGCAAAGACAATGAAGTGTGAAGTTATATGAAGTGCAGACCCAGCAGTACTCAGAAGTAGGGGAAAGAAAAGAGGAAGGATAAGAGGGACATAGTTATTAACATGCATCGTACAAACCGAATCAGTGTGAAAATCAAGTTTACATGCTTAGCAAGAGTAATACTGGATGGAAGTAATTGGCGTATCAAACTTCGGAGTGCTTGGCAAAACGGAAAGCAGGGCTGAAAGCTTATATTTAAAAGACTAAAAACAGGTATTATCTCTTGCATACCTAATTAGTGTGAATGAGGAGTTCTACAGCTATGCTCCTTGCAGGATCAAAATGCCAGCAATGAAGCTAGCAGGAAGAACCTAATTTACATTGGAGTAGAACCACCCTGAACACTTTCTATCTTTGCCTCCACGTTTTCCATCTCTGACGAAAGAAGACCCTTTGAAATCACAAAAAACAAGTTTCTGATCTTCATTGGAAAAGTTATTTATTTTGTAGGCTTCACACAACAGCAGGTTTCAGAAAAGTATTCAGCCTTGCAAGTGCCCAATAGGACCAGATATCAAACTTTAAAGAGAAACCACCATTGCTAATTATCACTACATAGGTTTTCTCTACAACTTCCTCATCTCTCAGACAGTCTGTTCTCAAGTAACCAGATATTCAGTTTCAAAATCCCCAAACATAGGGACTACCCAAGCATCCTGATGACAATTTGGGTAAATTCATACCTGAAGAGGATAGTATCTGATCCTCTCTCATGAAAGAGCTGCAGAAAATAACATACCCACTACTGCATCAGGAAACCAGGATGCCAGTGATTTCACTTCTTTCATTGGGTCACATGCCAAGGATCTCTGTATCACTTACTTAAAAACAAAATGAAAAATAAAAGCCAACAAAACTATGGATGACCTCACTTTAATATGGTGTTGTTGACCATTGTGGCATACCATTGCATGCACCATCCTCATACACAGACGCAGACTCCATGGTTCCCGGCAGTGCACAAGCATATAAAAAAGCCTGCCTTTGTCCTGCAAAAGTAACTGTCTTAGAGTAAGATCAGCTCATTGAGAGAGACGGAGAAGTAGAAAAGTGTGCAAAGATTCTGCAAAACACATAGCCTGCTTGCAAGGACTCAGCGAAGCTTCAAGTCAAGGATGATTCCCTGCTTATTGGTATGAGCAACAGAAACGATGTTGTCAGCTGGGATGGGGGCAAGGAAGAGCAGTGACAAAAAGCTCCATTTTATCTCGTCTGAGTGGCTGTTTCAAATTTGACTTGTCTTTTCACTCAGGGTCTGTCTTAAGGGGTATAAACAAGTATTTTTCAGTCAGACTAGATGAAGAAGATAAATCACTCATTCACTACATGAAAACAAAGGCTCATAAAGGCCGAGAAATGGAAAAAAAAGAAGTCATTCTTTGTTAACTGGGAAGAAGCCACAAAAACAAATGTATATGTCCCTAGCAGAACTGTACTCAGCAAGAGGGTACTGTTGGCTAAATCCTGGCCATGCTGAAGTCAACTGGAACATTGCTACTGACTTTGGTGTAACCAGGCTTCACTTGACCTATTTTGCAACACAGTTTGTTACTCATTTCCCCACCACGCTTCTTTTGGTGCTTAACAATCCAGCACCCACACCTCCCTGCTCAGTAACCACCTTGAAAAGACGAATGCAACCGCCGTGCCGACCACAGCCACAGCCGTGCTAGGGTGAGGGGGTGCCAGCCCTGGGTACCACCTGGAAGACAGACCCTAAACTGGGGAATTGGAACTGCAAGAAGTCTGCCAAGACCGGAGCCAGGAAAGCAGTGCTGGCGAGCTTAAACTGAGGTAGTCCCGCTTTTCAAAGGCCTTGCTTAATACCATAGGGTGGAGAAGAGCTCCTGTCTGCTATACTCATATACTGCCCAGAATATCACAGGGGCTCTATAGCTCTCTTCCAATTTTTTGTCTGTGAAGCAAAAGGAATAGTGGTTCACCATGTATGTCTGTTTATTGTATGGGAAAAAGGGGGTTTGCAGTATTTCTTCCCCACATACTCCCTATGCAGAAACCCTCATTTTAATTGTCTCCAGAGATTTCTAGGCATAGATTTAACTGTGCAGTAACACCATACATTGAATTTGAATGACTGTAAAGTGCTTGAGGGAATTGCTATAAAGAGCATCACACTCATACCAAGGATTATTTATCTTTGGCTTTCCCATTTCTTCTGGCACAATAGTGGATCACAGAATAGATCTGTGTAGCCTTTGCATTTATTGTCTCCTTTCACCTAAACTATCTCCTATTGAGCCTAGTCCCATCACTTAAATTTTCAGCGTTGCTCCTGAATAACAAGCGACACTGTGCATATGTCAAGCCCTGCTGCAAGGGAAGGGAAGTGAGACAAGCCAGTGGGTTTTAGATTGAGGAAAAGGCTGGAGATGGTCTGGATGGAGGAATGTCTATTAATAAATTAGCCTATAAACAGGTTAGCCAGCCTAAAAACCTGAATACACTACACATTCCCGTTCTACATTCTTGTCATATTCACAGCCTCGTTAAAAATCATCAACAGAGAGACCGTGTTGCTTGGTATTATTTCATGCTCTGCAGGCAGGTGTAATTCAGCTTGGCTTTATACACTGAGAAATAAAGATGTACGACAGTAGCTCCGTGCAATCTTCACTGTGCCCCCTCGAGAGGGGGCTCACCGCTGGCAACTGTCTGTCTGTCTCCAGCTACATAAAGTACTTTCAGTTTACTGAGGCAGAGAGATGGGCGAGATTAGCCGACGCAGACTGTCAGAGCTGTGATTGCAGCACACAATCTTACCCTAGAAAGGAGAAGATACCTGAGCTCCGTTCCCTGTTCTGTCCTTGGTGCACATTATCAAGGACGAAAGATGACCATGTATGTTGGGACACTAGGTTTGCCTCACTAGTAGCAACATCCAGTGATCTTCTAGCTACAGGAATAATCAGCAACACTAAATACAAGCTTGTTCAAGCAGAAAGGTGCCATTAAGCTCTGCAGTTCAGAGGATATGGCATTGATGTTTTGTACCATCTCCAAAGGGAAAGTCTGAGGATACATTCTGAGGGCACCATACAGTTAATTGTCACGTACCTTCCTTACAGACTATCAGAAAAACAAAAACGTTCAGAGGTTTAGAAAAAATGATCTGACTGAAAGAGTTGCGTTTGTTTAGCCTAGAGAAAAAGACTGTGGGGAGACTTGATAGCAGTCGTATGTGGAAAAGATAAGAAAAAAACGTTCTTAAATTATAGCCAAGGGGGAATTATAAGTTAGACATCAGGAAATACATCCTACACAGAAGGACAGCAAAGTACTGAAATGGACTGCCTAGTGGGCTGTGGAATTTCCATTACTGGAAGCTTTAAAAATTTACTAGATAAATATTTGTCAGGTACAGCCCAGGTAGAGCTGTCTGCCACAGGACAGAGGCAAGAGGGCAGTGACCGCTGAGTATCCCTTCCAGACAATGACTTTGCACAGGTTTCACTATGATACCATCAGAATCAACTGACAGTGCCCCTATATTTTGGTGTAGCACTGCCTAGTGAATCCCYGTGTGAAGATGCAAGACTTTTTCCCCTAAAAGCCTGGCTTTGTAAAAGCAAAATTATAAATAGCATTGTACGTCTGGATTATGTGCTGTGATTGAATGCGTTTCTTTGTGCAGTCTTTTGAGTGCCAAGGGAACTGTGTGAAAATAGGCTTGGTCTTGTTGATTTTGGTTTGGTGTCGTTCAATTGAGGGGCTAGGACTGAAGCCCTTGTACTTCTTGCCCGAGTACGGTAGGTGGAGGATGGAGCTAACAAGCATCAAGCATACTCCCAATCAGCACACGTGGCTGCTAGGCATTCCCTGGCATATATTTGCAGCTAGCTATGACATGTACTTAAGTAGATACAACAAAATCAGTGAAATGATACAGTAAAGGTGAGCGAGGAGAGATCTCTGAGCGAGCCGCCTGCCCATGCATACCACCGATGGTTGCAGTAATGTTAGTGTCACCACTATCACCTTCACCGCACTGACTTCTTTCCTTCAGTCGCTGTAGGAAAGCCTTATTACCATGGGACGTAATAGGTTGCAGACACTTTGGTCACACTCCATAAAACCGTAAGTAAGGAGATGTTATACATATGAGAAATTGGTCTATCATCGGCATTACATAGTCAGATAGGGAAAAATGTACTGAATGGCTGACTAGATAGGCCCATCAGCACAAGAGAGCAACACACTCGCATTTCAGTGTAATACACCTGTGCTTAAATTGTTCTATGAATCTAGATGTTGTCTTAAAATAAAACCTTAAGCCCACACTTTTCAAGCGCAGGATGTGAGGAATTACGCTCTTCATCCGTTCACTTAGCCATATAGCTCTTGTGCTAGGAAGACTAGTTAGGGCAATAGTAGGTGCTACGCTATTATTAAGACAATTGACTCCAAGAGCTGTTCCACATCAGGCTATTCAGATCACAACCTTTACTCCTCCACACTACTAAGATGGATAATTTACTCATAAAGAAAACTTCTGTGTCCCCTTCCTAATCAAGGCATATTGTCTGGGCAAAAGGAAAAGCCAGCCCCACCCATCACGTATAATTTTTGTTCTTTACCTATCATGCAATTCCCGTGCCAGAGAATGAAGGTACCCAAATGCACCTGCATGACTTGGGAGTTCCTAGAAAACATTACAYGTCTCACAGAGCTAATATTTGGGATATAATTCAGGTAATTTCCTCCTGATCAAATGATCATCTGGAACCCAGTGTCTTTCATTTGAACCTTCTGAAATTGGAGACCATTAGTCCAGTACATTTTACACTGAGAAAAACACAGCCATTGGAGACTGAGCTTCCAGTGGCTATATGAGGCAATATTCAGGTAGCTCTACTGCAGCCWCCATGTTGGCATGCCAGTAACCTTGAACCTCCACCCTAACCCTGCTCACAGGATTTTATAACTGACTTTCAGCTTATAGGTCAAGGGTTCACTCAGGACAGTGTGCAGAACCATGCTGGCAATAATGTACCTCACATGAGAATATCCTGTGAATGCCTGCAGCAGTCTTCCTGGGATTGAGGGACTGGACTCAAGTCAGTGAGCGTAAGCCATGTCCTTGGGCTTAAGTACTTCTTCAAATCACCAGCGAACCCAGGCATGCATATATGCAAGTTGCTCTTCTTCAAAACATACCTAGACTAGCACTGCCAGCTGTCACCAGCCCCAAATGCCCAYGGTTTGCAGAAGTGTCTAAGACAGTCTTTAAAAAATAAATAAAAAAAGAAGAAAAAAAAAGACACCATCTCTGCACTAGTAAGAACTATTTCTTTCTGCATTTGGGATTCACAGTTCTATTACACAAGTCCAGATTCACAAGGCTGTTAAATGTCATATCCTGACTCATTTCAGCTGGAAAGACACCAGTGCTTTCAGTTATCTTGCCTTTGCCTCCCACTACAGACCACCCCCTTAGCCACTGCACACAAAACAGTCACCTCAGATTGGTAGTTATTGGCCAGTAGACAACCAGCAGCATAGATTTAATTGTCAAATTTCTCCCTAAAAACTTTGAAAAAGCATCAAGCTCTGTTGATTAAGGAAAAAACAGCCTGAATTCTTGATCTGAGCAACAGCAAGTTAAACAATACTTCACCTGCACATCCAGCATCACAGGATTTAGCCAGTGCATCCTGATATAAGAAAACCACTACTGTGTTATTTTCCCAACATCCAAAATGTCATTTGGAAGCCAATGCCTGCCTCATGGGAGCCATTCAGATGATAAAAGTTGTTCCAGAAGAGAACCACAGCCCTTCCCCTCCACACCATATCAGGTTATAAGGACTCTAAATCAACCATGCCTGGCTACATAAGTCAATTCCTGAACTGTAATGCAGCAGATTTCTCATTAAATGTAAAGCTAGGTTTACACTCCCCCCTAAGCAAGATGACATAAAGGATCTTTTGAAAGTCACTATATAATCCTCCTACAAGATTTGTAACCGTGCTACCCCTTCTTAATAGCTTCTGCAGTGGTGTAACCTTCCCTGACTTTCTTCAAGCCTGCAGACTCTGCTAAGCCACGCTTCCACCCATATTTAGGAATACCTGGAAGAAGAGGGGGGCTACATCTTTGCTGCAGGTGAAATACTTTCTGAACATAATCTGATATCCTGCCACACTCCAGTACAGTTTACATGAGCCATATCAAGAAAAGCAACAACTGTATGAGAAACAAAAATATGTAATATTTCAACAGTTTCTACTCATTCTTCTGCCAGGTGGTAAGTGCCAGGCACGAAATGCAACCAAACCTAAGCCTCAAATAAGCCAGTACTGCTATTAAGCCTATTTTAGAAGTATCTCATCAAAAAAGCTAACTACTGAATACAGCAAATTAATGTAATGCAATCTGATCACTGAATAATTCAAATATATAGTCACATATATAGTAAAAAGTCTATAAACTGAACAAGATGACTCTTAAAAATAAAATTCATAAATAATAAGAAAGGCTAACAGGTGGTCAGGATATAAAGGATAAAGCTTACTCAAGACTTAGACCTTGACTTCCAAAGAAGCAAAGGTCTCATTGCACCTGTAGGTGGAAGTCTTCGTATATAAATGAGTTCACTGCCAGAAAAACCCCTGCATGGAGGGGTTTTAGCATCTTATCAGTTATATAAAGCCACAATAAAACAAACAAACCAAATCTAACTGTGTTGCCTTTGGGCAGACTAGAACCAACTCTTGTTCCTATTTTTATACCCTCAGCCAGGCGGCTCATATGCCCTGTAGTTACTCCTAGCCATCAGAAGTTCGCTCTTCCTATAGCTTCTCATCTGTGACCACTTCCTTTAATTATTCTTCTGCTTACAACATTTCTTGCTTATAAAGCAGCAACTTTATGTCCCCATAAAGCAGACGAACATTGACTAAAAAGCCCATAAAATTCCCAGGGCAGTAGTACAGCCTCTTTGGCGCTGCCCACTTCCTCTTTGGGTTCAGAACAGCCTTTTTGCTCTGTGCTTTACAACCCCACAGCATAACATCTCTTCATCTGTGACTTCTAGTTACCATCAAAAACGTTACTTGGTAGAAAATTTCTGTCATGCAGCTGATAAGCAGAAACGCGCACTAGCGTGCAGTGCTGCGAGATCCTCCCTGCCTCTGCTAGCAGAAGCCCTTCCACAGTGTCCCCTCCCTTCCTCCCTCCCTGGGACAGCACACCACCGCCACATCGCTCAGCCTGGCCCGTGTCTCCAGCCCTGCCGTGGCCTCTTCACGCCCAGCAGCTGCTCCATGCGCAGGCTTGCATTTTACTAGTCAGTAACTGTACAGCCCTGGGTACCTAAAGAAATGAATTAATGTGCTCTTTGGAGCGCTTTCCAAATATAAAATCACTCCAAGCTGCAACACCCTCATGGCTGAGTTATCCTCTTGAAAATACCCCATATCCCTTCTGTCTTGGGTGGCTCCACAACAGTCCCACAGGGTTTTATACTTTTTTTAGTACGGCTCAGTRTCCATAACAACGCAGAAGGTGGACCACATTTGCTCTTCCACACCCTCATATTCCCAAAATCCCAACAGGGATGGGATTGATCTGTGGGGTTTTTTCAATGCCCAAGGGCATGAGGGTCTGTCTGGCAAAGGCACTGGTGTGTGCTTGGATCAGCTCTTGTGTTAGCTGGGAAAGTGACCGATTGACGCTCAGTCACTTTAGATTTGAAATAGAAATGTTGAGTTAGGGCAGCCATTCCTCTTTCTTTGCCTGTCGGCCAAACTGACACTTCGCAGCCAGATCTAGTCCTTCCCTTCCTCTCTGTTACATTTGGAAAGGTCAGCGTCTATTTATGTATTTGCACTGACTGAGATAAAGCCAATTTGGCTCATGCKTTATTGCAGATAAACTCCAGAAAATTGGGCTCACCAAAGACAGCCTGGCTAAGCAGCTTGGCTGAAGACATTTTAGCAAGCCCAGAGAGACGAAAGCACACATCCAATGATCAACAGGGACAGAAAGCCACTCCTTGGTCTGTTTTGACTCGCTTCAACAAGAGCATGCTGCCCCTCCTCTAGTTAATTACTTCAAACTATACACATTGCATCTCAGTCTTTTTAGCATAAATCTGTTTTTCACCATCAGGCATGTTTGCATCTTGTCTATATGGAGTAGTTTCAGATGGACTATGGCTTTCGCTTAACTGACCAGATAGAACAGATGATGCCCTATTCCAGCTTTGCTAACAGGCTGCACAAAATGGTCCAATTACACAGTTCTTAATTAGTCAGTTTGCAATCAAGGTGAGGGCAGGGGTTTCGCTTAACTAAATATTAAGTCAGATTTTTGATCTCTGATGCCAATGGCTAGAGATTATCCAGGACTRAAGGGAAGACTCATGCTCCAAAAGAGCACAATTTGTCAGGTCTCTACAAATAGTATTTCATATCCCAGCTTCTGAAAGGCACTATATGGTACAATTGCTTGAATAATTCAGAAGATCTCTTTTTAATTGCATTCCTAACAGGCAGATGTCACTTCACAAGATATAACTACCTCTTCGCCTTTTAGTATACGATATGTTTTCCATGTTTGCAATAATTAATGTTTATTACATTTTCATTTTGAATAAATATATGTAGCCCCAATCAAGAACGTAGTCTGCATTACAGTATGCTTGGGGAGAAGGAAGATGGGAAGAAAAGAAGCAGAAAAGAAGTGGAAAAGAAGAAAAGGGACAGCACCAAGAAATTCCCCCAAATCCTAATTAAATACAACTCAAAAGAAGTCAGGGAGGTACTATTTAGACAGTAGAATTAATGAAGTAAATATAAGAGTTGCTCAATAAATGTTAGGTCTGCAGGCACTTCATGCCCCTACTGAAGACATCAAGAAAAAAAAAAATCAGGATGCATATGACAGCCAATATTGCAACCTATTTCTCCAAGCAGCTATTAATCACAGCTTTACTGAGAACAGAGTACTTTGGTAAGTTAGATTGGTAACAAAAATTAACAGAGTGCTTCCAAAGTCAACACCAAAGGCAATAATTCCATGTCTCCTGGCAACACTGCAGTCCATCAATGGTTTTTTTCCTCTAATGGTAAAGATAGTCTGAAATTTGCTTTTGAAACTCTGAGGAAGAAAAAGACAGGAAGGAGCGCAAAATTATTTCAAAAGGCATTTGAAACTGGGGCTTGTTTTATTCTCTAACTCAAAAGCAGATGAGCGTTAGTTCACGTTTCTCTCACATGGCTCTGAGTTAATCCCAGCTACTCCTGTGGTTACATCACGTTTACTCATAGCATCTAAAAATTACTGCAGGAATATATGGAAGCCTGGTTTCTTCCATTCTAGTCAGACAGTAAAGGGTGGAAAATGCTAGTCATGCCTTCTGTCGTGCCTCAATACAACGCAACAGGACCAGAGTTGCGTGGCTAAACTTCCAGGCTGAAGAGCAAGGAGGRTGTATGTCTCTGTTCTGTCAGGGACAGGACTCCTGAACACTCACCAACACACGGTTCCTTTTTCTGTATAATAGTTGGACCACAATGGAGAGGAAATACATTTACAAGTTACCCAGGGCCTTTAGTGGCCAACCCGAGACATGGCAGCCCAGCCATTCAGAGGTTTATCCAACCATGCCGCTGATCTCAACTGGAGTAGGGTCACCTGCATCTCTGAACTCTCAGTGCCCACAGATACGTATCAAAATTACTGGCTAATATTGAAACTTCAAGTCTACCATGAAAAGCTTTAGAAAAGTGGTAGGTATGCAGTAGGAATAACGTCTTGTTGTTAATATTAAACTACACCTACAGTTACATGCAGACTCTACACTTTTTGTCTCCTAAGAATGGGAAATAATGCTGTAGATCACAGCAAGTAATACAACAAAGCTGCTGTCAAGAAACGTCTGATTTTAATTGAAATGACACTCCATTATCCAACAGCTCCAGGCAATGCCACCGTAGTACATGCTGGGAGATGAGATGTAGGTGGGATGCCCGCCCTTGCTGCACGCTAGGCCATCTTCTGTGATGAGCTACGACCTGCCCTGCATCTTCTCCTGACCATTAGGTATTGATGATGAGCCACTAGCAGTTTCTCTCCCATCCTTGGTGCAGTCTGTGTAATATTTCATTTCTGTTTCAAAAAAACTTAATTCTAGAAATCAGGGGGAAAATGACACTGAGAGAGGGGGAGAGTAAGAGGAGCCACTTCCAGCAGCTGGAATTGTTGGTTCATGCAAAACTCTGCAACTTCAAATTTTGTTCTCATAAACTGAAATGAAACACTGAATGACCATTTCCATGTAAAAGCTTTTTTCTTTTGCAAATTTCTCCCTTGGCCAATCAAAAACTTAAAAAAAATAAAAGGAGGAGGAATATAATCAAGCGAAGTCTGAGGAAAAAAAAGCTAGCAACAGAGCTGATAAAAAAAAAAAAACAGTTGAAATATTACATTCAAAAATGTAAAATGAAATGTCATAACACCACCAAAACCTTTTAGCCTTTTCACTTCAAAGAAAAATTGAAAAACCAATKAACTGATACTAAATTTATATTTTGATGAAATAGCATTTTTATTGGAAAAGCACTCCATCAGAAAATGTTGAACCAGCTGTAAGAACTACCAATTACTCAGAACAAAAAATACTCTATTTTGTATTGTTCACGTTCAAAAATAAGTGACATTTTATATATTAAGTTCTGACATACTTACATTATTTCTGTATAAGTCTCTATTGATGCATAGCCAGCTTATTCTATGCCATAAAATATAGCAAGTTTCCTATTTAGTTTTGAGTTACTTTATCCTATAAGTTAATAACTGGTTCAGAACTGAGAAATCTTCTGTAAGCACAAAATGGCTTAAGCCCAGCAGATTGATGTGGATGGAGCCTTTTTTATTTATTCCGGAGGAAATATTTTTTCGATTATATCAACATAGCTGTGGCCCTTTACATTCCTGTTACATCCCCTGAGCATTTCAGAGTATTACCCATATTTTATGAGTGGTTTTAAGCTTCTGGATACTTTTGAAAGGAATATTCATCTTCACAAAAATCCCTTGCCGGTTGCTAGCAAGCTAATAGACACCATTCTTCAAAGTAGAAGCCTGAAAAATTTAGGTGATTATTTTTCTTGAAATAAAGAGAGAAGTAGAAAAACACTTTGTTTAAGAATTTAGTGCAAATGCATCTTCCTAAGCTTTTAAGCCTAGCAGGATTTCATCTGATAAAGGTTTACAAAATTTCTCTAGGCAAAATACATAGGAATAACACATCAAGTTAGAGGCAGTGGTACTTGCAAGAAAAGAGGGAGTAGTAGCGAGTAGCACTTGTCAGAAATGAACCACCCGTCAATTCATTAAAGGACTAGCATTTCTGGCAGCAGTCCTAGAGCTGCTTTCTAGCATTGTTCTAGGGTGGGAACATCATAAAAATTCACCTTTTCCACCACCACCCCTACAACAGCATCTAGCCAGCCTCTTCGCAGCCTGCTTGGCCAGCCTAAGGGACACTGAAGTCCCAACTCCTTAGCTCATGTTGTCCCTCAGCAGTTTGTCTCTCCAGGGCTTCCCAGATCCTCGCTCTCGATCTGGCCAACTGATCAACTTTGAGGATAGAGCTTGGGAGCCTGGGAACCACTGGAGTTCCCGAGACTGTGATTCCTCTCTAACCAGCATTTACCTCTCTGAAGGAGCCCATCCAGTACTCTGCTCTTTTCTGAGAGGAGGTAGGACACCACTGTGGCCAGGCAGAGTGCTAGGTTTTAGTCCAAAGAAAACCAAATCTGAAATCCCAAATCCATCACAAAATAGTGACCTCCCTGTGCCAGCCCAGGTGGGGCTTTTCTGAAACGTTGGAAAGGATGTACACATTTTGAGCAGTTGCTGCCAATATCTGTGTGTGGTACAAAGCTCACAGCTCTGCCAAGGATTTCAGTTTTCTCCAATAAACGGTGCAATATTGCAGCAACAAATCATACTAATCATCATAAAAAAGATTTACAGCTGCTACTCTGCAACACACCATAAACTTTCTACCAGTCTCAAAGGCAGGGAGAGAAATTCACTCCAGCCAGGCAGCCCCTTTCCAGCTGTACTGCAGGAAAAAACACTCGCCATGCACGTTTCAGCATCTACTTGTTTGTTGGGCTTGCAGGGACACAGCAGTTGGGGAGCAGCCTGAGGGAGGCAGAGGTCCATTAACTGGTTCATTGCAACAGGCACAGCTGAGTGACAAGACAGTGGACTGGCAGCCTAAACAAGACACAGCTGTAACACTGCTCCTCTGGATGATGTCTTAACACAGAAAGTGGCTGTTCCCATCTCCTCTTCCCTGCACTGCAGTTTCCCCTCACTCTTTCTCCACTAAAAGAAACTCATTCGAAGTCATAACTCTGTTGTTGAGATCTGGAAACTACTTTTAAAAAAAAAAAAAAAAAAACTTTTTGATGTTTTATTTCAAGGATGAGTTTAACAAGTAAGAACTCTGCTACATGTTTAACTGAAACAGCAACAAATGAAAAGCCCAGTGTGAATGACTCAACACTGACTGGGAGGCTTAATAAATACCTATGCCTTTAATTTGAGAAGTTAAAGTAACGTGTAAATCAATTAATACGTCCAGATGTTTGGCTTTCTTTAAATGTGTAGCCACATAAAACATCTCTCCTTCCACATACAAAATTCAATATAATAAACTCATTATTTAACATCAGTTCATGTATTAATTAAAAATACAAGAAGCCTAGATCAGTATTACAAATTCCCAGTGCTTGAAAACCCTGCACTTAACCCAAAACACCTTTGCTGAACAACACCAAACCACTTCTAATATTCAAAAAACAGCAAGAATCGACAAAGTCAAGTTGTCGGCTTCTGTTATTGGGCTCACGTTGCGTGCCGTCAATAAACTACATTAACTTGGAAGTAACTTGGACAACTTCACACAAAGCACTGTCACATCTTAGCTAAACAGATCTGAACTGAAGCAATCCTAGATGAGGGATGGTGCTCCCAGKGAGCGTGATCACTGACTGAAATGCAGAAATCACCTTCTTAAAATAGCCAGAACTTAGCATTTTAAAAATCAAGACGGGTGGCCCAATCTCATCCCTTGTGTACATCCACACACCTGAAAAGTGGCCAGGGAAATATTAGCATGCATACAAACATTTTATAATTTTCAGAACACAGAAGTAAAAAAGCAGAGGAGACTGTATTGAGAAATGAAGATACAATTTCTTGACGAGCGTTTAGCCTATTTATACTCATTTGTACCATGTTACATTTAGTATATTAATACTGAAAGTGAAAAGAAAAAAAAGGTTACTAACCTGGGGGAAGAGAGAGTAAGTTGCATTGTCAATAGTGAAAGAATATAAAAATTCCCCGTCAAACCAGAGGTTCTTTCCCATCGGGGAGTTCAGCTTTGTCATAGCAAAGAGCTGCCCGGGGTCGCAGCATTCTTCCAGCAGTTTCCTAGTGAAGGCAACCAAAAGAGAAAGAGCCATATTAATTAGAGCCTTGGCACGCCTTCTCTAATGACCACCCCTCACACCTGAGATCCTGCTGCTCTCAGATGCTCCAAGGCAAGCCATTCATCTTCCCAGCCAGCAGATGAGCCATGGGTGACTCTTTTTTACTTACAGAAGGGCCAGAAAACCCGATTTTATTCCATAAAATCTTAGAAATAGACAGTAAAAAATTTAAACCTCCATTCGCTTTTGAGTGGCACAGAAATAGAACCAAGATTCAGCAAAAGAAACTCCATCCTTTACAATCCATTCTAACGAATTAAAAAACCGGTCTCCAACACATACAGAAATCAGAGAAGCTCCTTTGAAAATTAAATCTGAGGCATATAAAAATTCAGTACCAAACCTTATTCATGAAGAGCAGGCCTCCAAAACCCCCCCCAGTTACATAACTTAAGTATGGAAAAGTTTGGCATCTCTCTCCAGTTACTAAATATCCTTGTGCTACATTCACAGCAGTATTAGAGCCTGCCTTCTAATTGAAGTCCAACTTGAGTCATCCCAGTATGAGAGAGATAGAGAGATATATATATATAGTGGATATTGTACTTCTTGTTTCCTCGCTGAAACTGCATATCCTCTTACACATTCATTTCCCCAAAATACTTATTACTCAGTTTGAGCAGAAATTTGAGAGCTGGTGAGGTGGTTGAAGGTTGTACTGAGCAAAAATTCTGTATCACAGCAAACTCAGTAATTAATATCCTAAAATACAGAATGATGAAAAGCTCTAGACATCTGCAGGGCAGGAATATCCTATCTTTCCAAAGCCCACATGGGAGTAGCTCTCTATAGGAAGGGTGACGCTCATATTAGTTTTTATATGTAATAGATGTATGTAAAATATACATTGCAGAATTATGCCATTACAGTATATTAATATATTATTATATACATTTCTCATTTATATTAAAGGGAATCCTAAAGAGACTGATGCCACTTCCAGTGGCTGCATAAGAGTTGCAAGTGGCAGGCAGAAAAACATCAGTTATTAGTGACTACTAAAATGCTTGATATAGCTGTTCTCCATGAAAGGGGAGATTTTATTCAAAACCAGGAAGTCATTCACAGAAATGTTTAAATTTTTTTAGCATTTTTTAAAGTTTTACAGCTACTTTTCTCCTCTAA
Organism: Phoebastria nigripes; assembly: GCA_035582835.1. NCBI lineage: Eukaryota > Metazoa > Chordata > Aves > Procellariiformes > Diomedeidae > Phoebastria > Phoebastria nigripes. The sequence goes on from JAYKAV010002375.1 coordinate 951,655, forward strand.
AAATTGATATTTTTTAAAAAAAAAAAATCAACATTTTCCCCTATCAAAAATTGATTTTGCCATAAGTTAATAGTTTTCTGCAACTGTGTGAATACCATTTTCCATACATACTTCAACTGAAAATTTGATGAAAACCGTACAGTGGATTTGTTGTATCTTAGCAGAAGAGGAAACAGCTTGAAAATTTTGCATGGCAAACAGAAAACCTAGGGGTGTCACTGCTATTCATTAGCTTTCCCCRCTGGGGAAGGTCGGTGATTTGCTCTGGTTCAGCTCCAGGGCAGCGCTGCCCCCACCGATACCCTGGGCCCCAGGACACTTCCTCGCGTGGAGGAAGGCTCTCAAGGGACAGCAAGGATGCAAGTGCGGGGAAGCTGGACTGAGGGCAGGAGGTCCTCTCCTCTCCTAAAACAGGTACCTGAGAGTAGCCTTTGCACATGACACGCAGGCAGATTAAACTGTTAAAAGGAAGCAAATTACACAAGGTAACTGGATATTGCATTTTGTTTTAAGTCGAGTCAGCTTCTACAAAGACCCGCAAAGTAAGCTCTCCCCCTGTAATAGGCTGAGCAGCCCCTCTGTCCCCACAGGCAGCCAAAGAGGTGAGTGATTTTTAGGAAGACTCAATCAGAAGCTTATGACAGGGTGCTTCATGGCTCAAAATTTCAATATTTCATCCATTTGACCCCACAGCCCAGCATGAGGCTCCACCACATATCCAGACCTAACATTGTGAGGGTACAGGGCTCATGACTGCAGAGCATGCTGCTGCTCAGACTGAAGTGCTACGAGCACGAACTTGTTTCTGTGTGTTTTCTCCATACACACCTGAACTCCTCCATCTGTATAAATAAGTATTTCAGAAAATTTGTAAATCACTGTGCTCGGGTGCATAAGTCAACCCCAAATTAATGAAGTCTAGGACAAAACTGTGTCTGGTTCTAGACCCCACAATTCACGAAAGACGCAGACAGACTGGAGAGGGTCCAAAGGAGGGCCATGACGATGATCAAAGGGCAGGAAAACCTGCCCTATGAGGGAGGACTTAAGAAGTTAGGTCTTTTCTCCCTGGAGAAGACAAGACTCAGGGGGGACGTCATCACAGTTTTCCAGTACTTGAAGGGCAGTTACAAAGAGGATGGAGGCTCTCTCTTCACAAGGAGCCACATGGAGAAGACAAGGGACAGTGGGTACAAGTTGCACTGGGAGAGGTTTCATCGTGATATAAGACAGATATTTTTTACAGTGAGAACAATCATTCCCTGGAACAACTTCCCCAGGGATGTGGTGGAGTTCCCATCGCTGGAGGTTTTCAAGACGCAATTGCACAAGGTGCTAGATAACCTCATCTAGGCTCCATTTCCCACGAAAGGTGGGACCAGGTGATCATTTGAGGTCCCTTCCCACCTCTGCAGTTCTGTGATTCTGGAACTGTTTTCCCTTAGACTGCCCGTTGCAGAGCTGGTTTGTCTCCCTCTGAGCAGAACAGAGCAATGTGTTAGCCAGAGCAGCAGTTTCCATTCCTAGAAACACCAATGGCTCTACCTACACCCACCACAGAAAGGCTTCACATCATCCTCCTGCTGATGCCCAAATAAAGCCTTCATTGCAGAACTGTGAAAATCAAACTACAGGAAATTTGAAATCTATCGCCAAATAACCTTTGCAAAACAGTTTACGACAGGCATGGAATATTGTTCCAAATAAAAGATTTGAGAGGGGAGATTTTCCTGGCTTTCCACAAACTCCAGTTTGCAACCTTTGGAAAATTATTTCTCTCTCTGTCAAGTGGAAAGAAAATAATTTTTGCCTATCTTTCCCCTCCTTTTCTTTGTATTTTCTATCCCCACAGCAACTTTTTCAAGAAAGCATAAGGTAATCCAAGATCAGCTGGAGCCTCAACTCTACATATAGTTGTTTGTTATACAACTGTATAACAGAATCAGAATTTCCAAGTGAAATCCTGCAACTCATACCTTCTCTGGAAGTCTGGTCTGAGCAAGAAGCACAAAAATAACAGATAACTCAGTGGAAAAGTACCTAGGGAATGTTTTATATTAATGAATCTTTCCTTAGCCAGGGTAAACTGATGAGCTAAGGAACAGCTCTTCGTATGATTCCTCCCTCCCCCCCATCTATTAGACTAGATATATATACCTACTCTTTCCCCTCCCCAAAAATGCATTCTTCCGGTTCCCATTAAATCCTTCATTAATAAACCTATTATGAAAAGCAGTAGGTGCCTCCTGGAAGGTCCACAGATAGGCAGGTCACTAGTTCAAGTATGCATCTGTATGGATTAGCACAAAAATCTTGTGCACTCACATGTGCTTTCTGTCTGAAAAGAATAATTATTAGAAGTCTCCCATTACTCAGTTTCTCCTTCTGATCCAAATCCCAAAATTACAAAGCGAGAAAAGCTCCATAGGAAAATGTGCATTAAAAAGCAGAACGGATTCAAAGGCGAACCTAACGCAGGGCACTTTGCAGGATCAGGGAGTCTGAACCGATTTGCTGAGCTTGATTAAAATGTACAGCTAAAATGTTATGATAGACTTTGCAAAACTGCAGCAGCTTTTAGCCAAGGATTTCAATTCACTGCAAGCATTCCTTCACTCACAGGACATAAATAATATACCTTTGACTCAAAGTTATCTCCAATTCAGAGGAGACCTGTGTATGAGAGGAATTAAACTTGAATATTGGTATTGAAAAGGCACTGGGGGCCCTCAGATCTGAGAGCACTGAAGGGACAAATCCCTACTTGTGAGAGAAGCAGGAGAAAAGTTACTTTGAGGATCTCACTTCAGGCCTCTAAGATTTCACCCGGAATTGGSCACCAAGCAGGTCATTAACTACAAGGCAGCGTTAGCACTGAAGTGGCTCTGCACATCAACTCAAGCAGCAACCTGTACACAAGGCGGGAGCTGAGCAGCTGTTTTGAGATGTTAGCTGTATCCCCGCTGTATACTTTGCTGAGGTTATACCAGCAGTCACTGCACATTGAAAGAAGCAGAGTGAAATAGTTGRTGCCAAGGATCCTACATCCACATTACCTGATTTTCATGGGATCTACTGCAGACTAACTCTGGACTGATTCCACAAAGAGCCTGTGAGTGGCTGTAGCACACTGAGTGCGTTACTGAAGTGCAGCAACTGGGGACAATCAAGACATTTACCTCAAAAGCCCACTTCTGACCAAAGGGCTAATACAGGTGCACCCTCCTCCACCTAAAAGCAGAGAGGAAGCCAGACCTCCTTGCAAAGTCTAAACCTGAATTCATACATAAAGTCAGTGAAAGAGTTTGCATAAAAATCCCAAACTACTTATTCTTCATCTTAAGTTAATGAACTYTTCAGTTTGGTTTCAGTTTGCAGCCAGTTAACGCTTAATCTTACCCTGGTTTGACTCGAGTCCCAGCCAATAATGAGTCAGTAGCTAGTTCAAACATCCCAAATGGCTTAAAACCGGCAAATAAAACATCTAAAAGCAGAAATGGGCAATTCCACAGCATGGGTTGTCGGCCAGGAGGTTACAGCCCTTTACCTACCTCTTCTCCACAGGTGGAGCAGGTCCTGCCTCCCCAGCACACCACCACTTCTCCAGCTCTCTTTGCCATGTCTGCCTTGTGATGCTCGCTACGTGAAGCATGCAAGCGCTGCCAGCACTGTGCAAGGGAGGGGGAGCAAAATTCTTCCTCTCAGATTTTTCCTTTTAAACCCATGCAAGGGGAATGTAGTACATCAATGAGGAAAAGATCAGGTTGACGGGGAGCCACTTGTCAGGCAGCAGCAACAGGAGGGCAGCTTCATGAAGGAGGACTGGAGGCTTAAGCCTGATCTTAAATGGAACAATGGGAAGAGGGTGCGTGGCATGCCACGGCATATGGGGTGCGGGGGTAAGGGTCCCAGGTGAGGCTGGTCAGGGCTATTAAGGCCTACTGGTGCCCTGACACTGGTAACACTACCAACACCCCTTTTTCTGTCCCAAGGGGATAGCAGTTTTAAAGCAAATCCTACGCACACACGTGCTGAACCTTGCACTGAACAGGACCCCATCCAGGTCTGCAGAGCAGTGCCCCGTGAAGGATGATGTTGCACGCACGGGACGGGGAGAGGACAGGAGAGGCTACAGCTTGATGCTGCTCTGCAGGTCCCAGCAAGTGCCAGCAGTCCCCACGCTGAACAAGGACATTGATTCAACCACTGCTCAAAAATGGTAACATGAAACTTACTACTGTTTCATTACGGTTTGGCTTTAATGGCAGCATGAAAATAATGACGGAGGTTCAGGTTCAAATTTGAGATAAAAATAATTGGTCAAACCAATTGCTTTAGTCAGACTCTGCTCAGCTGCCTGGATTTAGCTGGTATCATGCTAGCCTACGTCCGGTGACTACAAAATGGAGCCAGAAGCTGACAGCACAAGACTGCGGCATTTGGTCTGACATAAACCTCCTTTTCTTTATGTTGCAGTTCACATTCGCCTCAACTTCCCATGTTTTGCTTTGGGATCACATGAATCTGAACACCCAGAGAAAAAAAATGAATCTGCCTTTGGAGTTTCAGCTGGTATCAAGCCAAAACCATCAGGCCTTCGCTCACAACCAGGGATTTGCAGCGCTGCTGAAATCCAGAGTACGGGTGGTCGCTTGGGTTCACTAGGGAAGATTTGCACAGCTCCATTTCAGTGCAATTGCTTAATTGCTTCCATCTATGTATCCCCCAGTAGAGGCAGGAGGACCTACTCGTGGACTCCTCAACTACACCACCACCTATTTCCCAGCATATGCACGCTTAAGGGACCCCGGGCTAACATCCCTATCGGAAATACTTTAGGGATTAATATCAATAGAGGCTCTGAAACACAACTGGTCTGACCACCTCCAACACTATGAGTCTCAAAATCTAATCTTGAAATTCTCTAAATTAGGTCTTCAGCATAATGTTTCCATAAGAATAATACGTCCACATGTTCTTGCAAGACATGTTGGTGGCAGGGGAGAAACCACAATTGTTGCTTAATGGTTAAAATCTCGCCTTTAACAAATCTGCACCCAGTTTAGAGTTTGAATTTTTGGCACTTCAGGTTTTGGCTGATTTTTTAAATTATTTCCCCCCCCCTCCCTTAAGAGTTCCCTGCCTTCACAAATTTCAGCCTCCCCTCTGATGAGTGGAAAAGCTGAATTTCTCGCTTTGAACAAAGTTTTTTACTCCTTCCATCATTCCTGAGGCTATTCTCTCTTCTTCAAAATCCACCTCTAAATATTCCAAGCCTGGAAATAATATTTCTAGGCTAGTCACCCCCTGCCAACTGCAGGGACAAAATGACCTCTCTGCTATTGCCCATGCATCCCACATCCAAGACCAAAGCACATTTAACTGATTAACTATTTAGCACTCTTTTCGCTGCCAGTGCTTCCCAGTATGGGGATATCCATCTGTAACTGCAACCTGCACTCTGGTTTGCTAAATGTGAGATTTCACATACAGCTCTATTGAAAATTAGGAAGCTCAGCAGGAAACCCAGGCTGCTCTGTCTCCTGGGCCTGTCCCCTGGGTCAGTTGCTGCCCTGCTCCTTTTCTCATCTGAAAAATTTATCAACAATATTTTAATGTTGTCTTGCAGATCACTGATTAAAAGAAATGCAGAGGATCAAGAATTAATCTGAGCAAGTTCACACCTCGACACATCCTGAATTCATCCATCCAATGACCATCACCATCCAAGAACATAAAAAAAATCTAGCCCCATATCCCATCTCCAACAGTAGGCAGTAGCTAATGCTTACAGCTATAAGAGAGTCCTCTCACATAGCCACGTAATGGCTATACTTGTGGCCATTTTTTGCTCCAAGCTGGCAGCCTGAGAATTTTATGGCTCCACAGAAGGCTACAGAAGCCATTCAATAACAGTAAAATCACTGATTCAATTACAATCAGCGTGGTCGCATGAGCTTGTAGCTACAGTTGGCATTTGGCTACTGAATATTCTGTGAAAACGTCATTAGTTGGACTTGGTCACACACATCTAATTTCTCTTTCCCAAAGAGCTCAATATAATACTTGTAACTGGGGGTTAGCTTGAAGAAGTCACTGAGGCTTTGAGGTTTTCATGGTGATTAAAGTACCTTACAATTTAAGGGGTTCAAGGCATGCTAGCCTGCACCTTAGGCAGGGCAGAAGACAGCAAGTATAAGGAAACTGAAAGTGGAATATAATGTTCTTCTCTTATCAGGGCAGATATCACACACATCAAACTCTTGCTTCAAACACCTAACTGCCCCTGTACCAAAGCTGTGGGTAGAACGCGAGTAACTGCTATGAATTTACTAGGGAGATGGAGGGAAGAGGCTGTCGCCTTTCTGCTACCACCAGATGCTAAGGGACGCACTGAATGAACTCCAACTCACACAACACAGAGCCACGTGGTCTTTCTCCTTCACAACAAAAACAAAACTGGCCTCAGACTTGTCAAGTATTTTGGCACCGCTCCTCTCTATAGCAGACTCCACCCCACCTGAGATGAAATTTAAAACTACCCTCAGCACAACTATTCAGGAATATGATCTTAAAATTGCCCTCCTAAGAACATCATGGACAAGTACCAAAAGAATAAGAGCACAGCCAATGCAAATGCTCTGGATATTCACAAAAGCATACCAAATTGTTTTTTTGGGAAAGCAGTACTAGTTTAAGCTCTAACTAAAATTAAGACCATTGCCAAAAACAACATCTAAATCAAGAATACATTGCTCTGCACAGGTTCATTTCTGAAAATCCCCCAGTTACCTAAGCTTGAAAAATAGGTCTAAATGCAATGAAAAAGAAATATGAAAAAGAGTGGACACCACAGAGCAGAACAGAGAGATAATCTGATCTACTTCTCAGCCAAGCTTTCTGCAATATGATAAGATTTTATGAAGACTAAAGTGATGACAGTTTTTCTCCTCACATTTATTATTATATCGTTTCTTGTTACAAAACTTTCAGCCTATTTCAATGCCCCCTGCAGCAATTCCTGGTGTCTGGACTTTACAAGGATCATGTAGTATTTCCCCCATCCTCCTCAAGAGAGGAAAGATATCAGGACAATAAAAAGGTCACAGGCAGAAGCAAATCACGTACTGAACTGCCTGGCACTGCAACCTGCGTGAAAGGAAAGAGGTTGCAGAGACCATAGATACTTCTCAGAATAAGGACAGTTGATGAAAACCACCTTCAGTAGCTTAGCAGTAGAGCTGTATGTGACTTTTTAAAGTGAGTAAGAAATTTTAACTATAAACCATTGGATAATTTGCTACAAATTGCCAAATTAATAGTTTGGGGGGGAAATTATGAAATCAAGCACTTCCATCTTTTCTGCACCATCAGTATCTTTTCCTTTAGAACTTTCTTCCAGGTCTTTCTGAGGTGCCCAAAAGGGAAACAATTTTATTTAACCTGAGAATATTGTATCTTTGGGTTTTCTCTATTTATTTTAAAATTACTGACAAAAACATTTGGTGCCACCCACGTAGTATAGTTAGCAGTTCTGTTTTCCAGACTGCAAAAGAAATATAAAACTGTTTTCTTCTCCTGTATGTTGGGCTACCCTATCCTTGCTACCCTGGCCCAGTACAAACAAACCCTGCTGCCTTGCGGTAGGCAAAATCTGAGCTGTCAACCATAGCATCATATCATCCTAATCTGTGACTGATTTTGTCCAATTCTTTTTTTTTTTTTTTTTTTTTTTTCTGGAGGGGGGAAATGTACAAGTGATATCTTTTTTCCAGAAATGTTCAGAGTATCATGGAAAATGTTTTTTTCCCTCTACCCTTCTTCCAAACAAAGACAGACTTAGTGCTTAAAATTTCAAGGATCTTAAGTCTTTTATCCATTTTCAGAAGACAGCAGTAGCAACAGTATTACATGGCACATCTTGTAATTCCCAAACTTGCCTAAATTCTGTTCTCTCAAAACTGAACTGTGGCTCAGCTCAGTCTCTGAATCTTCATATGATTTCGGATTATTTAATCTCTATCAGATTCTCCTTTGAATTTAAACTCAAATTTCAGATAGTGTGATAAAGATATGCAGTTACTTTAGTTGATTATGTATTCTCTCTTTGGTCAAAACCCTGCATTTTAAGAAAAGTAATTTAAAGGATATACTTTTCTACCACTGTAAACAGACATGATTCTTTTAATAGCATCACATCAATTTATTCCATACCTTCATTAATATTGCAAGTGCAAAGGAGGACTGAACTGTGCAACATTTAGATTGTAGAAGTACAGATGAGGCCAAAATTTGCCAGGGACTATCTTTGTTATTGAACGATGTTCATGAACTAGAAGAAACCCAGATATTTCTCAGTGAATAGAAGTCTACCTGAACATCTGAYAAGTCTTAAGTTTACCTTTCCTCCTGCCAATTCTTTTACTTACAAACTGAGCAGATTTAATCTGGAAAGCTATTGAAACACAGAATTGTTAGCCTCTTTTCAGAGAAAATACATTTTGATTCATGCAAACTTGCTTCAAACTGCTATGCATAAAGCCCGCTTATAAGCTTTGAAACACAAATTATAATGTATGAACTATAACGTATGAATTATAGAGTATGAATTCTAGTTTTCGGTCAGATGAATTTTTTCTAAGACTCTTATACCAGATGTATAAAGAGCTATATATAAGGAAACCACCACAAGTTGTGACTTGCAATAGCAAAAACAGCACCGTAGCGCTGCTTTCTTACTCACGCAGTAAAATCTACTGGAATGCAGGATGCCTCCGAGTTGTCTGTATTGTTCCCAATGAAACCCCAACCACATCCAGGAGAGAACGAAGCAGTGACTCGTCATCTCACCTAGGAACTGCGACGAACAGTCACATTCCCTTGAGAAGTGATGAATTTGAGCATGAGCTGATGGTTTCTGGGCAGCGGCCAGCAGCTCAAGAGAAATGACCTCACATGATGCTGGAATTCACTAGCACTGCACCAGACTGCTCCTTTGCTTAGCTAATGCCACTATCACCAGCCCCTAAATACAACTGCGTTTGAGGGCCCATCCCAGGGAAGACACAGGGTTCATCTCGCTTCATTTACAGTATTTGAAATGTAAGCACCTCTATCCAAGTCACTCTGAGGCTTCTTCGTAGCGGAGATAGCTTCTTTTAGGGTGTGATTCATCTCAAACTAAACAGACACTCATTTCCTCTCCAATGACCATAAGGAGACCAACTACCTTAGATGGAGACATCTACGTTTGGTAGTTTAATTCCAATCCACGAAGACAGACCTGCTGCTCCAAACCCTAGAAAGCCTATCAAGGCTTCTGCAGTTAACGCAAGCTGCAAGGGAGGGACTGGAGGTCTTCTGCCTGTCTACAGCATCTCACAGAAGGATGCTATTTGCCAGCAGCCTCATCTGACGGTCTTCCAGCTCTGTTCATACAGCCCTCACAGTGGGCTGTCAGAAAGAGGAGATGGCACAACTGCATGAACCGGTAGTTTTGTCAGAGAGAATTCAGAGGCAAAGAGGAGTGGGGCAGGGGGAATAGATTAATTGCTTCATGCGCTATTCTTCTTTTTTTTAATCTTATGAACCTGGCAGGAGGAGAGCAGCTTTCACAGAGATGAGGTGAAATTAATGAATCGCTGTCTTGCAAAATAGCAGAACCATCAACTGAGACAGAAAGTTACAGTACATGATGGTGCTGCTGCGGGGGGGGAAAATGAGTTGTTCTTACCACTTCCCTCATTCCTTTCAGCAAAATTGCTGCTTGCTTTGTGCCGCTACAAGCACAAAGAAATATTCGGCTTCAACAAGGGCACAGGATGGCTGTATTCTTCCAGGAGAAGGAGATTCACTAAAAATAAATCGAGCAGCTCTAATCTTATATTTGAGCTTGTAATATCTAGAGTGATGATACATACCACCTAGATCTAAGCAGTCAATTATCACACTACAGTGACTTCTCCACCTGCTTCTGCAACCCAGATAAAAGCCCTGTAAGCATTATATAATGCTTCTCACAGAAGTGCCCCCACACTCTAATCCAAGAAAGTCGATAGGGAGCTTTTTACTAATTTGATCAGTTAAAGTCACACCCCTCCACAGAAGGTGAACTGGCCAGAAAAAAAAATACATTTTTCCTCCGTTACACATATTTAAACATCTTGAAATGCCTAAAAACTGAGACCACAGAAACAAAGAGGAGAGGAATAATCCTCCACTGGTCAGTCTGAGTGCTTTTTGATGCAAAAACAGGCAGCCGTTGCTTATACATGTGATAAGAGACAAGAATATGTAAAAGTATCACATGAACAGAGCAACACATTTTCAAAGGCATACACAGCTGCACATTTGGGGGGAAGCTTTAACCCATCAAAGACATATGAATAGATGTACAACTGAAGGAAGCCCTGTTTTGAAGAGAAACTTGTTCTTCTCACTTTTCAGAAACTGCTTCCCACATCTCATAACTATCAGTTGTTTAAGAGACGGAGTGAGTTTTGCCTGGTTGGGAAGCATTCGTATGATGCCCTGCCAGCTAGCAGGACAAGCTGATCGACCAAACCGGAGGCCAAACAAAACAGGAAACCTCGGTTTTGATCTCTCTCTTCTATCCAGCCGCTGTTTTTCATGAAAYTTGTAGGAACTGACTACCTTTAAGACTTCTATTATTCTGTCTAATTTGGATGAAATTAGCCAGTGAGACAAATTTCATAAAGGGGGTGGATTATGATTGAGATTCCAGTCATATATATCACATTTCCTACTGGCTGAGGGGGGGGGGGGGAATCCAATAAATGCCAAATAATGCCTTGCTTTAGCTTTCTTGAAAAGGACATTGACAAAACTGTGTGTTCTTTGTTGCCCCTGTATACCCAGAATTATACACCAGTTAAGTTGTAATAGTCCAATTTTGGATGAAAGCCATGATTTAATGCACCGTCAAGCACTGACACTGGACTTCACTTACAGCCCAAGTTGCTGCAACCATCAACATCACTTTTGAAAACAGCTGATGATCAGTTGGCCAAGTATCCAGAGATATTTCTGAACTGAGTTCAGTGATCCTTCTTATGTGCTGACAGATGGCTTCTAACAGATGAAAATGAATGGTAAAATTATCACAGATTAAAACAAAGCCATTTACCTGAAACATACCTTGAACTTGCATTTCCACTGTTTGCGGTTACAAGCTTCATTTTTGAAGCAGTTTTGCTAACGTATTTTAAATCTTGCCCGAGTACTAGGTGCTGTAAAATCAGTTTCACTGATGCAAATACTTTGCTAATTGCAGTAAGTGGATTAAAATAAAGGGAAGGCACATCCAAGTTGGAACATCTTTTCATTAGAAGCTCCAATTCCAAGTCTTTTTAAAATCTCTTTTCCACTGGTGAAGCCACAGAAAAACGTTAAATGGCAATCATCTTGCACTCATCCTTAACTCCATCATACTTGAATTCTGGTGATTGCCTGTTTTACAGACTTACTGAAATCAGAAAAGATCTCACCAGCTCTGAGTTGAAATGAGTCTGTTCTTAGAGGGAAGGTCAGCTGAGATGCTTTCACTAGTCATCTCCAAACACCTGTCCCAGGAACAAGAGCCAACGTACCCTCTCTGTCTTCACAGCTTGCTCTCCTGTAGGCCCAGCAAAAATAATCAGGCTTATTGATGATTGTCAGGGTCTACTGCAGAACTGGGACTCTGGTATAATAAAGCAAGACCAGAAGCAAACGTTAAGCCTGTTTCTGGACCACAGGATTTCTTTTTGCAATCTCTCCTACTTCCATTCTCGGTGGCTGAGTGGCAGCTATGTGTTGTATTAACTGATTCATGATGCAGGAGCACTTAGTGGTTGAAGCCCCATTTTGCACTCATGTAACAGTCTACTGGCATGCTTCAAGTCTCAGTGTTCTTCCTAAGATGCTCACACCACCAAAGTCCAGCCACCGCACCGTTAGGCATCTATTTTATGTTGGTCGTCTAGACTTTCCACAGTCAACAGAAGGACACTTACCCTACCCTAACGCAGGTATCTAAGGCAGAAGAGAGCTGTCAGTATCTGCAAGTACCTCTGCCTGTTCATCACTTATAGCAGGAGGAAACTATAGTAGGAGTACTAAAAGAGAAATTTAACTTTTAGATAGTTAAATTAAGTGTGATGAACCTCAATCTGCTATATCCATAGGTGACTATATATCATTAAAATCTGTTGCTTATCCCCTGGCCTAGACAACTGGAACACAATCACAGGAAAGTGATTTTTTTTTTCTTTCTGAACATATCTCGGTAACAAAAATTGCCGTATACCTTACTCCCTCCAGCACCTCATTAGAAAGGATAAAATGCTGATGCAGAAGTAAACTTTTGCCATTTGCTCTCAACAGTGCTGCCAACTTACTGACAACTCTGTAAAACGTCTCTTGCAATTACTTAAAATGTGCTCAGATCTCCACTCTCACCAATGCTCACTACTGCAAAGTACCCTAGCTAGTATCTAACAGGAGGTATAGAAGAGTCCAACAGACATTTTCCCATCTTCCACCCACATCACCTCATTTCTGAGTCACCCCACTCCTTCACTGGCAACCTAACCTGAGCTGAGCCAAGTCCCTTTGGTTAGAGTCACAGCACCAATTCACTGTTCAACGCCACAACCATACACTTTGATTCCAGGGTGTATAAAACACCGGGAATTTCCTGAGTCAGACTTAAGTAGCCAGGACCTAAGCACTCCGTGTTTCCTCTAAACATGTACTCTGCATTTCTGTTAGTCAACTGCTACTTTCAAAGGACATGCAGAGGCTTATCATCTGAGCTATTCCAGACCGTAAGAGGAGCTGGCGGGATTCCCCTGAACGCTTCCCCCAACCAGCTAGAAAGAATTTGCCAGTGTAATCAGGGAACATAAACGTGGCCTTTCAGGACAAATATTCACATGGCACTGAAAGCACAGCTTCTGAAACTCCCATTTCCAAAGCTCCCAGAATTTCACAGGCGCATCACTCCATCTTGTCAGGGCTCTGAAACACTCCTTAGCATAATCCAAACAGCTTCGGCCATCAAGGTCATCACATATTTACAACTCCAGCTTCCAACTCATTGCATGCTATTTTGCCATTACCATTAAACAACTGGTATTTGGCAGCACTCGCTGCAAACACGGAGTTTCACAACACACCACAATGTTTAGTGGTTTGGGTTTGGTTTTGGGGGCTTGGGGGTGGGGAGGTTGCCTAAACAGGCATGGAAGAAGCAGCAGAAGTAGAAACCAGGCAGTTGCTTGGCAGTGAAAAAGAAGAGGTGAGGAGGAGACAGGAACCATGTTTGAGTCTATCCTAATCTAACTAGTTTGCTGCGCTATGCTCTGTGCTGCTGGGAATAAGTCAGGAATGCACAAACCCCATTACCCGGAGCAATCAAACAGCTTCCCTGGGGATAAACATGATTTATGTACTAAGCTCTTTTAGGCCTGAAGTCCTGGCAAAAAAAGCAACGTATCCAGCTTCACCCCTCTGTCTAATCTGGTGGCCTTTAACAACACTAAATGCGAGAGAAGAATTCCTAAAAGCCTGTCAAACACAAAACTGCAGAGATTACTACATGCTATGACTCCTACCTAACTTTGCCAAGATGTTTATTTTCCATCTACCTCTCCTGCCTCTGCCATCTGCCGGACCTGCCCCCAGCTACACAATCACACCTCCTCTGCCCAGGCACGCATGCCGAGTGGGCGGTTTTGGGAAACCCTAGGGTTCCAGTGCTGCAAAACAGCTTCCCTACAGCTACGGGAAATGTTCCTGTCAGAATTCAAGTCTGGTGTTTTACTTTCCCTCCTCTTTCTGCTCCACTGGTTGAGAGTTTTCCATCCTTCCTAGACTTCCTTATTCCCAAAAACCCAGTTACAGGATTCATTAGAGTTAAGGCAGTAAATAGGTGAACTGTTGCTGTTTAGATAGCTGCCTGGCGTACGACAGCAATGCAAAACATGCTACCTTGTAATGCCTGCAAGGATTATATATAGTGCAACATTATGAAATTCTAAATAAAAGCGAAACCTGAAGCGTTTGACATATACAGCCACACATATCACAGGAAACTMTTTTTGCTTGAAGGACTGTTGAAAGCCTACATTTAATTAGCTGCCGCACTCTAGTTTTCACAGACTACCCATAATCCAAACAAATCTCAATAATAAAAAATACTGGAACTAGGTTCTGAAAAGAGCTGAAAGGGGAATTTATAAACCAGCAGTTACGAACAAGACATAAAACTCACAGCCGTGCAAAGTCTCTCAGGCTAGCGTGTCCAAGCSATCCCACTGAACAGGAAAGGGGAAGAGGAGCTGTACCCCGCCTACAGAACTGTGCAAACTCTGCACAGCTGGATCTCCAACAACCAGGGCCCTTCTCCATAGCAAACAGGCAGCAAGCTGAAGTGTAGTGCATCTGCTCAGACCTTCTACCTTCACCTCACGCTAGGTAATCACCATGGGGAACAAACTATTTCAAGACAGCAGAGACATCCTTTAACCACCATCAGGTAGCACTCTTCTGCTCAAGGGAGGAACTGTCTTCTTGGTTCCCGCCTACCTTCTGCCTCTCATATTCTATTGCTTCACCTCCAGCTGCAGGTGGTCTTGAGCAACTCCCCATCTCTCCTACAAACAGATCAGTAACCTGAGTTTACTTTTACCCAGGCATCCACGTTGTCAGTTCCAGAAGTGTGAGGCATAGTGCTGGCAACAGAAACCTCCTTTAAACAACTCAAGGAAGCCTCTGGATCACAAATTCTGGGTCCACTAGGAGACTTACATCTCCCTGACATCTATAGGAAGGGCAACACAGAGCAATGCAAGCAACCTGGGAGATTTCTGGAGTGTGTCAGGGATAATTTTTGATACAGGTATTGATGGGTCAACTTACAGCTGGATCTACTATTCACTAACAAGGAAGCACTGCTTGGGGATGTGATAATCAATAGAAACCTCAGTCCATGAAACAGTGGCATTCAAGATCCTGAGGGGAGTGAGGAAGGAGAGTAGCAGATTCTCTCATTTATTGATTGATCTTGAACTCATCAGTTTGGACTGGAAGTAGCTCATAATCATTTATGAGTATTGTGGAAACTACATGTCAAAACCAAGGGTCCCATAGCAGAGACACGGAGCAGAGGCAGTCCCTGGCCCAAAGAGACGGTCACCCAGGATGCTCTCTCTTTCCGACCCCTTCCTCCCCAGCTTGCTGGGGCAGCGCTGGACTGAGTTCATGATGAACCAACAATAGACTCCAATACGGTTGCCGGGTTTGTGGTTTTTCTTCCTGCTACTGAGTGAACATGAGAAATGTGTCCTGTCAGGCAGATAAATGTTAGTCTCCGTGACCTCCGTCTTCTCGCGTGAGAAGACTTTCATGTTCACAGGATGTGTGCTGCACAAAAGTTAACCCAAAATTTGCTTTCTAGGAACACTTTTGACTGAGCCTTTCATTACATTCAGAGCTCCCAGGCCTGAAACTAGCTGGTGAAAATTCACACAGCATTTGAGAGCATCCAGCAACTGGGCAGTCCAACTGCCAGCTTTTTAGGTCTCAAACTCGTCTTGAAAATTCACCTTGCAGCTCAAGAATGCATGACAAGTTATAGAGCTATATTTATTCATGGGAATGTCCTTCAGTTGGTCTATGCTACTCAACTCAAGAAATTCAAGCAGTTAATTATTTAGAAAGAAGAATCATATTTCAGAAGTAATAACTGAACAATTTTAAAGAGCAATAATTCAGTTTCCACAGTAATTAAACTGTTTACTACAGGGCTGAAGATGAGCTATTTAGTTTTCAACGGCATGATGACATTTTGTTTTCTGGTACAATGTTACAATCTAAAAATAAACCAGATAAACAAGCAAATTAGTACAAAAGGAGTATACCAGCCRAAGAGGAAATATGTATTTTTAAAGTGATTAAGCAGCAATCTAAGAATGAGACATATATGTTTAAGAACTAACCATTCTGAGAACACCTGCATTTCCTAAATTAAGCACAATGAAGGTTAAGAAGGGATTGATTGTTTATGTACGCACCGAGAATATGAAAGGTTCTTATAATTAACAACAGTAATTTTGAATGAGGTATTAAACTAAGTTACTGAAGGATAAGCCTCATAACTATAAGAATCTGAGACATTGATTTATTTGGGAGATTATACTATATATCCCTATCTATTGCATGACTTTCTCTGCAACATTTGGTGCCAGCCCTTGACAGAGATAGGAAACTAAACTAAATGGACCTGATCTAGTAATCTGTCCTACTAAAGACATTTCTGTGTTCTTATGCACTGTAATAAAAGTCCATTATTTATGCTGCACACTTCTCACAAATCTGCCCCGCAGATCCCCAAAGGGTGTATTTTCACAGCCACTGGAAGGCAGGTATATTTGGGGCAGAAGCTAGATGATGAAAATGTTGCAAAACAAGAAAGAGAGAGAGAGAACACCTGAGACACAGAATTTCACCACTTTCCACTCTGCCTCCTGCCCGGTGAGATCAGTCTGGAGAAGGTGCTGGCATTTGACAACCAGAAGTGTAGAAGCTCCACGTCTGCCCCCACAAATCCCTCGCCTTCCCAGAGCTGTTCCACAGTTTGGAACCAAAACTAGCCAAGTGCGGGTGGCCAAGGAATTCTGGAGTAGCTGAATATCCTCAGCACAGTACAGTTTTGAGTCCCTGTTTCTAAATACACATTATCTATGCATCAATTTAATGCCAACCATGTGTACAACCCTACTAGATCACCAAGTGAGAAGTCATCTCAGCAGAAATGCTATGGGTAGCATCCAGAGAGAACAAAGAGTGCCTTTGTTTTAAAGTCTCACCCCAAAACCATAGTAACCAACCCCAGTTTTAGATATGAGAAGTCAAAGAATTACCCACTGTAATTCATAGTCCCTAAGCATGAGCTGCTGGCGTCCCAGAGGACAGTCTAAACCTCAGCAAACATAAAGTTCACTAGATGCCAAGTCTGTGGATTGTCTAGTTGGCAACACGCAATCACAGAATGAAAAAAACAGAGCAACAAATGTTGTTTTCCTGTCTTATTGCTAACCATATGGACATTTTCCCTACCACAGCTCTTAAGTAGGACAGGTACCAGAGATAGCTGCAGTGAGTGGGCTGTACTCCACATATTTCATCACTCTACTTCCAAATCTCACCACTTTAACAGTCATCTCTAGAGCAAAATGATTCCCATTCCTCCTATCTTGTGGCATGAAAATGCCCTCTCCTATTACAGTTTCAGAGCCTCTCTTATACCTCACATAGGCCATTGAAACTGGACCCTCAATTTACTCAAGTGATCTGCTTCCATCTGATACTTGATCTTCTTAATTGAGATTATAATTTAACCCATGTTGTTTTAATTAATTGTTACCTCCTTGGGTTATCTTGCCTAACTAACTGAGCTGTTCTTAAGTTGTCCACTTCACTGAGTGTTTCATTCTTAATTGATTGCCCTTCTGATTTATCCACATATTTGTTCTCAAATTTCCTAACTACAGTCTTTCTTTCTCTGCTCTACTGCTTCACATAAATGTTTCTTTACTTTATTCTCTGCTTTTAATGTTTCTTCTGCTGCTGCACCCCTGCTATTACAAACTTACTTGCCTCTATTATGTTAAACCCTACCAATCTTCCACCTCTCTTCCAATCTCCCAACGGCCCTCCATCTCACCACCTTACCATCACCCCCTCCCACCCTGCCCTCCAAGCACATGTATTTTCTTTCCTTCTGGAGCACCCCACTCCACAATCCCTTCCTCTCATCCGACAAGAGGGTTCTGACACACTTCCCAATACAAAACTCAGTTTTTAAGTAAGAGTAAGAATATATGAAGGAAGACATCCCATCCCTGAGAACAGCCAGCAACCAGGACAAGACTAACGCGGGGAGGGGAGAAGGAATATCGTACATGGTTTGTCACAGGCAGGAAAGAGCACACTCTTGTCCTTGAGAACATGTGAATTTGTCTGCTCCCGGCTTGACGGCTCGCTATGGTTTATGGTTTGGTCCGAGCCAGGCTCCCAGCAGGGGAGGCCTGCTGGGAGGAGGACGGAGGTCTGGCAGCTGCGGGAAGCTGCCTGCCCTTAGTCACAAAGTGGAGGCTGTTCCCCGCCGAGCAGGGGCTGGGCTGGCCCGGCCCAGAAAGGCTGAAGAAGCCAGAGAGGCAGGGCTCCAGCAGCCAGCAAGCAATTCTGAGGCCACCTGGGAGGAAAGGATATATTTTAAATAGGCATGGCAAACAAAGTTTAAGTGAGGGCACTGGCTGACGTACCCATCCTCTCCACCTCGCAGACTTCTGAATTTGTTGGTTAACTTCAGCAACATTTGAACAGAGAAGAGGGTAAGTATCAAATATGATTAAGACCCTACAAGTTTTGTGAAAACTTGGGCAGAAGGGAGACCCACATTTACGAGCCCCATGCYGGCAGAGCTGTGCACCCTGCCTGAGCTCGGTCAGCACCCGCTGCCTCTCGCTCCACGGCCATGTCACAGGGGACGAAAGGAGTTGAGGGAACTGGGACACAAACGGAGCCTAATTAGCACTGCTATTTATAGAACAACTTACTCTTTGAAGTGGGAAGAGATGCTGGTGACAACTGAGGTAGTTTTGGAGTTGATCCAAACCATTAAGGTAATCCGCTTCAAAAACACCGGGGCACAAGTTATTCTTAAGCCGGCGCGCCTGCAATGTCACCCGTGAGCATGCTCTCAAGGGACAGCATCCACAGCCGCCACACGGCCTCCAGGCAGGGAGGGATGCGAGGGCCTGACAGGGAAAGAAGTAAGAAACCCTAAGGGTACCTCCCCGCGGGCACACTTGTAACATTTCTTTCCCTTTCTAGTACTGGCAGGGTCCAGATATTACAGCATAAGACAGCAGTGGATCCCTCCAGCAAAGAGCTGCCGAAATAGCAACAGACATCGGTGTTCAGAGGAGGCTCTGGTAAGCAGAGAGGACATTACAGCAATCTGGCTGTAGAGAATAACTTTGAGTAGAGTCTTCATGAATTGCTTCGGTTTAAACTAAATGGATGAGTGGACCAGTGCAGGTCTGCTATCGAGACACTCAATGTCATATAAACTTTGATAAACAAAGAAAGAAATGTTAGTTAGTACCCTTTTGAGAGGAGGCGTACTAGCTTCCTCAGGGGAAGGACAAGCCCAGAGTACCCAAAGTACTTTTCATTGTGAATCAACTTGCTTAAGTTTTATGGTCTTTTACAGTATCAATATTTAAAAGATGCTGCTAAAAAGAGCAAGCAAAAACCCTAAGCAAACCTTCAAGCAATTAATGCAAGAAATCTGCTAAGTATGAGGATAAAAGAAAAAATCATTAAATAAATCATTCAACCTACTTAGTCCTTCAATTAGGCATCTTAAGACAGGAATATTGCCTGAAAGTTGGTTTAAAAATACTTTTAAATCACGTTCACATGCTCGATGCCTAGTCCAGAGCCAGTGTGTTTTGGGAGATTTTCCTCCCTGATACATTCAACCTATCTACTTTAGACCCAAAAAGGTGATAATGAAATGACAAAGCCTAGCTATTTATTCATGAAGCTTGTTGAAAGCTAAGCTGTTCTTAGCAGTTACCAAACTGTTTAAGAAATAGCTGTAGACTGGGGGCATTTCATGAGTGGAAACAACTTACTTCTCAGGACTTTTAGGATTTCTTTTTCATTTCTCTAAGCCAAAATAAGTTATCGATCTTAAATGGAAATGAGTAAAAGTCTCACAGGACAGACTGCACAGCCACTCAAGACACTACCTGAAACCAAATGATTAAGTCAAATTTGGGAAAGAACTTATTAAGCCCTACAGCCCTGGGCAAGCTCATATTCATCTAGGCTGACCCGTGATTTCAAGTGAAAGCACACTACACACATGCTCCTGGTTATGCTACAGAGAAGAGAGCCCGCACCCCACTGGAAACCCTGCCAGCCCATTTGCCCCCATGCTAGCAGAGGTAACTTTGCTTTTCTCCGTGATGTAGATCTGCTGTTCCGCAGCAGAAGAGAAAGCAGAATTTGTACTAAACTTATAAAACCAACTGACAGCATAACTACTCAGGTCAGCCAATACATTTTTCCACAGATTAGGTGGGGAAGAACAACAAACTCAACCCTCTTAGTACAAGACTTTCACTAGCAATGGCCTGTTTGACAAGTGAAGCACAAAACAGATTTTTTAAAACAAAATGAGAGAMAGCACTATGTTCACTCATCAAAGACCCAAGGCAAAAATAAACACGTTATCACATGCTGGATCCATTAGCATTTACTGAACTACACTAGATAAGTGTTTTCACTTGTTCTGTTGTCTAAACAGAACTACCAAAACACATGATTTCTCTAATGATAGGTTTACTTTTTTGTTGTTGTTACCATTTTTGGATCAGCTAGCTCAAGTTCCACACTCTGCCGTTCCCTTCTGGATATGCTTAAACATTTAAAGGCAATGACTGGAGTGGGATAGAAAGAATAAGTATCTCACGTGCATTTTTACTGCTTCATCCAACTGGGCATACATGAGATGTTCAGCATTTGTCCATAAGGCTCAGCAAGTGTGTTTGTGCTAGATGCTTGCTGGGTGCCAAGACAAAATGTTCAATTAATAATATGACCTATAAAGGAATGCCCAGATTGGTTTTGTTTCTCCTATTCCCTTCACTGTTGCAGTTTCCTTAGTTAAAAAAAATGCATCTAATTATAGGCTGATATGTAATTCTCACTATAGCAATCCCTAGCAGTTAAAAATCATGAGTCAGGCCCCCAAAATTATGATTAAGGCACAGAAATTAGGCATCTGAAAAACAACAACCCACAACGGATTTTTATTTGCCTTTTGGGGCACAAGCCGCCATTCAAGTTTTCAAGTCCTTCACTTCAGCTATGAGGACTAAAAATATTCCTTCTTCATTTCTATTCCATGAAATCAAGACTATCACACATGCACTTGATCGCAGGAGCTGGCACAACTATTACAAGGGTGGGCAATGGCAGACTTTGTAGCATTCCCCAAGTCGTATTAACTGCCCCTAACCACAAGCATACATAGTTCAGCATCTGTTCCTGCTTYGCTCTGGGAGAGGAGTAACCATCACCAAGCCAGGTGAAATTTCACAGGTGGACATCCCCTGAACTGCTGAGCCTCAGAGCTCCGGAGCCTGCAAACAGTCGGGGTCATGGCCCCTGGCAAAAGGTCTCCTAATACTCCTGAATTAAGACCCTCACAGCGATGAATTTTAAACTTCTCTCCACATAACCAAGGAATAGTTGTGGCTGAAGTATAAACTTTGAGAAAACTTACAGGTGAGCTATCTGGTTTACAGATTGCTCTTCAGAAGTGCAGGACAGACATATGTATACAGACTTAAGATTCTCATGCCATCAGTATTTCTTAATTAATATAAAAAAAATTACAGAGGTCTAGTAAAAAGCAAATAAAAATTAAATCCAGCACATACTTCTTTCAAAGGTATTTTTCACTCAACCTGGGTTGCAATCAACTGCTCCAGCATGGCCCGTGATCTTTCTGTGCACCTCACAGATCCTTCCGCAGAGTCTTTTTCCCTCCTAGCTAGAAAAGCATTTTTCCACTCTTTTTCCTGCCCAAGACACAACTTACTTTCATTGAAGATTCTCCCTATTTGTTCACCTCCCTTTTAAAACTTTCTTTGTTCTGACTTTTCTGGAAATCTTGTTGCTCTGCAGAAAAATCTGGATCACACAGAAACATATAGCTTTCCACTGATGCAAGCTCTTTAGCTCTATATTTGCCCACGCAGGCTTATTCAAGCATTAGCATGAACTCCGGGCATCTTGATAGTTCACTCACATACTCCAGAAATGGCTAGCCTCATCATACCCATCAAACACACATACACATACTAACCTAGACTCCCCACTTGCAGCACTTGCACTTGGAAAAAAATGTGGAAGGCCTTAACCCATGTCAGGCAGTAGCATGCATCGCAAAGAATCCTACATAATATAACACGGAAGCATTCTCCGTGCTTCAGAACTGCACCACCTCACTGATCTCATTGCACTGCTCTTAGCCATTCCCATGCTTAAAGGCTGTGGGAAGAAACAAGCCAACACTTTCCCTGCTTCACAGCCCTTTGTGTCTGCTCCCTGTTCACTTGTTTTCAGGGTTAACAATTGCACAAGTTGCTCTGTCACTATTTGCCCCCCTAGAGCAGCAATCTGAGGGAGGCCAGGAAAGGCGAGGAGCCCTGGCACATGGTTGTGCAAGCACTGCTACAATCTACCTTCACGCAAGCTGTAGGTAAGAGACTTCTCCCCATCATTCCCATTCCCGGAGTCCTGGAAACTGAACACACTAAGTCGATGACTCCCACGGGTCAGGTTCACCATGAGAGAACATGAAGACCAACCGAAAAGATGCTTCAAGAAGCAAGAGTAACAAATACTCATGCTCAACTCCCCAACTAGCCTTATACCTCCTTTCTCTTCTTTGCCTCCTTGCCTTTCTTCAGGTCCTAATTTCCTGCCATTCCACACAAGCAGCTCTCACCGTGCTCCAAGTTGCTACTCACCAAATACCATTTCACCCTCCGACTCCCCCGACTGCAGCAGAAGTCTTGAGGAGCACCTGAGGATGACATGGAGGTGCTGCCATGGGGCCAGTGTGTAGGGGACCGAAAGACCCCTGTGCTGTGGAGCGAGTGGGTCTGAGACACAGGGCAATGCCACATGAGGCACCACATGAGGCATTAGGGAACACCACTGCCTGGGGGCTGCCAGCGAATGCAACGTGACGGCATGAGGCTGAGGGGTGCACTGCTGACCGGCAGTGTTGCTCAGTAAGTGAGAGATGACAGAGACCAAACACTTAAGAGAGATCTGGGGGGGAGGAAAATGCACGTACCAGGCAGCTGAGCAGGGCGATGGCAGCAAACGGCACACAAGCTCTACAATGGCTATATTTTTTCTCCCCAGATGGGACTTTGATAGAAGATAAGATAAATGGAAAGAACGGGGAACAAAGAAGAACAGCTAAAGGAGAAGGACAATGGTTAAAGCAAGCAGTCACTTAGCCTGAAGAATAAAAAGTGTGGTCAAAAGTAGAGAATCTGAATTTCATCAGTAGCTGAAGATTCATTCTTTGGCTTCTTTATTAACCTTAGGCTCTGGTTAATCCTTTCCCGTGTTTTTCCCCACAAAGGCACGTGTCTGATTCCACATGCATGCTTTTAAATACTGAGCCAGACAAAGCATACAACCTATTACAAATGGCAACATACCATCATTTAAATACTGGTGAGGGCTTGTGACAAATGTAAGAGCATGAAATGTAATGAAAATATTTACCCACTGGTAATTAAAAGTTTATCGACATTTAGAAAAAAGAAGACCATGCAAGCATCGCTAACATTGCAACTCATTAGGGAAAACAAAATAAAACTGTAAGTTACTATCCAGGAACAGGGATTCATTTCTTAAGCGAATACTATATATGGAATAAAGACCTATTCTATTCCCTTTTAAATAGATTAATGCTTCAGTGGAAGCCACGGAAAGAAGACAAAAATTTACACAAAAGCATTAAGCCCTCTACAAGTAGTAAGCTGGTACCTCCAGGTACCAGTAGCAAGAAGGACCAGTACCCACCAAACCCTCAGCACAAGTATTTGGATCATTCTTCCAGCAAATATTCAGGCGGCCTGCAACTAGCAAATAGCCCAGGTATTTCTTCGCATTAAAAATTGTACTAACAGAGGGAAAACCCACTCCATTAATCAAAATTCCTAATCTGCATAGCTGGGATAAATCTCACTACACACATTCTTGGACTGAAAATCCTTCAGAGCACAGAATGTCTCTCTGCAAGCTTATGGCACCATATAAATGATAATTTCTGTACAAACTGGTAATTATTCACAGGACTCCCTACTGACTTCAGTGGTGGCCTAGACCTGAAGTTCAGTTACAAGAAATAACCATGCCATGGAGACACCATTTCCTTAACTTCCTTTATAACTCTATTTCCTTTGCTGTATAAAAGTACCTGGGGAACTCCTCAAGTCTCAAGTCTCCCCTGACAGTCAAAAGTAAGAAGATTCAAACATAGCTGAGTAACTTGAGAGTCTTCATCTCCTCTGTCATTAAGCCTAAATCTTATCGACTTTCACTGAGAGGCAGGCATCGGTGAGCCTTGGATTCAGCATCACCCCCTCATTGCATATTTGAGTGCTTTTTGGGCTGTTCTCAACTCTTGTGGCACTTCTGAGTGCCACCTATAGCGGTAGATACTTCATCGCCCTGCGCTGAGACATACCGTACTGCAGGACCAACAGCACGAGTGGAACATTGTATACAATAGACACTCCAAACATTACCACAGACGAAATAGCATTACCAGAGCTGACATTTGGCCAAGACAAAGTACATAGGAAAACATTAAAATCTCTCCATTGGCGGGGGGGGGGGAATGTTTTGTTTGTTTGTCTTTCATCTTTGACAGGAAATACAAAGCCGCTACTCCTCTATTACAGCGATGGCCACTCCAGGCATTCCACAAATAGGCAGCGCAAGTTTTCCCACAGGAAAGCAAGCAAAATAGCTGATCTGTTTTCCTAGCGCTCCTTAAAATACAGGCGAGCTATATAGCAACTTTTAAATTCAAGCTGGCTGTGTATCCTCAGAGCAGAGGCAACCTGGTAAGTAGAGACTTTCTCTTGCTACTACATTAAGGCAGAGTCTGCAGTTTATCTGGAAAGCCTGATAGCCAACAATTGGCATGTCAAGGATGGAAAACGACAGATGCCCCGAGCATCAGTGGGAGCTGCAAGATTCTGAAGAAGGTGACTGGCAATTCAGTAGGGGAGGGAGATAAAGGAGTAAATAATTTCACACAAGTTCTTTACGTCACTGCTATGGATGCTGACTGGATAATCATAAAAGGAGATCCAAAGGGTCTGGGGGTCCCCTAAAAGCTGAGGAGGACGTCAAGCAGCTTAAGAATGGGAATAGACTGAAGAAGAGGTGGAGAGAAAAAAAAAAAGATAAAATGGTTGTTCAGGAAATGAAATTATATTCACAGCAAACATGGAAGACAAAAAAGTTAGCCATTTCTATTCAGCTGTTTCCAGCAGCTTTAAAAGCCTCATTGTAGCCACATCTCCACTTGAAAAGAGAATCTCTAAACCAAGAAATTCAGGAGGGCATCTTCCAGGCAGATGGAATAGGAGAAGTCAAAATAATTCAATCTGTTGATTTAATACAACAACCAAAAAAACCACCACTCTGCTGGCCAGAAAATGTTTTATAACAATCTAATTTCACAGCCTTCATCTTTTTCCTGAACAGAGCAGTGGAAAAGTGACCTCCAGAATCCTGGTTAAAGCCAGGATGTTGTTCTCCACAATGTAATTCACCTTGTTAAAAATTTCAAATACTGCTAAGGTCAAGGCAACAGGCACAGCTCCTTCATGAAGCTCAGAGCTTCCGTAATAATTACTTTACAGACAAAGACTTTGCTAGGGTTAAGCGACTTATCAGTGCCACGTCCCACCCCACCCTCTGTTTATCTAGTCTGTTTAGATTCCAAGACCTAGAAGAAGAATTGTCTCTGGTCTTCTATATGTAAAAATTGTGACATGACAAAACCTGAATCTCCACTGAGGTTTGCAAATACTACATAATATGGATTAATGTGCTTCAGTACGAATTTAACTGTATGCAACTATGTTAAAATGATTTAACATCAGGAGCAACCTTCTTGCATTTTGGGAACCACATGCAGCATTTAGAAAAAGATTAACATATATACAAAGATTTAAAATTAAGTATTTTTTGGTGCTTAGAAAACTGAAACAACAGAAGACTGCAGTCCAAACGGCCTCCTCAGTTCAGTGATGTTCATCCTCACTGTGGGAGATAAATTCTAAAGGGGGAAAGACAATTCATTTTCCATGCATTTACCTAGTAGGAACTAGCCTCAAAACCAGGTCTTTTTATATATGTCATTGAACACACATCAAATGGCAGCAACGCTCTCGGCTGCTCTGAAGATGAAAGTTACAAGTAGAGGAATACATCACCGGTTACTAAATTGTATGGATGATTCAGTGCCCATTCCACCCACTATAAGGCAGAAAAAGGGAAAGCACAGATGTGAAAATACATACATCCAGCAGTGTCTGTGCATGTACATACCAGACTTTCGGGGCCCTAGTCGGGTAACCTAAATTCCATAAAGTCTCTGTTCCTCCTGTTCCCCAGTGCCTGGCTCTGGGCCTTCGGATGCTCCCAGCTCACAGGAAAAGAGCCTCAGGGAGTTGGCTACACCCTCCCATAAATGCTAGCAGCACTGGAGTTTTTACAAATTCGAAGTAAAGCAGCGATCCAGAACTTTGCAAGAGCAGATACCAGAAATAGGGACCTTGACTGTCTGTTTCATCAGGAAGGCGGAATCAAAGTCTGTGAGAAAATGCTACTTCGGCGCAAGGAAGGAGGATACCATGAGCTGGAACTCCGGAATTCAAGTCAATTCCTATCTTGCCTCCACAGCCCTCATCTGCAAAGACGCCATGAGCTAACTCAGATAACTAATTCTCATTGTTTTCATGTAATTTAAGTATCCAAAGACACCTAAAGACCTTGAAGATATGGAGCCAGATCTCTCTACAGCTTGCTTTCTTCATCACAGCCTCCAAATAATAAAATGGAATAAGAACATTTCTTTCCTCTCACCTTTAACCCGCACTTCAAATTGTACCTCTTCACCAAAACAACTTCCCATCTCAGCTGGGGACACCAAGAAACTACAAATTACAAATACCCAATTATTGCCAATGCAGCAAATACAACCAAAAAAAGTCATTCAAAATGTTAACAACTGAGTTAAAAACACAGCCAGGCAGTAGTGACACCTACTCAGGAGAGCAAAATGAGCTGGATTTGGCCACTGCCAACGCACAACATTTGAGCATATCCAATGGTTTCAGGGTAGGGCTTCATGGACCACAGAGGTAGAGCTAATCTAATCCTGCATCTCCTAGCTCTAATCCTAACTCCACTCTTCACATGTCTCAGTGAAAGAAGCAGGAATAATTCAGTATCTGATAAAGCTGTTTAAGCAGGGCAAAACTATTATCTAGTCAACCTGAGCAATATGAAGTTTCATCTCAGATTTGCCTTGAAATATCCCAGTAAGGATCGCAACACTCATATAATTTGCAGTGCTCACATCAAAACAGAAGGAGAAAAAGCCATCTGAACTAAAGAAACTCTCGCTGACTTGGCAATAGCATTCGTCTTACCCAGATGGGGAAGTGACCTGGAATTCTAGTTCTGTGTTAGTACAATCTAGAATGAAAAATGATTTGCACAAGGGGATGTTCTTCGGCGCTTGTTGTGATTGCACTCTAGGTACAGACATTAACAGCTGGCAGAGAGCAGCTGGCAGAGAAGGTTACAGTGGGAAGACCCCTTCCGGCACGGCGCGTAGCGGCAACAGAGCATTATTTTTGCAAGGCCCCTGAAAGCTAACAGTACAAGAGGCTTCACACGGTCTGTCCACATCCACACTGCAAGCACCAGAGTCCACCACGTCTGCATATTCTGTCCAGTTCAGCCACTGACCCTGTTGTGTGATTTCAGGCCAGTAGCTTCTCCTCTCTGTCCCTGGAAAATGGACAAGAGGCCAAACCTGACGAAAAAGGAGTGGAGAAGCCACCTGCCAAGATAAACATGGCCGGTTTGGCTCTAGGGACAGAGGGGACAGCACTGGGGAGCAGAGCCAAGCTGTAGCAGATGCTTTGGACTGGAGGCAGTCACAAAACAGTGAGTTCACAGGAGACATCTGCCACCAGCTCAACCAAGCCACCCCCAGAATAAGCCCTGGGTGACCTTTCAGCATCACACAAAACTGCTGCAGCAGAAGCAAGAACACAATCTGAATCTCAAGGGTAGCCTTTCTGTTGCCTTGCAGATGAGATTGTCCCATCTCTTCCTGAAGAACCTCTAACCTAAGTCACTAATCGCCATCAAACCCTTTCGGTGGGAGTCCTGACAGCCAAAAGCCCACTGCCCCCCACAAGCGTACTCACTCCCTAGAGGAGGTCCACCTCTGGCAACAAATGAAGCAGAAGTGTCAGATAAACATACAGAGCTTGGGATTTGTGGTTGTATGGAGCTTCTAAGGCAGATGAAAAGATCCACCTCTGCCTTTAATCAACTGCAATCATTTTAAATAAAATCATTCTAAAGGTATTATTGTATGTCATTTACTTCACTAATAACAAACAGCAATTAACAACGTTTTTGCCTAAATAATTTAAGCAGCACTAGGCCCTAAAAAAAAACCACTAAGCAATCTGTAAAAACAATTAGGGCGCAATAACATTAACCACCTCAGAAGATGACAAGCCATTATATTGTAGGTAAATTAGACACGTTAGCCATTAGTAACTCTAATGACGGTCTCATTCCTATTCTGACCACTTTGTAGTTCAAGATCAAGCAGTTTACCATCTGACTGACAGACTATTATTCAGCGTTTGTCAGAGAGGAGATGTTTCCACAGCAGAGAGTTTGACTACCCTCAGCCACTAGCGTCTTGAAATTTAAAGGATGCTAATAGCGTTAGCTTGCTAGCAGGCTGTGCTCAACTCCAAATGCCCAGAATTTGAGGACTTCAAAGGAAGCTACGTTCAACTGAGGAAGGGATTTGGACCAAGAGCTCTTTTAATAACCTCAGTTGTATCTTCAGGCTTTTCAGGATCTGTCCTTCCATCTAGGAACCCAGGCAGCTCTTGCACAGACACCCACTGCACTGCTGGCAGAGGGACTCAGCGCACTCATCATGCCAGGATTACTCACGGAAGCCGTGTATGCAGAGTCAAGGCTGAGACCACGCTTTAAACACAGACTCACACCGGAGTCAAAGGCTTAATCCCGCTCATTTTGTTACTCCCACAAAGTGTCCTTACTCACAGCTGCAGTAAGGCAACACACACCTCAAAAGCAGCAATCCATTGGTATTTACACAGGTATTTATATCTGAAAACCGATTCTGCAAATCCATATTCAAACACAAAACCCTCATGTAAACCATCCCACAAGCACCACGACAGTCTGGGTTCTTGCATAAGCAAGAGTTTACATGGATCTTTACACGAGGTTTCTGGCTGTACAGAGAGGAGGAGGAAGGAGCAGTGGAGATTAAGGAGTTACTGGCACTCGGCTGCCAGGGTTCAACCCAAATCACCCCAGACGTTTTCGTTGACCTTGCTAAGTTACTTACTCAAGTTGTCTTTGATCCAGGTACAGAAGGCAAAGGGGGAATAGCACTTCTGAGGTTTGAAAAGTATGTTTCGATCAAGTTAATTACTCGGGGACAATAATCAACTTCAACAATAGGAGTCCAGTGAGTTTATAGGAGGAGAAAGATACAAAATGATCAGATGTTTCCTCTGCGTAGCAAGAACCTGGCTATTCAAACACCTGTATAGTACTACAAAATGTCACTGTATTATACAAAGCAGTAACGTGAAAAGAGTTTGCACTTTCTCACATAGATTTTTAGCACAGATAGTTTTGAGGAATAAATTTGAATTTGAGTAAAACCAAAATTGTTTGGTAACCAGAATGTGGCAGGAGGGCTAGGGAGAATGGCAATTAATGTCGTTCTTAAATAATGATATATTAATAATATACTAAAACCCACTTAATATTAGGCTATTATGGAAAGCCGTATTACTTCAAAGTCTGCACACAAGATCTCTGTGAAGCTCTATACGTCCTTCCCAATTAAAACAGAGACTCGCATTCATAGGCAGTTTCCAGCAGAAACTTGGAGCTTTTACAATGCTCTTGCATAGAGCCAGCAGGACCGTAGCAAAAAGCAGGACATTGTTTCTGTTAATCACCTCACAATATACAGCAGCTTACCTGACACAGACTTTGATTTCATAACCTTCTACCAATATTAAGAGAAGCAAATTTACGCAGCAAAAATAGAGTTCTACATCACAATTATTTGAATATTATGGTATCCTCACTACATATCTCCAATGTACATTTCCTCTTAAAAACTTTATTTTTTGAAGCAGATTGATTTAAAGCTCATTGTATTTAGCACTGCACCAACTCATCAAGAGACACAGACAAGAAACAATAGCTGCTTTTATTGCAAGAGACTCTCTTCAATAGCATCTCTGAGATAATCACTATGCTTAGGGAGTGGAAAAACATATGGGCAAGTGGAGTAGTTGACAAGCCACGCAGAGTTTTTGTTACTAAACCATGTGGTGGAAATGGTCTAAAAACTGTTTTTTAAACTGAAGCTGCAGCAGCGTTATCAATCTTCAAACAACGTTTGGTTTACAAACATGAAAAATAATACCTCAAACTCTTTCCTACATCACCTATCAGGGTAATTTTTTTAAAAACGTGGATTCATCTACCCCCAAAAATGGGAATCCGTGGCACAACAGGATTAAGATGAATTAGTATCTGAGAAGATCAACCTAGTTTCTAGTGTTAGTGTTTTAGGAAAAGAATCCTGCATCTGTACCTTATTGCTAGCTCTGTATTAAAGGRAGGACTTCTTCCAGGCCTACCCAATGAGATGATATTAACACACACCCGCTGATCACCTCTCATTGCTTATATTTCCTGCAAGCTTCAGGGGCTAAAGGAGGAATATGCTTTTGAAGAACTGTAAAGTTTCTGTTATCCCAGCAGACAAGATATTAAGTGATCACATGCCGGCTCCAGTTCATGACAAACGCAAGTTGAGTTGCATTCAAAAAATATTGAAGAACATCAAATAAAGCTGTACACCACTTTAAAAAAAAAAAAAAGACGGAAAAGAAGTCCCTTGAAATTTGGATCTGATTCATTCTAGCATTTACTAAAGAAAGAGGGCCTTTTTGCAGGCAGTTCAACTACCACTCACTCTGATCTTTCATTAGCTACTTAGAGGATAAGGAGAAAACCCAGCTTCCCTCCAGGAAAGGGAGGGAAATGGGCCTCTCTTCCAATTGTCTGTATTTCACTCAGACGTGTGAGAAATTTTTGAGAGGATGGATGCAAATCTCCACTGCACACGCTTTTAAGCCAGGGTCATTCAAAAAATCCTCCCCACTGCAGGGACCTGGTTCTCCACCGCTATCAGATGTGGCACCCTGACTGCAACATTCCTCCTCTCCTGTGCAGCTGGAGAAGGTGAAAAGGGCTCCAAGGATTATCACTATTTCCCAGCCACGTCAAAAGAAAAGAAGAGAAAAAGGTGCCTTTTCACGTGGTTTCTATAATAAACTGCAGAAAGTCAAGGACCAGCGTGGAGCTTCCAAAGTGTTCCTCGGAGCGAGGATGCTGACACGAATGAACATCCACGCAAACCTTCCCTTACGCATCCCAGGGAGATCCACAAGCTCAGCCTTCTCTGGCAGCACGCAGGCAGTCACGATCAATAAGYGAAGCGAGGCTCCGAGCCCCTTGCTTTGTTAGCAGCCGGTGCAGCCGTTATCCAGGCGGCGAGAAGCATCCTATTGTGCAGGCAACACCGCAAGCCTCAGAAACCTCAGCCCTCCTAGGAAAGGCATCCAGGATGGGCTTATTTCCCTGTGAGGAGAAATAAGCCTCCATCCCCCGCGCCGAGCCCCTTCTCGTCCCCGCAGCAAACAGAGCCACCCAAAAAGTTTTGCTGGGCAAGAGGGGCCCTGCCTGCCCCTCGCCCGCTGGGAAAAAACAAAGGGTCGGGTAGGAAAAAATAAAGTTTGGGGCTTGGCGGGGTGGGGAGGGCGCCCGGCTGGGCTCCCGCCGCCCGGCTGGGCTCCCGCCGCCCGGCTGCCCGCTGCTTCGTGCGGCTGCCCGTCCCCAGCTGCCCGTCCCCGGCTGCCCTTGGGCCGCGCACGGCGCTACCTGAACAGGGCGACCGCAGTCTGGTTCCTCCTCCACGCCTTGCCCTGCTGCAGCAGCACCCCCTGCACGATCTCCTTCTCGTCGGGCAGCCGGTAAACGGGGAAGACGTAGAGCCAGCAGAGGACGAAGACGCCCAGGGCGCTGGCCCCCACGGGCAGGCGGGTGCGCGGCCACTTCCACGCCAGCCCCGCCATCCTCCTCCCGCAGCACCGCCGCGGCGCCGGGC
>JAYKAV010002375.1:983948-1063473 GCA_035582835.1 Phoebastria nigripes
GCCGCCATCGCCGCCCAGCCGGCCGGGGGTGAGCCGGGCCCCGCGGGCGTCGGGTCTCCTGCCGGGGCTGCTGCCGCTGCGCCGCGGCTGGTTCCTCTCTCGGCGGTGGCGGCTGCCGCCCTTCCTCACAGTCATTTGGTCCCTCGCTTTCCCCGCCAGACGATGCTCCGCCGCTCCCCGCCCTCCCTCCCTCCGCCTCCCGCCGAGCCCTCGCTCTCCCTCGCTCGCCGCCGCGCTGCGGACGGCCCCGGTAAATTTCCACCCCGCCCCGGCCGCGGGGTGCCCCGGCCCCCACCGCCGGGGGAGGGAGGGGAACGGCGGCCGGCTGCTGCGGGGCTCCGCTCCGCCGATGCGGCCCCGCGCCCTGGCTTCCCTCCGCCTCTCCCGCTTGACCCGCGGGCACCGGCCGAGCCGCGGCGGAGGGAGGGAGGTCCCGGCCCGGGCTCGCCCCCGCGGGCAGCGCCGACGGCACCCACCCTCCCGGCGCCTCGCTTTCTCCCCCGGCAGCCGCGGGCCCCAGCGGCGGCCGCGCCGCTCTCCAGCGCGCCCTGGCGGACATCGACCCCCGCCCGGGGGCGGCGGCGGCGGCGACCCCGGCCCCCTCTCTCTCCGCACTGTCCCCACTCCGCCTCTCTCTGCGGAGCGTGCGGGAGCGCTTCGCGCCTGACGGGTCCCCCGCGGTTAGACCGGGGTTCGAGTCAGGAGCCTGGGAGCCGGGATCACCGTGCCCGCCCGGTCAAAGTACATCCTATGAAGATATTTTGTGGATAATTTAGCAAACTGGGGGGTATGTCAAACCTAAAAGAGGAGCGCACTCCAGCCAGCAGCACCGCTACCAAAGCAGCAGCTCTATGTCAGCGTGTACCCACCGGCTTGGTTGGGTCTTTGAAGAAAATACACTGGGGATTATACCCTCAGGTGGGATGTGGGCAGTTGATGGGGTGTCCCGGCCCAGCTAGGGTTATTGCTGAAGTGCCCGGTGCATAGGAGAGCGGGCAGAGAGGCCGCCCACAAGCCAAGAAGCAGCAGCGTGAGCCTTGCCCACCTGCAGCAATGCCCAGTGCGGGCTTCCCACTGGGAACGCACCACCTGCCCTGCAGGATGATGGTGCCATGTGTGTGGCCCTCAGCCTTCCTAAATCAGCAGAGAGAGTGTCATCATTTCACGGCAACAGAGTGACTCCAGAGTAGAAAGCACCTCTCTGCGGTAATCAGGTAGGCTGAAACATGGGAGACGAGTTCAACTTCTCTCAGAGAGGATTTGAGGCAGTCCCCAGTTTCAGAGCCCAGTCTCTAGTCCCTGGCTAGTGCATAAAAGGCAAATTCAACCTGGGCTGGTACCATCAGTTTGTGTTCAGCATTTCCAGACACACCTATCCGACCCATTGAGAAACACTGCAGACTCCCACAAAGCCATAGGAAGAGTTTTGTATGAGTTAGTAGCCAGCTGCTTTCCAGACTTTCAGGAGCACACAGTCTTGGCTACTTCGGGCACTTTCAGGGTTGAGTGGTGGCTAAGGGCTGGCTTCGAGCGCTTTAAACTTGGGAGACCCAAGGCAGCAAGGAGATGCTGACAGCCTTTCAAGACAAAGAGTAGCCTCTGCCTGACCCAAGGCATGTCAGCACAGCACATCTTGCAGCGAGGTGTTGACCATGGCGGGTGATGGGGAGGGAAGTAGGACCGAGCTCATCTGCTAAAATAGTCCGAAGCACAGTGATGAAAGTCAGTAGTTAGTCACCTAGCAAAGGGCGGCAAAAGAAAAATCTGTGGTTTAAGATTCTCGCCACAGCAATTAGAGATTCAGTCAAACAACTTTTGAGTTTGAAAATAGACGACCCCCAAATTCCACGGCTCTTTCTCCGAATGTCCAGAACTTCCCCTGGACTAATGATTGAAGGAAGCTTTGAAAAAAGTTTTGGGTGAAGGAAGGAAAGCATGAAGGAAGTTGACACAGTTAGTTTAATATGTCCTGACCATAAGATAGCAATAAAATAATCATAAATACTAGCTGGCTGCTTATACAGCATTTTCAGCTAGAGATCCTGAACAGATACTATTTAGTTCTCTGTAAAATATAAGCTTGGAAATCTCGATGTGCTTTCAGTGCTTGAGAGGAAGAAAAACATTCTCTCTTTCATAGTGTGTTGCTGTGTAGAAGTATACACTGACAAAAAGAATGTTAACATGGTGATGTCTAATGAATAAAAAAAATGCCAGAAACTTGTAATTGCATAAGAAATGTTGTTTTCATTCATACCTGATACGCTAGAGCTGTCTAGAGCATTAGAGCTGTTTTCTCTGGACAAAACGGGAAAAGAACTTGAGGAAGGCATTTTGGCCAACCTCTGACAAAAAAATAAATATTTTGAGAAGGATAAATATTTTCATTTTGGTGAGGAAGCTATTTACCAACAGTCAAATAAAGCAAAACCTATTCAGTCACCTCTATTAAAAACAAACAGAACCATTCAATCTCTGGAGACTAATTCGAAACATAGTTAGCTAGACTCATAAGAAGTGGAAAAAAATGATTGAAATGTGCAAAACTGTATCCCAAATTAAATTCTGCCTCTTTGCTCACCTTCAGCTGAGAAGAGAGACAAACCAGGGGCTCAGTGTTGCTTGGGAAACCAGAAAGTGGAAAAGAACAAGAGAAAGTAGGAATGGCTGTTACTCTTTCACTGTCCAAACTGCTTGCAATGAAGTAAGTCAAAATACAACTGATATACAATTATTTGTTAATTTCTTCAGTAGTCCCTCCAAAGTAACATAGGGAGGGATTATTTCTTTAATAAAGGGCTTTTACTCTTGGACAATGAGACACGAGATCTTGGCATATCTTTTATTTGTGAACCTGTGAGATACTCCTAAGCCTTTCCTCTTCTTTTTCTGAATCTGTTTCAGCATGAAGCCCCCAGGCTGTTCACTGAATTTGTAACAGTCCATGGTGTGTCTAGTGCCATGGCAGTAACTCCATCACGGTGTCCTGCCTGCCGCCCGCAAGGAGCCAGCTGGATCAAGACAGAGATGATGCAGAGCTTGTTATGTTGCTACTGACATGTCATGGAGAACCGAAAATGCCTGGCCTCGTTCTGCTCTTGTACAGGTGAAAATTACAGATACACCAGGACAAGCTCAAACCCAGGTCTTTCACTCTATAGTCAAATCTGTTTCTAGTCGGCGTTATCAGTCTCTGTCCTTTCCCTCTGTCAGTGAGCCCTGAAGAGAAGTGCACCGATGCTTTCTGCTGAGGATAACAGTTTCAGGTGGAGAATAAATGGAAGGTAAGAATAAACTGCCAAACATGAATCTTGCTTACAAGCAAATACTCTTAAGTACTTCAGTGACAGTTTGCAATCATTGAGAAGAGGTAGAGAGGTAGCGATCAACAATCCACGTCTTTAAATCGAAGCAGAAAATTGAAATTCAGGCATGATTCTTCTCTGTTGTAATCCATTTTAGTGAGAACTCGAGTGGAGAGATTTAACCTCATCTTCATTATTTTGGTCGCAAGTAAGATCCCCAGCCAGAAAGGCTAGCTATTCTGGGCATGGTTCATATGCAGCCCTACTACAGCAAAAAAAAGTTGTTATTGAGAGGTGCCTTTAAAAAGCAGCACAGAGAAAAGCAATGAGTGAGAACACGGAATAACATGCATTTTAAACACTCAGAAGAAATAGTGTGACTATCCACTGACCAGAAAGAAAACACAGTGTGGTGGGTTTCCCGGTTTCACTCTAAAATGCATTGGCAGAACTCTTCTCCCATTTTGTATTGCCTGTTTATTTGCCACAGCCACGCAAAGCGCACAGCCACGCCGAGACTTTTCATTCACGGTGGGTAGGTACGCCCCTGAGCCAGCCGTGCTCCGGCTCCACCAGCTTTGCTTTCCCCCTCTGGCCCTGCGGGCAGAGCTGCCACACTGCCGCTGTAGCTGACAAAGCCCTGCTCAGGAGAGCAGGGCGAAGACCTTTGCCGTGCACTATAAAGTAGGACCTCCTCTTTCCCTTACCCCCAGCCCAAAACGCATGCGAAGACCTGAGCTGCATCCTTCCAAAAATCCAGTTTTTGCCTGCTTTCATTTAGAGAATCCTGTACTCCTACACACATCCTTTGGTACTCTGTCTTTGCTCCCTTTCAAGCCCTCTCACTTCCAAAATAACAGGGCTTTTCCCCACCGCTTCAGCATCCCACTCACTTTCTGCTCTGCAGAATTTAGCAGAGGAGTTACATTGGAATCAGGCTACGGCATCCTTTCAGTTGATGAAAATGTTATCATGCCGTGTACCTACCAGGTAAATCTGTTATCTTCCCAATGCACCCAGGTACCACCTGACTAAAATACCTTGCTTTACGCTGCGCCCTCAGTTCTGCAAGTATTTTATGCTCCATTAGTAGAGTCCATGCGAAGGGTGGATTTGTTTTCTAAGAGAGAAGGGAGCTAAAAAAAAAACCCAATTGGTATTTAGTGTTGAATGGCAACCCTTATTCCCCACTCCTATAAATACTGTGTGCTCCTTTGGTATATGTTTTGACCAAATGTACAACAGCAAAATGTTCAGAAATCGTCACCTGTCTGACATATTATTGTAGGTCAGCTTTTGTGTGGTGTCACCTTTGAACAGGCTGATTCCTCTGTATTCCTCCTATTGATACAGTTTGAAAAACTGGCATCCAAATCTCAGTCTGTAACAATAACACAGTGTGAATGCCTTTATGAATGGACGCGCAGATGCCCATACAAAGACCTGTTGGCAAATTCCCATAATGCTTCTCCCTATCAGGATTTACTTTGCAGCTCTGTTAAAACCACCAAGAAATGTGTATTCTCACTGATAAAGCATTTTAAGCCCCTGATATGACAGACAGTTTTATATAATCCTATTGGAGGGGGAGAATTATAACTACAACCAAGTACAATATTGAATTAATATTCCTGTAAAGGCATGGTGTCCAAACGCTAATCTGTTTTTACCTGGCTGTATCAGTTGGCCAACCCAAAAAATATTACTCTGCCCTACAAATTTTGCCACATCTTTGTTCCTCAGCTGTCATGCTGTAATAATACCATTACTGTGACAACATCTACAGTCATCTTTCCAGCTGCAGAGGGGAGTCAGAATGCACAAGGAAGAAGCATAAAATAGGAAGAAAGGATCTTACCGATCAAAGAGAGAGTTCATTCTCTAAAACAGAGAACCTCTCTTATGTGCAGTGTTGAAAGGACTTTCCAAACATCTTCTTACGCAACCGGTGATGTTAGCTGGTAACAAGGTGAAACAAGAACGAGTGAAAACATGCAAGTGTAAGCAACATGGACCGTATAAAGCCATTAGCCACAGGCACTTTGCTTTTTGGTTTTGTGTGGAAAAAAGTTTTTCTCATAAAACAGAGGAGCACAGGCAATTTTTGACAACTTTGCCATCACTGCTCTGCATCATTACAGTATCTATGGGAAAGCCATAAAGATCAGACTTCTGTTATGCAGCACTGGCTTCAGGATACATTTTTAGCATGTTGTAATATATGTAAAAGTGCCTATGAAAGACATGGATGGGCAGGAGCACCAGTAAGGTGAAGATAAGGAAGTACTGTGAAATCCTGGGTGACATTCCTGCCATGTGCACTACGAGAAGCTCCCTTTCAAAATCAGCACTTACCTATTCACAGTGCTCTCACACCCATAATACAGATACTCATACAACTGGTATAGTTTTATCCAACAGAAGTAGATGCATCCATAAATTACAATAAGTTTATTACAGTCCTTAAAGGGTTTGACCTTAGGCACAATTGGGTCCAATAGGTCTGGCCTGTTGTAACAGAGGGAAAGAAATCTGTTTCCAGCCCAGACCACTGCAACACTTATTACCAAAAAGCCTCAGAGCCTAGAAGAGCTCTGCTTATAAAGCATACTTCCTCCAAACTGAGAAATCAATTACGAAAAATAGCTGTAAAGCTGTAGAGAAAAAAATTTACAATGCACACATGAACATACATTACGGGAGAAAGATGGGTTCAGCAGCCTCTCTGAATTCTCCCGTAAGGAAAACCACCTGTGAACATGCTGCAGTGAACCTGAACCCCTGTGCGGCTCTATGAGTTGTCCTTACTAGCGGGAGCAATCTGCGCTGAAGTTAAGGGGTTTACTCACACGGAGAAGCGCTACTCAGAAGAGTAAGGGACTTGCTGGATTAGTATCAATTACGTATTAGAACTGCCACACCAAAAATATTGTGGCTGAGGGGTCCTATTTTATCATGCACCCTTTAGAAAGGAAATAAAATGCATACAAAAGTAACAATGGAACATGCACATACACATGCACACAGACTTCAAGCACATCTCTTAAGCAAGCTTCCCTTGTTAGTGGAGTTCCTTTTCCTTGGGGACTCAAACAGATTCTGACCTCCTGTCTGACATTTGCTGAAATTTCGATCTGAGCTGTTGCTGTCAGGAAGCCATTATTCATAATTTAGCATTGTTTAAGGATGCCTGTTCATGAGAAGGTCATGTCTGATATAGAGAGGGACATAATAAATTTGGACATAATAAATTTGGTCTCACAAGAAGTAATCCCTCTAGACTAGGATGAAGTGTATGGAAGAAAAGCAAAGGAGAGGAAAAAGCTTGTTGACCTTGTTGCTGTATCTTTTCTTCCTATAACAAACGATCCTTAGCTACTGTTAGGGAGAAACATGAATTTGTGAGGTATCATCAGAAGTCCCCCTCTGCTTCCGAGACTAGCTGAGAATTGACAGTACATCTAGTCTATATGATCTCTTCAGCTGTCCACCTCTAAGGGGAAAAAAGGTGATGCAGAAATATGTTTAAAGAGAAGTTTCAGCAAGGATGGCTGCAACCCTCAAAGCCTAGACAGATGAGCATCTAAGAGGAAGCCTCACAGACACTCTCGCTGTCCGTGGCCGCTTCTGGCAAGCGCTGGGACCCTGAGCATGACCTGTTGCTCTGAAGGGTGCAGGATCATGGGTAAAACCAGATCCAGCATCCACAGTAGAAATGGAAACCTGACTTAAAACGGAGCAAAAGGCAAGGCTTCAGTGATGGCAAATGAAACAGCCTGGCTGGATGAGAATTCAGGTGCAGAAGCAGTGCAGAAATTGCCGCGTTCTGTGCAGAATTTGGGTTGTGTGTCAGGTTTCCATTAGCCAGGTCTTCCATTAGCCCATTTATTTAGGGCAAAATTTATATGCTGGCCTCAGAAGAGTTTTTCCAAATATATTAATTGAAACATACTTGTGTACAGTAACAATATGCATACAGTAACATTTATACACAGGAACCAGAACCAGTACCCCTCTAGCATTTTTAAGTAGGTCTCAGAAGTTTTGGGTTTTTTCCAGAAGAAAGTTATCATTACCCTTATCCCCATTTAACAGGGGAAACAGAGTCAGAGACCTGAAAGGATTTGACTGATGACTGAGCTAGATTTGTGACAGAGGCTTCTTCAAGCCTAGCGCAGTGCTGTAGGACACACGTTACAGAGAAATTCAGCTGTAATTCAAACTCTTGGATGCACCAACAGCTAATATTAGCAAAGAGCTTCAAGATTATTATGGATTTTTTTTTAAGGCCTCTAAAGTTATGCAGCATCACTTCATCAGGACACAGGCAGACAATTTAAAGTTTGGTTAATGGGCAAACAATAATGAAAATTTATTCTGTTTCTTCATAAATATAATGAAGATAAGAGCAAGGCTCTGCACAGAGATTTCCCACCAAAGGACAGGGATGAAACTTGAAAAAAACTGAAGTATTATTTTTTGTGCTGGGTGACAATACAAAGCACTAGTGAAGGAAGACAGAAGTATCCTGTGACTTAATAAGGTTTCTGAGGGAAGGCAGCCTCACACAGAGGTCTGCAGTATCGCCCGGAGAGGACGTCAACATCACCACTAAAAGCTCAAGCGATCAAGGACTTGGGAACTGTCACTACTGCAACCCGCACGTTCCTCTGCTGAACTTCAGCTGTACTTTGCATCCCAGACCACAGCAGCTCTTTCACAGTTGCCAATTAACAATGCGATGCCGCCAGCACTACCCAGGTTACATGGACTCTGGACGCACAGACATCTTCAGTTCTGGAGCTTCGTCATGCTTATTTTTCTCAAGTTACTTATTCAAACGCGATTCCCTTTAAAAACAATTGAAGGGCCACACTTTCGCTCCGTTTCGAGGTTAGTTCTGCAAAACATTTGAAAGGCAAGGAAATAACAGTTTTCTCTCTTGAGAAGACACACAGGAGATGGATTACTTTGTCTTACAAAATGTCACACTGTGATGCCTGTCATCTAGAAGGCAAGTTTCACAAGTCATTAATTCAACCAGATGGCAGTGTAGAGTCTAATAGATAACATAAGCTGACTGGGAACATAAATATCAACAAAGCTTTTTTTTTTTTGCAGACGCAACATAGTTTTCGACCTACCTATTCACTTTGTGGGAAATGTGACATCAAACAGCTTAACTTATATTTTAATATTGCTGCACAAAGAATAATTTTTTGGGCTCAGAGAGGATAACAGACAATTGCCCAGAAATTGCCCATACACCAGAAATGAAGTAAAGAACAAAATCTTTGACGTGTAATTAAGCAGGCACCTGTTAATGTGTCCCCTTGCACCAAGATGACAAGTGCAGTTGTACCATCATTAACACGATCTCTGCTGAACTGGAAGGGCCAAAATATAGGTAGGCATGTAAAAAAATACACTCTGAATGTCAAACAATTCAGATAAGACATTATTGCATGTCATTCAAAAATCAATTGTTAAAATAAAAAAGTCCTCACCTGCATAGTATGATGTCTTTTGCGGATCTGAAGATTCAAACAGACCCGATATTCCTGAAAAGTGTTTGAAAAAAATGCTTTGTGAAGTGCCACATAAAATCTGTTCCACAAATGAATACGGAGCGGCCCTTTCCCCTGGCTGCTATACTCGGCCTGAGGTACAAAAAGGAAGGGAAGTGACTACCCATAAGGTCTGCATATTAATACCTATCATAAGTAGCTTAGAAAAATACAACAGAAAGATAAAGTTGACTGATAAGGTTAACTGAACTTCCATTTTCCCTCTTCTCCACGTTCCTCGGTTGCAGCTGGGCAGACGCAATTGCTCAACCACTGCAGGGAAGTCTGTGCTCATGAGATTCCCAACCCAGCAGTGTTTGGAAAAGCTTCGAAATGTAGGCCACTTAACCAAACTGCATGAAACCACCAAGCTTTTTGATGTCAGGACACCAGGAAGCTCTAAATTGCAGTGAAAGCTATTATTTATAGTTACCGTAACCACAAAACGAGGAAAAAAAAAAAGATGGATCTCTCCTTCTAGAATTGTGCCCTTTCAGAGAAGGAAGTGGAAATTAAAACGTTATCTATGAATCCTTAAGCAGTAGCTGCCTGTACTCTGAAGAGTATAAAAGTGAAGGAGCCTGCTACTCCAAGTAAACAGAGAGTCAAACCAAAGAAACTTCCCTGGTGGATTTCTCTAAGCTGATGCTGAATTCTCCGGATACTCGCCTTCAACTTCTTCTAGGCTTGACCTGGGTTTAGATTTGACTTCTATTTCTCGGTCACGAGCATAGAGAGAAGCTCTCACAACTCCTGGAGTGGTTATTTGGTGGTGGTTTTGATGGTGTCTGTGCTGGAAGTCAGTGCAATCATCTCATACTTTCTATTCCCAAAGAAGAGAGGAAAGGTATGTCAGAGAGGTTTTATTACAACGTTATCAGTTGCTAGGGTGCTCTCCCCGTGCCGGTGGTCACGACTGATAGTGGCTAACACCAGAAATGGATGAAGCCTGTCCTAGGAAAGGCCCGAGACAGGCTCACCGCCTAAGCCGCTAGCCTCCAAAGGGGCCCGAGCGATTGAAGGGGTGTGCAGGCTGTGCGCTGGCTCGAGGCTTAGAGGGGAATTTCATCTCACAGTCCCAGCTGCCGCAGCTTTGTGACAGTAAGTCGTATTTGACATTGCGGTGTCCCACTAACAGCAGAGGAAGCGTTTCCAGAGGGTGATACTACTAAGTACAAATCTGGATATCAACCACCTCCTTCCCTCTGAAGGGAAGGAGAGCGTAAGAAAGGATTTTTAGCAGGAAAATGTGCTCATAYGCCCGAGATTTGTGGGAAACTTGAAAGCCTCTCTTCAGCAGCAAAAAGAAAACACAACTCTGCCCACATGTAGTTACATACTGTGGATCCAACTGTCAAAATACTTCCCACAGCTGAAACCCGGAGGAGAGGCATACACTTTATTGCTGCTGAGACCTATTATTGGAAGAAGTAACGTGCTGTGTTTTGCAGTTATAATAATTACAAATGTCAAACGTCTTGCAAAATCTGCATTTTTTTTTCTTCTGCAGATTTTCAAAATCCATAAATGCTGAATAAGCAGATAATTCCTCAGATGGAAAGTTGGGAGTTTTGTTTGTATGTGTTTGTAGTTGTACAAAGATAAGTTAGTTGTTGGAGGCTGAAGAGGAAATGAATGCGTAAGAACAGCTAAGTACATCTTCAAGTAACACTTTACATCAGCACAGAACTGATTTAACAAAGGATGTTCTATTCATTGGGGTTAGAGTCTTTATGATAGCTAAGTTTGGAGCACCGATAAGGGCTGCAGTCTGGCAAAATTTCAGTCCTAGGATTTAACTACAGCCTTTGCTGTCCTGCCTTGGGTGCCATGCTCATCTAGATTAATTCAAATATTGCTTATTTTCCTGCATGACACAGATCAGAGAAGCAGATACACTTGKTTTTTGAGTCATTATCTGCTCAAACAGCGACTCCAAATTTTGGGGTGATCAACTCAAAATATTCCCAACGTGTCTAATTTCAGTGACTCATTTTATGATTATTCAACATGAGACATCCTTAGGAATCAGATTTCCAGAGGGGTTAATTACTCACAACTCAAATGATTCATAGTAGCTCTAAAATATCATTATAAAAGTAAGAGTACATTAAACCCAGAAAAACTCAGCAAGACTTTTCTGAACTGACTACCCATCAAGCCCTCTAATGGAACAAGGATCTGGTAGACTAAATTCTACCAAGTGTGTCACCTAATTTCATAAGGAACTGAAACATATCTTACAGCATGGGAAAAAAATAATGGAGGAACCTGTAGAGTTTAAATTGATTTTCAATGTGTCTGTTAGATTCTCTAAAGATTTTCTTTCTCCTGACTGCTATTATTTGAAGAATACAGTGAGAAATTCAGCTTTTTGTATGTTTACAGCCTGTCCAGTAACAAGGTTCAACCAGTTCTATCCATTTAGGAACATTCCTCTTGCTCCTTTAGGAGCACTGTAAAATGGTATACTAACCTATTCATTTATGTCATTTTTCTAATGTGATAGGAATTAACCCAAGCATAAGTTTAAACATTTCAAAAATAAAGTAAGTACCATAATATCCGTGACTCGCTATTTTATTGGCTTCTGTGTTGTCTCTGTAGCAGACCAGCATTTCATTTGCAATGTCTTCCTTAAATTTTGTAATCTGTTTTTCATAAACAGCATGTTTTGTCCCGGTTGCTCTGCAAGCCATCCAGTTGTGCCTCTTGACAGGATTGCTGCCTAATCTTCAAATGTTAGCTAGATTTTTTTAACAGTTAAAAAACCATGAAGTCAGATGGATTTCATCTTTAGGTAAGAATTCCCACAGCAACAATATGTTTGCTTATACTCAGTTATGTTTGTACATGTTATGATTATATGCATCCAGAAATAATGCATATAGATTTGATAGCCATTGATAAACTGGAAAGCTAAGGAAGAAAATAGATTTTATGAATATTTCACTGCCTCATCCATCTAAGACTAAGAATGACATTGTCAGAAGTTTCCTCAATCCCACAAATGCTCATTCTCTAATCTTTCGTGTCCTTGGATGTTTGAAAATTTACGGCTAAGGTCTCACTACTCTTAGAAGCTGTATCAGCGCTTGGGTAT
The DNA here is from genome assembly GCA_035582835.1 of Phoebastria nigripes. NCBI lineage: Eukaryota > Metazoa > Chordata > Aves > Procellariiformes > Diomedeidae > Phoebastria > Phoebastria nigripes. The sequence continues at coordinate 995,924 of JAYKAV010002375.1, forward strand.
TTCCCCTCTTTATTCCAGCCATACACACTTCTGTCCATCCTCTGCATGACTCTGCATTCTTTTCACTAATTCATCGGTCTTAAGACCGTTCTGAGCCTTCAGGTGTCTTCAGCCCCCACTTACCTACAACAGCAGGATTTTTTAGCAACCGAGGAATTTTTTTGGACATTATGCCAGAGAACGGTCAGAAATATTTGCATTCCCTGTCATGAAGGGAGTCAGGGCTAACATAATATGAGATTTTCTTGGGGAAAAGTAAGCATAGCTGGTAAAATGCAATAGAAGTGAAATTTGTATTCAGTTTGATTTCCTGTCATCTTCATAGATTATATTTTCCTTTTCTCTTGCTGCTTTACTCCCACTCATTCTCATAATCTGTAAATTACTTTAGTCTGAGATATTTCCTGTGCGTTAACTGTATTTCATTGGCTGCCAATTCAGTCTTCTGTTTCTGGCACTTGCATTTGTATTTAGGCAACATGATGAAAATTAATATCATAATTATACTATTCAAGCAAATCACATGAATTAAATCTGTGTCTAGCCAGCCAAAAATATCTTTGGTTGTCATTGGAGTGTACGTTTTTTTTCCTCCTCAAGTAGCAACACAAGACAGTGGAAAAATTGCTCCTGTGTGGTTATGTTCCATGGACAATTACTCCGCAAAGGAAGAGCAACACTCAGGCTGTTCTCCTTTTTAAATACCAACTTTTAACTTTCCTGTTATGTTATTTCTCGTGAAATATTTACTCTGATTTCCTTGAAGCTCCTACAGAAAAATGTAAGACCGTTCATTCTGAACAGACTTCTAAACAAAACAAGCTAGCGAACCCACGTACCCCACTCTTAACTGCTGAGACACCTGCAGCAAAGCTCCACCACCTAGCACAGGGCTAAGGAAATGCCACAGTGAAACATGCAGTCTTGTACTGGAACCAAGGAAAGTAGGAACCTGGTACTTCCTTGTGCATGGCCACACTAGAAACAGTATATACAACTTCTTTTGTATTTGCCCAGTTGCGATACCCGTTTTGCCCAAACCTTAATGCTCTTGTGTTCCACCGCCATGTGAAGGTCTCCCATATTTCCTTAAAAGGTCTACACTGTGCTATAGCTTTTAGACTGGTGTTTCATTGACTGGGCTTGAACTTTGCTGTTAAATGCTGTCAAAAAAACCTCACCTGAGGGCTTCAAAGGAAGCAAACTGATCACAATAGCAACTGATTGTTACCACTTAAGAAGAAACACACATTCTGCACTAGACTCACTTTACAGCAGGTATTTGAGAATGGTTGGCCATGCAAGTTTTTAATAGAATGAGCTGCAGAGGAATTAATGACACACTGTTAGTATTTTTCACAGACTGGCTGTTTGATATCAAACAAATCTATGGTTAACCCACCAAAGTCATTAATCACTCGAAGCCTCTAATGTCAGACTTCCTAATGGCTTGGGCAACTGCTTTGAAAAGTCTCACATCGTTTCCTGTCAAGGAAATTTCCCTCTTAAGTTCGGCCAGGGTGCTTGAGAGATCAGCTGCTTGTCCCATACACCTTTTTAATTGCAAGAAGTAACGACCTTGTGGTTCATTAAATTAAATGAGACAATGTAATTGTTTTACTGCAGAATATCAGGTTAAATTTATGCACATGTATTTGAAATAATGTTATTGCCGAGATCTAAGCAAACTCCCGTCCAGGCTATTTCCACATTCCAATTTAACATAAGTGATTTGGACACTGATTTAATTGCTGTAGTACAACCCCCTTTTATTTCAGAGGGGCCTAGTTGGTTTTTTTTAAGTCTAAACTCTATAGTGAGTTCAGACAAATCATAATAAACCTTTCTTCCTAGGAAAGGAAAAACAACTACATTGGGTTTCATACCACTCTAATTACATTATTAAAATAATGTCAGTTTATTTGTAGGCAAGGCGACTGTACAAAGCGGTCTGTTTCTCCCCGTATATAATTAAGTTTATTACTTCCTGCCAGAAAGTTACCAGAACACAGGTTAGGAGGAGCAGCTCAGGCAGATCTGAGTACTTGGGAAGAAGATCTTCTTCTCAGTTCAAAACTGAATCCATGTAAGTCTACAGAGCGTGAAGTCCTAGGAGTAAGAAGGGTCTCAGGAGGCCATCCAATTCATCCCCTGCTCAGAGGCACACATGCAAGACCTGAAAGATGCTCATCTAACCAGCTCGCTAAGGCGTTTGGTGGAGAATAACGCTGACCTCCCCAGGCAATGTGTCAGTGCGTCCTGCTCCTCGTGACTGCAAACCCGTGCCTGTGCGTGTAGCCTGAACCTTTCCTGTTCCGCTCCAAGCCCATTACTTCCTCTGCTATTTGCTGCAGATGTAGGAAACAGCCCTTGAAGATGGTTAGCCAGTTTTCTATTTCACTCACTCCAGTTGAGTCAACCTTTCCTTGCAGATCACATTTTCTGAACTTCTGAGCTCTCCTCTCTGTTGGGCCCACATCTTTCTTGAAGAGCAGCAGTCAAAAACAGGCACAGCACTCCTGCTGAGTTGTGAGCAAAGCAGCAGCCATATTTCAGATGTCTACTCCTTGTACCTTCCCATGTGGCATCTTCCTTCTCGTCAACAGCATAACATTGTTGATTCGCATTCTGTCTGTAATCTCTGGATTATTTTCCATACGTATGCTTCCTACCTAACTCTAGTTGTATCATGCTTCTAATAGAGATTTCTTGCTGGAAATAACATTGTGGTCACATCCTGTCAGAATACTTCTTGCGCTCTGCAGGTGTAAGAGGAAAGCAGGAGCTTTCTTACCTGGACCTTACATACACATGCACATGAAGAACAGTTGCCTAATAATGATGTCCCTGCTCATTGGAGGGGGATTGGACTAGATGACCTTTAAAGGTTCCTTCCAACCCAAACCATTCTGTGATTCTATGATCATACTACACCTTGTAAGCAGAGGCTGGAACCATCATTGCAGCTAAAGCCAAAAAGCAGTGTACACGGGGGCATAAAAAGACGCATAAACAATCTTCTACCTTTAAGGTGGAAACATTTGTATGCGTACATACACAGAATATATACATATATATATATATGCACACACCAAAAGATTTGTTCATTGACTTCCAGAAACAAAGCCTAGAAACAATGCCTACATTTATATCAGATACGGGTTTTCTTCAGACACAGCTGTCCAGCTGGATGAAAAAACATGGCTCTTCTCCTTCAAGTAAGAGGAGTAAAAGTGCGATTACATTTGACAGTGACCTCCTCCAAGAGAAAAAGGCAAAGAACTAGACACTGCTCCGTGACATTTAGTTCGGCGAGACCACGAATCCCGGGTGTAGAAGTCCAGTGGGGACACCTCAAACCATCAGCCATGTGGTAAAACATAGTAACTCTCAAAGCAGGATTCAAGAGGTTGAGTCCTGTGAGTCAGTCTTGTTCCCCTCATCGTAAATCCGGACAACAACCTAGATCTTTGCAAAGTGATCCAAGCCCTAACGATGAAAAGTTTCACATGAGAGCAAGACACTACTGTAGCGATTGCTGAAACAACACAATATCATACTTTATTTTCAGTATTTCTTCTTTATTTTGGTTGGGGAATCATTCATCTGTCTCTCCAATCAGCTATTTTCCTTCCTGTCATTTTTTGTGGGTAGACACTCAACTTCATTTTGTGCTCTTTCCCTGTTTCTTCTGCCTACGTTACCTTCTTTTATCTACCCCATCTCTTGCCTTTCCCTTCTTTATCTCAGCCCCTCTTCTTCTGCAGTGGCAATAGGGAAATAGTCTGGAGACACCAAACTCTTCCTGGGCCATTAGCTGGCCTGCAGATGTGCTCTGCTGCTAGTTGTGGAGACAGTCAAAACCAGCAATGGTATTAGAAATAAAAGAGCATTTCACCTCCAACAAATAGTGCTCTGACACTGTCAACAGAAATGATGGTGTGAACGCATTATTGCTAAGTTTCATTCTCTTCACGTGGCCTCTGGGTAAGTTTAACAGTTGATATATGTAAAATTAAAGTGACAATTTAAAAGCCTGTTTGCAGGTTTCTGGCAGGAACAAAAGATCCCTCCAGATCGGTGTGCTCTGATCACCCTGCACGCAGAACTTCAATTGACAGAATAAATCGGTAACAAAGCACGTGGTACTCAGCGCAAGGGCAGGATTGGAGCACTGGGGAAGACAGAGGTGAGAGATTATGACAATTTAATAACAAGCGACTCTTCCATTTCACCTTCTCTCAGCCATTTCCACTCATGCAAACAGCACCAACCCTTGGACTGAGGCCAAAGTATAAACAGATCATCAATTTCAGTAAAAGCTTGAAAATTGAATTACAGCTCTGCAATGCAGATAGCTCTGCTGTCCTGCAAGAAGCGTGAACAGAATCTGCAATTTCCAAACGTAAACACGGCGGCATCCTCTCCTCCGTGCAGAGGAGTGCCCGTGCTGTTGCCAACCTGTGGTTAACCAAACCCTCCAGAGACAGGACAGGGAGCGAAGGAAGAGGGAAGCCCAGCCCAGGGCAGGATCCCAGGAAGGGAAGGTGCACACGGCTACGGAGAGGGCGCAGATAGCCTGGGCAGAGAAGGGAGGCAGGAGGAGGAAGGGTTGCTGTCTGCAAGTGCTTTCAGTTCCTCCTCTGGCTTTGAGAGTGCGTGCCAGGAGATAACGGCATCTCTTCAAAGCTTACCAGGCTTGGTTGCGCTCCCTCAAAATTTAAGAGCTCTTCAGGGGTGAATATTCCGCTCTGATGTTTCCAAAATCTCACAAGGTTTCCAGGCAAAGATTCTCCTTGATTAAAGTGTTACAGACATGTGATTTTAAGAAAATAAAACCAAAATTGGAATCATCCTAGCTCCTCTCCTCCCTACAATTTAAGGAAATATTTCTATACACATTAATGGAAATGCATTTGCAACAAAAATAAATATGCATCATTTCATGTGGACGTGCATGTTTATGCTAAAAACCTGCAAGTCAATTGAAATGTGACTCCTGTTTTCAAAAATGAAATCAACAATTTCAAACTCCAGCTTCTACTTGGCAATTTGTCCATTGACTGATATACACAGTAAATTCTTATCRAAGATCATTAAATCCAGCTATATTGGTGCAGACTAAGGTCTGTTTTTCAGGCAATGCATTCATCACGTAGCTACAATGACAACAGACCCAGCACCACGCAAATCTGTCTTCAGCCCGTTCTCGTTTGTCGCACCATACTCACAAGCACAGCGTTTTGATGCCTGGAGTAAGACCTGCTTCTCCCACCGGCCCCCAGCACGACCTTGGCACGTTGCTTCACACCTCTCCGTCTCAGTTACTTCAACCGTGGAGAAATGATACCAACCAATTTTGTGAAACGCTCGAGGTATACCAATGAAAAGTGTTACCTGATGGGGGTCATTTGTAGCAATGAGGAGAAGCAGCCCAGCTTGCTCTCATGCCAGGCAGGGTTTATACAGCTGACTTCTCGAAAACCTGGGCAGAAAACTAGCCTGCGCGTGGAAGAAAGAGCCCCAGAAAGACGGAGTCCTTTCCTGCCACCTGAAACCTTCAGCGTGTCAGACTTGTCACGACTAATGTAAGTTATGCAAGTTCAAAAACGAACAACGTTTCAATATTTAAGCTACTGTGTCAGCCTACATCTTGAAACCCAGCTCTCACCCCTGCGTCACCTGCTGCCCAGGCCCCCAGGAGCGATGGGGGCTCCCCGGGGTGGCAGGGCAGGAAGTAGGGGGGCACCGGGGGCAGCCCCAGCTCAGCAGTGCCCGTGGCGGGGCAGGGCAGGGCTGCGGGGAGCTGGAGATCAGCGCTGCTGCGGCATCGCTGGGCAGGGGCTGATGGCCCCGGGGGCCAAAATGGGGCCCTGGGCAGGGTGGGATGAGGCCAGGCAAGGACTGTAAGACCTGTTAGTGCTCCCAGGGCCTGGCACTCTTTTGCAGACAGGGCAAGTCACTTCATCCTTTTTTGCTTCATTTCTGCTTTGTAGAGTAGTCAAAACTGAGCTTTCTCCTATCTACCAAAACTACAAATTCTGCACAGCAAGAAAACTTTTCTTGCCACACAGCCCAAGGCTCAACAGAAGATCCGCAGATGCTGTGGCAGAACATTGTTCATAACATGCTTGCCAAGAAAACTCTGTTACTCACACAGATCAGTCATCAAAGCTTCCATCTATCCTTATCTGAACACCAAAAGGGAACTGAGAGCTCTCCAAAAACTTCACAATCACTAACATCTCACTCGTCACAACTGTTCGTAATTCCCTGCATCTGTCTTGCATCTGTTTTCATGTATCCGCCCCCTCAGTAAGTTGCTAGCGAGATAGTGCAGGGCTCTTTCAGTCTGACAAAAGTGAACCAGCTCCTCAGGTTTAATTTCCAAGGAAATTCCAATTTCAACAAAACACCAAGAAAAAACATTTGATTCCTCTTCGGGGGGGGGGGGGGTGCATGCAAGGGAGGGGAGGGAGAACCACAATTATCTTCCCACCAGAGAACATTTGCTCTCACTTAGCACCTTTCCCATGTGCATATCAGAGCACCTTTACAAACTGGGTTAACAAGGAAAAAAAATGCTGAGGACTTTTCAACCAGCTCTGAAAGCAAGCTCCTAGTTGAAGAAAGAAAGAAAGAAAGAGAGAAAAAGTGGGATGTTATTCCAGAAGATACATTCCTAAAGCACTGAGCTGGCTGGGACTCCAACATGAAGCCAACATCTCCCTCCAAGTTAATTCCTGCCTACCTTCAAGCTTGAGTTGGCTTATTTAGCAAGCACTATGCATCTCTTAAAATAGTGATGATTAGAGAAAGCTGTGGAAAGAATCAGCTGCAGATGCTCTTCCTTAGCCTGCTGCTATTCTCTAGAGGAAGGGACAGTTGTTCAGGCCCTGATCACTGCCCAGTCACCTGAAGGCCTGACACAGACCTAGCTTCACTGCTGCAAGTAAAGCAGTGCCTGGAGAAGTGGTCTTTTACAGCAGATGCTACCACTCCTTTCTAACGAAGGGCGATACCACCTGATTTGTTCACAATATTGATGTGAAGGTTTTAAACCCAAGCTTAGTGGTTCTTCTGAGGGCTGCAGATAGGAGCAGGGCTGCTTTCACTCTACTCCGTCATTTGGATTCTTGAAGTCAAGAGAAAGCAGCAATGCTGTGGGTTAACCCCAGTAGGCAGCCAGACACCACACAGCTGCTTGCTCACGCCTTCCCTCCCAGCAGGATGGGGAAGAGGATCAGAAGGGCGAAAGTGAAAAAACTCATGGGTTTAGGTACCATTTAATAAGAGAAAAAAGACAAAACAAACAAGGAATGCAAAAAAGCAGCTGCTCACCACCAGTTGACCAATGCCAGTCCCCAAGCAACTGCAACCCCTGGCGAAAAACCCCCTAGGTCTACCACGCTGAGTATGGCATGGGATATCCCCGTGGGTCAATCTGGGTCTGCTGTCCCAGCTGCGTTCCCTCCCAGCCTCTTGTCCACCCTCAACATACTCACTGGGGAGGGGGCAGCGTGATAAACAGAAAGCCTTGATGCTGTGCAAGCACTGTTCAGCAGTAACTGAAACATCCGTGTGTTACCATTGTTTTGGTCGCAAATCCAGAAACACAACACCATACTACCGTGAAGAAAATTAACTCTATCCCAGCCAAAACCAGTACAAGCACGTTGCATTAGCTCCTACCCCCAAACAGCTATTCTCAGAGTAGAAACAAATTCCTGACAAAGCAATGTTTGTTTCAGCCACAAATAATCTCAAATGATACTGTTTGTCTCCCCACATTTCGAAGTCCCATTTGAGTAGAGAGTAAGGTATCTTGTATTAACTGCGCCCATTTCAGCAGAACCTTCAATCATTCTCCCACAATCAAAACTTATTATGTCATGACTAAAGGGGTAAAAGTCATTAACCAACAAGGTACCTTTGTATGATTTTCAGCCATTCTGAACCCAGCAAGGAACATAAATCAACTTAAGCTGCAGGCACACAGTTCCTGAAGGTGTTTTGTGCACTAATGATTTGAATTTTTAACTTGTTTTAGTTTTCCTTTCCTTACATACTCTAGTAACTCCCTGAAGTTTGTCTTAGGTTTATATGATCCTTTTTTACCTTTGAGAAATGTATGAAGTATGATGTTCCAAATGACAATGGATTTGCACACACTTACCCACTTATCTTCCCCCCCCCNGAAAGAGTAACAAATCAAAGCAATTTAAGTGTACAACTTCATACAGGTTAAATTTATCCAGCTGGACCAATTAAGAAAAGCTAAATCCCAATTAGTAACAGTTAAAAAACTTGTTTGTAATTTCTGGAATAGTAATTAGAGAAGAATTAAAATTTCTAGATGAGAAAGCTCTTCCTCTACATCTAATGAAACGCACTGGAAGAAATTGTGACCTTTTAAACAGCTAAAAATGAAAAGATGGCATTAACACTTCCACAGAAGCTACCAAAAATAGCCCCAAAACAAAACAATGAAGAACAGCTACTTTAATGTGCTACTTCAGAGACTATTTCCATGCTGAATACTTAGCTGAAAACAACTTCTTGTGCCAGATCCAAGACCTTCTGAAGTTACTAATATTCTGCCATCAGCTTCAAAGGGAACAAGATTTGCCTTGCAAAATAATCAAGAGAGCTGCAACTATTTACAGGCAACTTAATTTATGGCAGCTTTGGTTGCAACAGCTACAGAATTTAGAAAGACAATTAACTGTGTAAGTAAAGTGTTCTGGTAAGCACCCAATTCAAACACTTTAAATATAAAGATAATTAACTCTCTCAAATTCCAAATAATCAGGTTGTAACATTCTATACAAAAAATGTTCCTCTGAGGAGAATGGGGGTGGGACATCTTTAATATGTATCCAGCGTACACATTTAACTATTACACATATAAAACGGCAATAAATTCTATACAGAAATTTATTGTGCAAGAATGATTTTCATGCTCATTTACAATGAAATAATTAGTTTTAACAAATAATCATGCCATTGCTTAATTTTAACACTAAGCAGAATATTTACATTCAAGTTTACAAGTTTGTTCAAGTTCCATGTATGGTATTGTCAGAATTAAGTAAGAATGCATCTTCAGATCAAAGTTTGCATTTTTTACATTAAAATATCACTGCCTTTCAGACATTTACTGGAAATGACAAATTTCCTTTCTTTGCAGTACCATCATTTCCCAGCTACTGTACTGGGAAAAAACAAACCCAACTTGCAGAAATCAGGATCACAAACATACACCAATCTCCAATTAGCCAGGCATTTCCAACTTGTTAAACAGAAAGAAGGCTGGAGTGTACCTCTGTATAAATGACTGCCGGAGGACTGTTTGTCATCCCTGCAAGAGATCATGCCTTACAAAAGTGAGTCTCAGGACAATTCTTTCATAGAATCTTATACACAAAGAGATCTGTTTTGTCAATATGGAAGCGAATATCTTATAATAGCACGTAACACACTTTGGAACTTTTCGTTCTTTTTTTTTTTTTTTTTTNTTTTTTTTTTTTTTTTCTAACCATAGGGATGACTAGAACACAGCATTATGGTCTGGCACTTTTTTAAAAACAAAAACAAACAACAAAAAAAATCCCAAAACACCCCACCCAAAACATATGCTGTATAGTGGTAATTTTAAAAAAAATAAATCAGCAGTTCACGAACAGTTGAAAAATATTTTTAGTGTGCAGAAATTCAAACTGTGACTTTTTGGTGCTGCTGCTTCTTCTTCACCCTCTATGATCTAAGACAAGTTCAGACTTCAGCCCACATTTTATTAGCCTGCACACAAATCTCTTGCTCCTTCGGCAAAGGTTGCTCAGTTATCTCCCACCCACCTCAACCCCCCTTTTATTTTTTCAACTGAGGTGAGAATCAGCTAATACAATATGCAAACTCAGAGATGGTTCTGAATTGTAACTTGTCATGGTCCTGTTAAACAGCTGAAAAATGCGACAGAATTTTTGTTTACTTTCACAGTTCCATGTGAAGCCTACTATTGTAATCCATACTTTCATATCAGTGCTTCATCTTCTGTCTAGGTTTCACAGAGGCCTGTAATTGTAACAAAAGAATCAGAGCATACCTGCCAATATGCTGCCCTGACTATTACATAAGGGACAAAGTATAGTGATTGTCTTGGATTTTGGCTATTAATGTTATGGGGAGATACTGATTTTGAAGATGCAAACCTAAACATTCCCACATTTTAAACAATCTTTGTATTTGGCAGAGACTATTTCACTTTTTCTGTCTTCACGTTGTGACATCTCCTCCAGAACTTGTGGGTTGAGAAACAACCGTAGAAGATTGTACTGGTAACATTTCTAACTCAGATTCACGTACAAAGATGACTGCATCTCCACTTACATTTATTAAACACTGGGCCTGAAAAAAAAAGGACAATACGCAGTTACCAAACATTAAAGAACTACATATTTTATGTTTATTTATATCTGCAGATAATAGGAAAGTCGACAGAGATCAGAGAAGGACAAATTATTAGAATTTATTAGTGAGGCAATCCTGCCATATTTCCTTTATATCTACTCACTTGTGTACTTTCAAACACGTAGACAGATTCTTATAAGACCACCACAAATGAACTATCTGGGTAGCTGTACTTCCCTTCACTACTGTTTTGAACATATTTCATGTACCAAAACAACTATATTCAGTTGTCATCTTTACTAATAAAGTTTTGTCCCTTTATGTCCAAAATGGAGCATTTTATATCAGCAACTCCATGTAAAAAGGATGAAAATCCTAACATTGCAACATCAGAAAAGCTAAGTAAGTTCAGCACTACTATTCTACTGTTTCCTGCAATTTACTTCACTCTAGTGAACTTAGTACTTTTACCCATTTGGGTATTTATGAAGCATACTTGTAATTTCGTGCTAACTCAAGTGTTCAAGAATGCTCTTGGCTTCTTTAAACAGGCATTATGATGAGAGATCCAGAAGTGTTACACAGACATGGCTCTACAGCATTCTTGTTTTTTAAATACATAAAAATGTGTGTTTGTGTCATACTAGTCACAATAGCTTTGTTATTTCAGATAATAATTTACCTGATTTTTGTTTGGATTCTCCATAAAAACACACTGCTTCATTATGTATGAGACAACGGCATTCCCTCCTAAAGCTGCAACATGAGCTCTCACCATTGCAAACACTTCAGCAATAAAAGCATGGAGAAAACCACTGACACCACCCTCCTAAAATGGAGAAGAGAAAAAAACAAAAAAACAAAAAAACAACCAAACCAAAAAACAACGTTTTATGTTAGGTATTGCTACAAGATGCTGAATACTTTTCTTACATTTTTATCAGCTGAATATTTCAGTGAATCCTAAATGGTATATTGTACATAACTTAAAAGCTATTCACTGTTTAATGGGTCACAGTTAAAAATCAGACCAATGGAACTTACTGTTTGAGGAAAAGAATCAGAAGTAGGTTATTCATTTGAGACTGGTATTCTTTGTAGTCAGTATATTACATATACTCGTACTTTTCAGACATTCCTACACCTCTGCAGGAACATGTACTATTCCACTGACAGCTGAATAATGAGTTTTTCTTTCATCAAGAAGGATACTACCCATTTTTTTGAAAACTGGGAAGCAGATAAAGAATAATTTCTACTGAGGATTAAGAGATTTAGACTGCTTGGAAATTACTGCTAAGGAGTGGCCATTACCTTTGGTCACTGCAACTTCACGTATGCTAATGACTGTCATTAGTTCTCAACGTTCACTAAAGAAATAATCCCTCAGAATACAAAGTAAGCAAGGGACAGAGCAGAGACTTGACAAGCAAGCTATTCAAGTTTTTTTTTCCCTTGAAGCCCAAAAGAACTTCTGGCCATCCCATTTAGTGAAGTTTTTTGACTTGATGGTGCTTGTGGGGGATTTTTTACTTCTTTGGTGCCGAGCTGAATAATTTAAATTGCTGTGAAAGGAGGAGAAGGAAAACAATGAAGTGTGTTTTTTTCTAGACAATCCTTATGAAAGAATATGAGCAACTACATTGTGGGGGGGGAACCCAACACACAAAAACCAGGCAACAAACCAAAAAACTAAAAATCCACAGAAAAAACTAAGGAAAGAAACTGATGAAACAGAGCTCACTATTGGTTCAAAATACCTATAAAATTTCAAAATGAAAGTGAAAGGCAAGACCACTAGACTTCCCACATGTGTATATGCCATTGGAGAAAATGAAAGAGGTAAAAGAAGAGGCTAAGCTGAACTTCAACAAACATGGACTGCCCTCATATCTAGTGGAAAAAGTATAATCTACCCTGATCAGACTCATAAGACTTTAGGAAACATATCTTGGATGAAAATTAACATACAAAAGGCAAGTGTAATTTCACCAATCCAAGCATAAAGCATGAACGAAGTCAACTGCAGCCAGAAATCAAAATTTCAATGTAAGTTTGTCATTCCTCATGAAATTTTGATTTTGTCCGAGTGTTTTAATAGTTACAGCAACTGATGGGAAAAAAAAAATCTGTAATATCATAAACTTAATACAAAATTTGATGACAACTGATAACAAAAGATTACAAATATCCACCTGTAAATGGCAAAACCTAAAAGCAATGGATAAATTGGACTTTAAATTATCACTAATTTTTGAAGCACAGTGTCTGGTATATACTTCAGCTTATGAAAGCATTCATAGGGCCTCAATATTCTTTAAATTACCATAAGCAAAATATAAAGCAATACAAACACAAACGCTGCTAATTATTTTTCTGTAGAATCTGAAACACACTGCTCGAGTTGGATATAATGACCACTCTGTTTTGACTCTGTTACAGCCTCAGGGCAATACTGTGCAACCAGTATTAAAACTGGTTCGTAACTCAGCCTATGCAGCTGAAATAGATTTAAATTAGCTGCCCTGGCTGCTGGAAATAGCACACTGACAGTATCACAGAAACTGTACAACCATCCCAACTTCATGGAGGAATTGAATCCAATACTTGAGCAACCTACCTCCGCTGAGATCAGCTATCATAGTTACCAAAGCTTGCTTATCAGCTACTTAATTTGTATCTACAGAAGCTTCAGTTAGTACAGAAATGTCATGTAACCATTTCCTGGTCATACCATATACATCCTTTTGAAAATGCTGTCTTTTTCACATAGATTTCTCAAGTTAAAAGGGGCCGTAACTTGCAAGATCCAAACAAGATGCTTGTCTGATCAAAGTTTCTCTAGAGAGCTCACAACTCATTTTTATGAAGGCTGATCATTTTTATTAACATCTGCTATGTAATTTTATCAATGCGTAATTAGCAAGAAACAGCATACTCTTCAGCACTGACAAACCAGGTAAGAGGTACATGCTATTTCTGTAGCCAGAAATTGTAGCAGAAGGATGCAGCTACTTCCCAAAAGGACACGAAAATGATGAGGAACATGTCTTGCATTTTTCCATTCTCAGAGGAGTATCTGTTGTCCGGATCCAGACTGGAGATCATTGTTTTGAGTATCACTAGCTACACCCTCTAAGCTGCTTGTGTGGTTATATACTCTACGGCATGCTTTTTAGACGTTCATCACACAGAGCTATGTTACTGAGAATGCACAGAAAGTTATATTAAAAATCAGCATAATGTTATATATGTTATGGGAAACCTTGTATTAACCAAAGAACTCTAAAATCCAAATACACTGTGGAAGTTCATCATTGAGCTTGCTAAATCAGAGAAGAANTTTTTTTTTTTTTTTTTTTTTTTTTTGCATTTAAATTAATCTCAGTTTTGGGTTCAAATGATCCCAACCACCATTGCTGGTCAAAGACCTATTTTTTCCAAATAGTTCTGTTTAAGAACTCTTTAGTTTAGTGTTATATCCAAATTCAACAACAATGGCAATGGTTAAGCAACCCCTTCCTAACGTTGCCAAACACAAAGCAGCTCTATATGCTCTATGACAAGAGCAGTGCAATGCAATTTACTCCCCATTCAGCACCTACCCTCAAGTGATAAAAATTCTATTCCCTTGCTGTGCCATACCTCAACTCAAACCTGTTCAGATATTTACCTTTGATTACTATAATTAACAAAAAGTGCTAGTCCCTGATATACAGCTCACCTCACGCAAAGAAGTGGTTTCTCGTATAAAAAACATGTTGATTATCCCAAGATATTTGGTTATTTTTGCCCCAGGTAGAAAAGAAAGAGGTGTCATCTTAACAACTGAGACGGTAGAATTGGTGCATGATGGAACAGAACGGTGCCGTAAGTATCCCTCAGCCAATGGACTTGCTTTATCAAGTGAAGCAGCTAAAGAGATGGGAAAAAAGAAGAGAAAGTAACTATCAAGTAAGATTGATTACTGTTTCTCAAAACACAAAAACTCTTCTTTATGGTTTCCAAATAGCTTGGTGACAACATTCAGCTGCCTGTGATGCTCAGCCATATCATGTGAGAAAGGAAATTATCATGCAATGCATGCAAAAGGAGACAAAAAGCTGAAATGGAATTTATTTGGAAGAGTGGCATTCCTGCAAAGGAAAACATTGAGGCGAGTAGCTGCACATACAACAATCAGTTATAAAGTGAAGGTAAAGAAAAAAGTGCCAACATTTTGAAATACGTATTCTGCTGGAGGAACAAATTATAGGAAGTGTGAAAGTTGTTGTGTTTCCCCAGTGCAGCATTTTCCATTAAAACAGATATTAATCTCTGCTAATTTAAGCAAGATAGTCAGACCTGCGGCCAAAGAACTACTGAAAAATAACTCACCACTTGCTAATTTAGTGACCATTGCCTTGACTGTCACCTTGGTGATTGCTTCCTGTTTCTCACCAAAAATTTTCCAAGATCATATATACACCTACATCCATGCAGTGTATGTTATATAATTAGTAGGCGTACACATTTATTGATAACTAATTTTTACTAAGTGAACAGAAATACTGTATTTTGCTTTTTATGATACTGGTTCATAAACCCTGTATTAGCTTACAAAGACATTAACAATGTCGGCAGTTTTCACACTCAGGTACTCATTCTACATGTGATCTGCAATACTATTGCTAGGCAGGAAACTCCACTATTCACCACTGGGAAATCAGAGATATGTCTCAGATTATCATAACGTGGTAGAAACAGCCGCCTACTTGTCTTAATTGATCCGCGCCTTATGGTCTGAGCTTTCAGTTTAATGAGCTCTATCCAGCTGTTGCATCTGTCTGCAAAGGAACTGTAATCAATTGACGTTGCTGAAAACACAGACAGAAAAACAAAAGAAAAAACAAAGAAAAAAAAATATGGATGATGTCTCTTGCTCATCTCAATGCTCCATTTGAGGAAGCAATTATCTGTGTCTGAGAGAGAACAAACATCCCTTTCCAGGTCTCTTTAAAGGAAAAGTTACAGTATAGGTTTGGACTTGTCCAAACCAGTGTACCGATTTCTGGTGATGTCCCAGCTGTGAACCAACTGCCTGACTGGGACTTCATCACTGAAAAAACATGCAAATACAGTCATTAACGTCTTATGCTAGATTATTTTTTTTTAATCTCATTTTAGGTATTAAGTTCTGGCTTCTTTAAGTTTATTTAAGCCTTGTTTAATTTTAATTTTCATTGCTATTCTTTTCCTCACAAAGAGCTGCTGATCATGATTTAAACTTCCTAACTATCTTTATCAATATCTAACCTACAGACTGAAAAAAAGCTTTCGTGATGAGGATAAGAGTCACAAGCTGAAACAACACCTCAGTTTTAAACACAGATGAATTTTCCTTACAAAAGGCTGTCCTTCCCCCAACATCCTCCCTCCAATACCACCCCCATTATCATTACAATGAGAAGTAGAGTTGTTTCTGCTATGACTTTTGGTATTAGTTGCAGGGGTGTTTGCGTATCTTTAAAAAAAAAAAAGTTTTGCAAACACCGTTTCTTCATTATCCTGAAGAAACGGAAGGAACACATGCTAATTTCAAATTAAGACAAGCAAAAAAGCTCTCTCTCAGGGAACTAATTTTCTGTCAGATAGTGATATCAATATATCTGACAGAGATACACTGTTATTATTAACAAATCTGACTTTTGTAATTAAAAAACACATCAAAATATTATGATATCATTAAGCCACACCAGAGCATGCATTCTCAGTTAACTAGTAACACTTCCTGGATTAAGACACATCCAAAAAGAGTATACCAATATCCCAAGAATGCTCATTCTGTTCTGGCATATGGCTAAATTAAGTAAACTCACCTCTCTGAGCAGCAGGAATACCTGTGTGGGAACTTGCACCCTCCAGGACTTCTAATAAGACAAAATGAATTCCATTCAGATAATGTATGAGCAGAGTCATGCAGTACAGCTTTCTTCTTATAAAAAAATAAAATCAGAGTAAAATACAAGAAAAAAAAAATCTTCTATATATACTATACTATGTACTTTGACAGCATATAATAAATAGCTATAAATAATTAACTTTACTAAATCTGTCTTGCAAATTATAATATGATCAATTACCAAAGGTCATTACTGTATAARGTTGTACACAAATATTTTTAATGTAAAAAAGGGATCAATGTATTAAATAAGCTGCTAAGTAAATGTAACTACAATGAAACCTCAAGTCTACTTGTGAAAAAATGACAGATGAAATAATTATCTAGTTGAAAGCCTCTAAAATGATGTACAGTACAATATGGAATGTGAAAAACATCATGAAAAGTGATACACGTGAACAGGCTACCCTCTACTGGTCAGTGCCCATTATACAAGTAGCACTGTCTAGTAACAGTGAAAAAGACACCAGTCAGAAATTTCTGGATAGCTCCTCTTTTTGAAAATGAAAGATTAACAGTATCATAATGTGACCAATTAAAGGTTAAGCACACACAAATGCCTAAAAATAAAAAATAAAATAAAATTAGAAAGAAAAAAAAAAACAAAAAACAAAAAACAAAGCAATAAGTATATTATTGCTGAAATCAAACTGACCTCTGAAAATACAAGTAAACATTGGCAGGCACCCTCCTTTATACAACTTATGTAATTGGCAAAAAACAGAGCTCTTTAACATTTTAGTAAAAGAATATTTAGGATAATTCACAGATACTAAATTTCCTATCACTAGCCATTTTGGTGGGTAGATAATCCAACAATGGAGAAGGAAGTAAAGATAGCTGATTTCAATGAATGACGACCTAATTTTTAATGCAGTCACAGAAGAATTGTGACAACCATTCTTGAAATGCAGCTCTATCTCAGGTAAAATAAAGCATCTGTTTAACAGCTAGAATGTGCTGCACTGTACAAATTGTTTACTATGCAAGTTTAGGCTCCTTTCACTTCAAAAAAAATTGCATGCAATTTCGCTCAGCTGAACAACCAGTATTTGCTAGATAAAGTATTTCCCACCATGAAAACTATGATATTAATTATTTGAGGCTGAGAATACATGGAGTCATTTTATATGGGCCATTTACAGAAGCAAAGCAGTATGAGGCAAAGAATTATAAATTACTTAATAATTAGGCTTAAGTCAAATGACACCCAACACCCAGTGGCTTGCAGCATTTTCAGTATTCTAAATGCAAAGATAGAAGAAATCTATCTAGATGGGAAATCTGCAAAAGAATATACACAGAACGATCAGTCAACCCACCTTATGCGACTCTCAAAAAATTTGACTTCAGGAGTGAATATATCCATTATGCTTAGGTGGCAAAGAATATTTAAAGCATGTGAAAGTACAGATATTCTAAAGCTACTGCAACAACAAAAGAGCAGAACTCAAAATCAGTAAAAACCAATAGTTCAGCATTCTTCCATTTAACTGACCTTTAGCTGGTGAGAATGGTTGAGAAGCAAGGGGATCAGAGCAAAGTTCCAATGGAAACTGTAGCTGTTCTTCATTGTCTGTAGATGCTTCAACAAAGAAAACATACCCAATTGATAATTAACCCCCAAAATAGGATTTGCCAGTAATAATAAGCACTACAGATTCAATTTAGTCAGGTCTGACTGGAACAGGTTTTTTCAGCATACGCATATAGTGATGTATGAACAGTTAGATGCCTGACAATAAATCCAGCTGCAAAATTGAACAGAACCTGTGTTCCATTGAACAGGATTTGATTTAACATTTTCAGGAAAAAAATATTAAGTCAATTCATGTATTTTAGATTTGATTCTGCAGTTGGATATGAGTTAGCTATACATTACAGTAAAAAGTAACATGTGATTCATTTCACATAAAAGAAAACAAACAATTTACTGTTACTATTTAAGAAGTAAGGTATAACTAATGTTTTAGAAACATATGGCTCTGTTCTACTACCTAATTGCATTCTTCAGAATGGAGTCTCTTCAGAAAAAGTTCTGTCTAAATTCCCATATCCAGATTGCATACATACATTCCTAGCATAAGATGGTGCTTCATTAGCAAGATGACATACGCAGATTGCAGCAGTCTCTTCTATTCCCTCCATAACGCTATATGCTTCATTGATCTCCAAAAATATTACTGACCTACTTAAGGGTTTTCTGGAGTTTTTTTGAAGTATTATGAATAATTTATTTTCTGCCTTCTTGAAGTAAGGACAAAATTGGCTACTTATAAGAACAAGTATTCTCTAATGACTTACACCACATGTGTTTCAAAATACAATGGAAATGTCATCATCTGTTACACTAATTCTTTAGAGAAAAATATTCGAAGAAAGATGGTACATGGAATAAGGAAATACCGAACATTTTTTCATGTTACTGTAAGTTGGTTGATTATGTACAAGCAAATACCTAATACTTGATAAGTAAGTAATCCTGCTGGAGGTCACATATATGAACTCTAAAAACCTCTATGTTATGACTTTACGATTTTATAGAACCTCCCCGTAAAAACATGTATATGTAACTGAAATTAAAATGTAGATTCATTAGGTATGGGGGGGAGGGGGGGAGATATGAGATAATCTTTTTCTTTCCTTTTACATGCCTCACAACATTTACCTCTTTGCTGTGATTTTTCTGTAGGGGCTTTGTTGGCTTGTAATGCTTGGTTTTTGTCAAATGTAATTGCAACAGCTGTGACCGCAATCTGCAAATCAGAAATATACGGCATATTAGGTAACTTAATCTCTCGTGCAATCTGCAAAAATAATTTTGCAAAAAAGCTAGCTTTTTCCATAGAAAAATAATGGGGGGGGGGGGGAAATCATCTAAGTAGACATATCAAAAACTCTGCATGAGCATGAAAGGTAATACTAAGGTCCGTTGTTAGAATATACACCTGACAGTGTTTGTCCCACATTTATGATTTTGTTCATCAGTTCTTTCCTTCTTTCTTGGTGAACCGACATAAAAAAGAATCATAAAAACTCATTATCGTTGTATTTGTAAGAAAGAGAGAGAGAGATATGTTTAATTGATCACAAGAATGATGCTAAACTTCTGAAAAAAACATTTTATTTAAAAATAATGACGTATATTGCATCATCTTGAAACTGAAAGGAAAAAAAAAAATCAGACAATTGTAATGACAGCATACTTAGAAARCTAGTGTGCCATATTCTTGTACTGTATGTGGTAACACCTTTTAATGGATATCTAGTCAGGGCTTTTCGTTTCCTATCAACTAAAAAGATACACACTATTAAGATGCACTGTGCTCATGAAATGCCATGTAGTCCCATGATTCTCAAAACTGGTGAACTCCACAGGTCATTCTTTTTCTTCACCGAAGATTATGGCCTAAAGTTTTACTTCAGAATTCACCAGACATACTAGTAAATGAAATCCTAGCCTAGTTTACTCTGAGCAGCAAATGTTAATTAAAGGCCAAAACTGGCATGCCTACATGTTTAAAGTCAAAAGAAGCAGTTTACTTACCTGAACTAATTCATCCTCTGGTAGAGCAACTGTAAAATTTACATGACAAAGGCAGCAGGGAACCATAGATCGTAGTTTAAAATACAAGCTCTGTTGAAGACAAGGCATTATTTGTGTTACTCCAAAAAATGTATGGCTTATTTCAGAGAAATTAAAGATCAAAACTCTTTTCATAGTAGAAATCGTCTAATCATATTAATTTTTTTTTTTGAAGAATTACAGGTGTGAAAAGTCAGGATAGAATGCAATCTACTGTGTAGCAGTCTTTATATTTCTGTTTCTACAGTACACTAGCAATCAAAGGACTCATACCGATTCAAAAAGCTTTGGAAATCCTTAATATACTAAGAAGGATGAATCTATTTTTAGAGCAGCTTACAAACTAATTACAGAGACTTTGTAGTCTAATTCCAAGAAGTAATTATGAAGAAAATTTTATTTTCAATATAGCCTGAATTTTACTTCGCTTTCATTTGAACAATTTAAAAAATGTTTGAAATGAGATTCTTACCTTCAACAGATTCTCACAGAGATCATTAAAGTTCTTATTAAGTGTTTGATTTGTTAGGTTAATGTTGCTTAATCTGGATACTCTTACTGCTGTGAACATCTGAATTAGAAACAAACACACTTATTTTTTTTCCAACATATGCCTGTATGTTATATTAAAACCAAAACAAATCCATAAAGGCGGCAAATAATGCGTAACATGGGAGAGGGAGGGGAAGAGGGAGGGGGATGGAAAGAAAAGGAAAAAACTGTAGCAACAGTAAGTCAAGAAAAGTGCTTATTGCTTACGAAATTTTACAAACAAAAGGCAAGTTTTCTGTGAACTAATGTATATGAATATGGACATGAGCCAGCAATGTGCGCTCACAGCCCAGAAGGCCAACCGCATCCTGAGCTGCATCAAAAGAAGCGTGGCCAGCAGGTCGAGGGAGGTGATTCTGCCCCTCTGCTCTGCTCTGGTGAGACCCCACCTGGAGTACTGCATCCAGCTCTGGAGCCCTCAGCACAAGACAGACATGGACCTGTTGGAGCGGGTCCAGAGGAGGGCCACAAAAATGACCAGGGGGATGGAACACCTCTCCTATGAAGAAAGGCTGAGAGAGTTGGGGTTGTTCAGCCTGGAGAAGAGAAGGCTTTGGGGAGACCTTATTGCAGCCTATCAGTACTGAAAGGGGGCTTATAAGAGAGATGGGGACAAACTTTTTAGCAAGGCCTGTTGAAACAGGACAAGAGGGTAGATTTAGACTAGATGTAAGGAAGAAATGTTTTACGCTGAGGGTGGTGAAACACTGGCACAGGTTGCCCAGAGAGGTGGTAGATGCCCCCTCCCTGGAAACATTCAAGGTCAGGTTGGACGGGGCTCTGAGCAACCTGGTCTAGTTGAAGATGTCCCTGCCCACGGCAGGGTGGTTGGACTAGATGACCTTTAAAGGTCCCTTCCAATCCAAACCATTCTATGATTCTGTTCTATGATTCTATGAATATATGAAACAAGTGATTAAGCAAGATACGAAATACTCTTATGTTCTTTTTTCTTGCTTCATAAAGGAGTCATTCTACCTGCTACATAATTTGTTAACTGCTGTTGAAAATTATATGTTAATTATGTACAATAATGTAGACAATAATGGAATGTCATATACAGATACACAGGCAATCCCATCAACCTGAGAGTATGCTGCTGGTGCAGTCATACTGTTTTCCGGTTTGAGCCATGCTTCTGCAAAGCACAGTCTCGCATTGTGCCAATTAGGTGTAAAAGCTCACTTAGATAGATCTGTTTTAACTCTCTCTATATGAGACTGAATTGTGTTGTACAAACAGGACCAAAATGTTTAAACTTAATTATAAATGGAATTTTTCTCTACTCACCAGACTGGCTTTATCTAGTTCTTATTTATCTTACCTATTAATGTTATCATATTCAGTATCTCACACTAAGTAACACAGTCAACAATTTGTTTCTTTTAAGAGGCTTCAAAATCTAGCCAACCTCTTAAAAATGCCCCAAACCTTAAAGTTCATATTTACTGTAATAATTTTCTAATTTTTGTATTTTTGTACCAGGTTCTCTGTTACATAACAGCATTGGAAAAAAACACTGAGAAACAGGTTCTCATACCCTATTTTTCTTACGAAAATACTACTTTGATTTCTAACACAAGAATATCCTTTTAATTTATCTTTCAAAATTAGCGATCTCTAATACATATATTTAAATTACTACAGCATATTTCAACACAATTTGGAAAAACAGTTTTAATTTTCTTTGAATAACCTTACTTGAATTTCCGGTGTCCAGTTATTTATACCAGGCATAATTTCTGTGTTGCAACTGTAAAAACCTGTAAAGAAAATATTTGGGGAAATCTATGTTGCACACTGAAATATAAAAATACTTTCAAAGAAACATATGTGACCTTACTTTATGTTTTGCAAGTATTTTCCCTCATGCGTTTTTGAATATTGAACAATATACCAGAAATAAGACCAACATTCAAAAAACAAACGTAGCATCTGACGAATACAATATAACATACAAAAGAAACACATGCTTTCTGTTATTCATACTTCAGTGAAAAAATGGATAGGAAAGATGGAACTCACCACTTATAAAACACTAATTCACTACAGAATTCTTATTCTGAATATTTCTTCAACTGCCAAAAGGCAAGGCCAGAAGTATCATCATGCTGAGGAACACGAGAGGGGCTACAATGGCATGAAATGCAACAGTGACAGTTGCTCCCCATGAAGACTGGGTAACTCATGTCATCTGATGCTAAGACTAATTGGTGACTGCTTCACGGAGCCACTCCTTGTGGAACCCACAAAACAAGAAACTCCTGACTAGTTGGTCCTGAGCAGGGAGAAGCGTTCAAAGAAGTTTTTTAGCTGTGATCAAGATATACTTAAGCATTCTTGTACAAAGGGCAAACACCCAAAATCCACTACTGCTCTGCCTAGTTTCTAATAGACAAACTACATACAAATGAGGAAACGTACTAAAAAGGTGTGATAGGAAAAGCTAAAAAGCTAACCTTTGACAGACAGCATAGAGATGCTTTAAAGATACTACCTAGAGACTGAGTGCAAATATGTAGCACTTACTAACAGAGACTTGAAAAGACAAAAAAAAGAAAAAAGTATAATGACTAAACAGCAGGGTAAGAAAAGTTATAAAAAGCAAATAGGCAATGTTGAAAATCTAAATATATAGCTAAATGAGCATAAAAGAGATAAATCTGGTAGAGCCTATGTAAAGGCACAAAATAAGCTAGAAAAGAAATTGTGTAGCAGCTTGCAGAAGGTATAAATATTAATGGCTTTTCTTTCAGAACATCAAAAGCAGAAATCTTGTTGAAGAGTCAAGTAAGGTATAGAAGGAATATGCAGAGATGATAACATGGTAGTGGAAAACATGCWTTTTTTTTTTTTTACATCAACATTCACCATGGTAGTGGAGCTTTCCACAATAGTGGAGAACAAGTCCCTTGTTTATTTTCCATCAGAGAACCTGTCTTAAAAGTGTCTGAAGGAGATATTGAACAAATAGGCAAATTAAAAATAAGGGTTCATATAAACAACAGGAAAGGCAAAAGATGAAATAGCTGACTAATCGGCATTGAACTCTTAACTCAAAATTACCCCACTACCAGAGGAGAGGATTCTTTAATCTTCTGGTAGTGAGGTGCTTTTAGTGACTGGGACCTACTAATTTGCCTAGTACAGGTAGGTATCTCTATTACTGGCCTGTAGAAGCTATTCCAGAAAATGGAGTTCAGGGGCAGATGGAAAAACAAGACACTGCAGAGGAGCTGATACCACTTTTCTAAGTAATAGTCATGGCTCACAAGCTGTCAACAAGCATGTAGACAAAAGGCATCTGACATCAAAAAGCATTTGGTAAGATCCTTCACCAAGTACTCTTTAAGTAACTAATATGCAGAAGGGTAGAATGGAGTACCATTGAAGGGAAATACAATTATTGTAAGACTGTAAAGAGAGGGTCAAAATAAATGCTCAGTTTTCACAATGGAGACATCTGTAACTCAGGATTGTATGCTTCAAACATATTCAGAACTTATCTGCAAAAGAGGATAAAATGAGGTGACTGCTGATGGCCTTATTTTAGGCTAGTAAAATCAACTGCAGCAGGATCTAACAATGGATAATCGATGAGGAATAACAGATTCGGTGGTAATAACAGATAATTATGACAAAGATAGTTCTGAGCTCAACAGTACTCAAAACGATACGGAGGGAACAGATAGGTGCTCAGGAAACATGGGGAAACTCACAAAAATAAAGAGAAGGAGGACAAGGATGACCAAACGTACAGAGCAACTTCCATATAATGGACAACTACATTAGCCTCTTATCCAGATCCAGGAGTTCCATCGAGGAGGATATGACACATATCTATACAACCACAAATAGTATAAAGACGACTGATAAAAAGCAATGCTTCACCGTTCTTCCCAAAAAAGCAAAACCCAAAGACAGACAGTGGCCGATACAAACCAAGCATAAGAAACTGGCTCTTATATGGGTACAGATCCTGATGCAAAATTCTACGAACGCTGAAGGTGCACATGGGCTCAAAATGCAAACAGCCAAATGCACAGAAAAGTTTCACAAAGGCTACTGTTTAC
This sequence comes from Phoebastria nigripes, assembly GCA_035582835.1. NCBI lineage: Eukaryota > Metazoa > Chordata > Aves > Procellariiformes > Diomedeidae > Phoebastria > Phoebastria nigripes. Next base: position 1,020,486 of record JAYKAV010002375.1, read on the forward strand.
AAAAGACAGTAACTTTCTTTCAGGATGCTGTTGAACTATGAACTGTTAACATACTATTCTGTGGGATTTTTTTTTCCTTGCTCTTACATTAATGCAATATGCATTCTTGCCTGATCCCTATCAGCAAGCAGACATTGAGTGATTCAGTACACCCCCTACTATGTTGGGTTCTTAAATAATTTTTAAATGCAGACAACTTAATGGACACTTCACAAAGTTCTATTGCCAGCAATGCAGCCCCAACATTCGTATTCGTACTGTGAAGTAAAAAGACATCAATTTCAAGTCTCATGATTGAATTTTGAAAATTATTCACTTTAATCAGTTTTTTATTCTCAAGTTGCAACGCTTTTAAAAAATACATCTATAAAAAACACTGAAGAAATTAGAAACTACTCTATTATTTGACTTTACTGCCTTCTACAAAAAATTACCAATACTGACTTGACTAAAAATGCTGTGGGCGATTTAAGAATTCCAACTAATTTTGGACTTCGGTTTTTTTTAACAGCAAAGACTACAAATGCAGTGAACACGAAGACTTAAATTGACAGTATGGCACAATCACAAAGCAAGGAAAATACAAATGCACTTGTTGAACAAGAGCGCTGTAAGGGCAAATTGCTCACTTTAAATAACATTCTTTGAATACAACACCAACATGTCACATTATATGGCTACAAATACTTAAAGAACATTCTGTTCTCTGTAATTCTACTTTCATCGACCCTGAAACCTACAAATTAGCCAGTCTAAAAATCTTCAGAAACTGGTATACTAGTAGAAAAGATCCAATTGTTATACCCATATGAAGTAACAACAAATTTGCAACAACAGTACAAATCAGTGAACTACAAAATGCCGCACAAATACTGTGTTTACTTCAGTTTTCAATAAGCAACAGTCCCCATAAAAGACTTAATGACTTGTTTTTCACAGGTATATCTGACAAGCTAAACACCTCAAGAATATTTTCACTATTACTCTTGAACTTTTTTTTTTTTTTTTTAAATAAAAACAGTTCTATTTTGCAGCCTACAGTATAAATTAAAAAAAGATATGTTTTTAACTATACCAGAAGGTGGTGGGACATCTGTCAGTAAGGAATGTACGTCTTCCATTGCATCTGTATCATCAATCTGGAAAAAGGAATAATTGATAAAAATCATGTTGCTGTTCCAGTCAGAAGTCTCAGAAAGATGTAAAAACTCTGTCATCAAGAGATCTATATCTGGCAGCTAAGTTGAGATTTTAAAAAAGGATTCCATCAACCAGACCTCTGAATCTTAACTGGCAGCCTATGATATGCTTAACACTTGAAAAATAGTTCCCTTAATTAAATTGTATTAAAAATAAAGCACTGTGCACAGAACACACAGAAACTGCAGTAGACAAGACAAGAATGATAAAAAAAATTTTTAAAACAATTTAAAACGCTGAACAAGGTTCCACACAACAACTTACAGCTTTTTCCAGCTAAGGACCTTTGGCTACTACAGCTCTCATAAGGTCTGTATTATACTGATGTGATCATTCTCTGCCTATTCCAATGACACATAAAAATCTTTCCAGGACTTTAAAAACCTTGCTTAATATGGACAGCAGAAAATCAAATAGGAAAAGGTAAATTTGGGCATTATTAGTTTCTCCTATCCAAATAACCTCTACTCCATCCAATCTTTAAAGACACTTGTTACTTTAGATCAGACTGAGAGCATATCTGCCCTGCTACCTTCTGTAAATATTTGTGTCATGTGTCTTTAGGTTCGTTCTGCCTTACTGATCTGCAAGAGATCCAAGTTTACCTCTAACTTTCAACATTTTCTTATCAAATATTTTGGAAATTGTTTATATAAAGGGTTCTCTGTCAGGTATTGTTTCTCCTTCTCCCTCTCAAAGTAAGAGGAGTCATCTTTTTTCTTCCTCCAAAAAAATACACGCAGCCTTATCTCTCTCATAATGCCTTCCCAGCATCTCTTCGCATTTCCTCACTACAGTGAATTTTTTACCACTTTTTCTTACATATTTCCAGTGAACAATGATTTTACTCTTGAAAGGTCAGAGTCAGGAGCTTCACTAAAGCTCCTGGAATATTGTTTCTGATACCCAATTTCTTAACAAAGACAGTAGTAAGTGGTTCCACAGATGAAAAGTCCTTTTTTCTATAAATGAAGATTGAACTACCAAAACACAGGGACGCATATTCTAGGACCAACACATTCACATAATGTAAACCAGTAAATGTCGGTCCTTAACCATCAGATCTTATTTTTCTTGCTAACTTTAGCACCATTTATAATGTACTCTGTAGTACACTACAGCGTACTTACATTTTTCCCTTCCACATGGAGATCTCCTCCTATACCCCCAAGTGCATATACTACAGTTAATAAACAAGGTAGAAGGAAGAATTCTCCAAAACTGTAAAAAAAAAAAAGAGCTGAACTCTGCCTGCAGTATATAATGCAGTCCTTAACCAGCTGATCTTTGCTTGTAATGTAGCTTCTTTATGAGGCAACCGCACAGAAGTATGCCGAGCTTTTATTATTGCTACCTCTCTTCTATTTAACAGCCTTTAGATGTGAAATGGAGGCTGGGCTTATGTTTTTCCAGTATTTTTCATAACTTGTCCAAAGGGTCTCTTGCAGTGTAACAGTCTTTGGGTTGGTTTTTTTTTTTTATGCCTTACACAAGTCTCTATTTTTTACAAAGGCATTTGACCCTTTTTGCATTTATCAAAGTATTTTCTGATTGGCTCATCCATTTCAATACAGTGCCTCAGAGAGCATCTATCATAACTTTTGTTTTGAGGATACAATTCCAACCCTGTCAGTCTACACAGATGATGACATTAAAACAAAAACAAAAACCTGTTAAGACCAGCTGCAAAAAATACTTGATGAAAACTGTCCTCGTTTCTTTTTAATGTGAGAGTTAACTAGATCAAAGTTACTTTTAGGGACCTCCCAATTTACTTACTTTGACACTAGTATACCTGTAATGCACTGGAGAGCAAAAATTCACTCAGAGAGCAGAAGCACCAACCAATCTCAATTTATTATACCAACCTCTCCCAACCTGTTATTTTTTCACTCTCCTTTCTTACCTCTGTTTTCAAATGAACTGCTGTTACAGCACTCTCTCATTCTCCCTATCTACAACCTTTCTTCCAGATTATTTTCTATGAAGTTAGTGATTTGTGAAGATTAACATAAAAGAAAGTCTTGAATGTACCTTAGGCTGCAATTACAGGCTGTAATTTAATTAAATTGTTTTCTTTTTCTTAGTCTGGGACAGGTATTTGGAATACCTGTATCTACAAGAAGATGATCAAAACTCTAGCCTTCTTTAGTACTTGGCTCCTTTCCTTCAAAATTGTACAATGTTAAAATCACATCTTTGAATTTTAGTGAATAGAGAGGTAAAAGAAATCTATGTTCTTTATCTATAGGTGTTTTTCTTGTTTCTAGTTGTAGCTGTAGAAAGAATTGGAAAGTATTCTCTGAAGTTGTAAATTCTTTAACTCTGAAAAGCATCAACTGAAATTCAGAAAAGCAAGTCTTCTTTTGCGTGCTCTCTTGACACATGTGGTTTTTTGAATGCTTTGAATACTACCAGTTCTGAAAACTAATAATTCTGAATATCCAACTGTAACAATAAGAGCTTTGAAACGGGAAGAATATACAAGCTTTTTCTTTGCTAAATATAAAGTGTGACAACACAGAACCTCAATGTTTATAAAAATATATCTAAGTATCAGTCATGACTGCTGTTTCAAGTAGGCAGAAGGGCATTTCTTAACAGCTCTTAGTTGTTATTCTAGATATTGCTACATGTTCATGAATAGCAAGGCAATCTTTTTTCAGATATTGTCCCTAGGCACAATATAGCTATGCTTTAAGCAGAGTAAGAAAGAGAGAGACACTGCAAAATCCAATACTTAACATTTTCTACTAATACAAAATGGAAAAATTTATATACAATTTAAGAACTATCTTTGGAGATGAGTAAGAAAACTTGTCTCCATTTTTTATATATATATTTCAGGAAAACAGAAGTATGAAAATGAGTACTGAAAACATTTATCACCTCCAAGACAAAAGCATCCTTTTTCCCATGTGAAAGGTCTAGCTCTGTAACTTCATCGGAGCTTTCTGATTGAGATCTTAATAACCTGGAACGTTGTCTTGGCTCTGGAATGGGAGACCCAATGATTTCTTCAGGTAGCTCCTAAAAAGGATATAAAATCTAACAGTTGTTCTATGTAGCTTGGAAATAATTTCAATTATAAGCAATTTGTTAACAGTTCTAAGAACCAGAACATGCTGAAAATAATTTTACTGAGAAATGAATCTAAGTAAGTACAAACTGATTTGGATCTGTGGCTTAAGAGATCTGAAAATTCCAGTAGGTTCCCAAAATATAGTGAAAAGAATCTCTATCTCTATTAAAAAACAGCTTACGTTCTGAATGAATCAGTAAATAAGAATTCATGGATATACATGGCGTATATCTGTTTGACTCAGAATGCTTTATTTTTAAGAATATAAAGGCTTTACTTACTGGAGGATTAATCTCATAAAGTTCCTTGTTTTTTGCTATCGTATCGTTTATTTTCTTTTGCATGTGAGATATATGCTGCTCATAGGTGCCATCATTTGGAGTCTTCCCAGCAATCTGAATACCACCAGGTGTTGGCAAAGCTGCTAGATACACACCTGTTGCAGACTTTTAAAAAGTCATTAAGAAAAATGACAATTACATAAGCATGTACTTCTAGTATTTTCATATAAAGTCTTCCATAATGCTTATGCTATAATGGACAGCATTGTGACATATACATTACAGCATGATCTCTTCCCATAATAAATGGATCTCTCTCTTCTGTTCACTTATGAAAAAAAAMCACTATTCTTTTAATAAACTCTCTCCTTCTCATGGGTCTTTTCCATGATGGAGCTCTTAACTTACCTAAAGGTTCCAAACAAAGTATGAATTAAACCTCTGCCCTAGTATATTTTGCATAGACAAGTGATGGTTTCAAGGATTTAAAACTTGGCCAAACCATTTACAGTATCACTGAAGTTGTGACAATCCCATTTCAGTTTACAGAAAACAGATCATTAGTTCAGACAAAAGAACATGCAAGCTAGTCAATGTTACCCAAGCATCCTCTTACACTGATGCAGGAAGCAGCAGCATACTTCACTATTCTAACCCCACATGACAGAATGAGGTTAGAAAATATTGTTAATGAACATTCCTTGACTATCTCTAAGACACTTCCAATCTATCATTTACTTCCTCAGTGCAATCAAAGAAGAGGTGATAGACCTTTCTCTTGTTGGCAACTAACTGAAAGATTTATTAAGAGACTTAATTGACCTTATTTGTCATGGAACTGTAATGCAACTTGAGGAACAGGGATCTCTTTGACAGGACCTTTAAAGAACACAATCATTATGCCATTAAACCATTTAAAGTTTCTTTTCCTCTCATGCCCTTTCTAATAATCTCGTCTTCTCACAGAGTTTCAAGAGATTCGAATCTTCTTTTTCTGGTGCTGACAGACAGTCTGTCCTGATTTGTCAACAGTTAGACACCTCATTCCTTTCCATCACTTCATTTATTCCTAAAATGACATTTTAATATATCTAGTTACTCTGAGTTCCACAACACTTGTATGTCTTTTGTGTCCTGAAAAAGTACTGTAAGAAAGCAAAAGAATCCCAAGATTAAAACTGTACTTACTGCCAACCCCATTAGCATATTTTCACCCACAGTGATCTGAATTCTCAGCCCAAACAGAGCATTCATTCCTCTCAGCTTAAGTTTATTCATCAGTTGGGTGTGCACTTCATATTCCATAAATGGCAAGAGATTACTAATAGATGTCGCATTTGCTTCAGCTTGAGCTTTCTTCTTTAGACGGCATAACCTGACAATATGAAACAGTACATGACATCAGCAGATAGGTCCCCCTGAATCCTTCCTCTCTCCGGACTGCACAAGTCCAGCGCCTGCAGCTTCTCTTCATAGGGCAGGTGCGCCTTACTCCCCTGGTGGCCCTCCACTGAACTTGCTCTAGTTTTCTGATGTCTGTCTTACTCAGAGGAGGACAAAACTGGACACGTACCGTATTGTCTGGTCCCACTCATTGTGGTGTAACTGGCAAACTTGAAGAGAATACAGTCCATCATTCCCTCCACATCATTAAGATGTTCAACAGGACAGGTCCCACTGCAGACTCTATTACACTAGTCATGGCCTTCCAGGTACGTTACGAACCATAAACCACTACCCTCTCAGCCCCACCATCCAACCAGTTATTTACCCATGTAGCTGGCCACCCATACAGACTGTACATAGCTAACCCTTCCTTCTTTCCCACTGTAAACCAGTGTATTCCCTTTTCCAAATTCAAATTTAAAGAACACAGCATAAACTGGACATAGCCAACAATTCTACAGAGATGATGTTCAGTTATGGACATCAGCACAGAATTAACACAACTGACTTAAAACAGTTCATTGAGTTTGCAGTGCAATAGCTGTATCTGACCACGTTAGCAGTCCCAAACAGCAAGTTAAAGCATGAAAACTCTTACATCCAGGCAGACAAAATACAGCAATTCCCATAGGCATTAAAAAAAAAAGGCAGAACATTTACCAAATATCCATCAACATGGATAAGTTAGCAGGTGTCCATCAACAGACATGACATGTAACGCAGGGAGGAGAAGGCTGTCCTCCTCCTGTACCCTAATACACTGTCATTAATTCCTAGCAATTCAACATAAAAATTTAAGGTTTGATGACATACTGGATTTTAGCAACAAGAATTCTTTCAAGGATCTCCAAAACTTTACTAAGAAAACATTTTGATAGATACCTGGCTTGAATAAGACATCCCTTCCCAATAACTATTGCCTCTACAGGAAGATCAATTGTGGTGAAAAGGACATCAGGAACTTTTTGCTTCCTGCAGTTGTAACAATAAGTGAGGTGAGCAGGGAATGGCATGTTCAATTCATCATATGGTATATGGCAAAATCCACAACCTGGTGGTGAAGCTTCTTCAATCCTAAAAATACATTATGGAGAACATACTTAAAACATCTGCATCTTAGAACAATGATCAATACGTGCACATGTGTATAAACACCTACAGATACCTACTTAAATCACACACTGCAGCTATACTCTGCTCCATTATATCAATGTGACAAGTACTGCATTTTATGAATTAAAAGAATAAAATTATGCTGCACACTACTAGCTAAAATGCTATAAATAAAACTTGCATTGAAACTTGTTATGCAGGGTTCAAGAAAAAGTACATTTGATGACCAATGATTTATATAAACCTAAAACATTACTGAGCTGCCTTTATGCACTATGATTTCTAAATGTAGTCCATGGTACAACAGTTGTACAGAGAATGAGCTGTACCAAATAGAAAAAAAAAGTCTCTTTTACATGGACTGTGTCCAAAAACCTACACAAACCTAATGAGCAGAACATAAACAACAAACCAACCATCCTACTGAGAAGCAGCACAATATATATTAACATTGTAAGAAGAATAGCAAGATTATTTCCTAAGATAAGGTATTAGGTAAAACTTGTTATTCACTTAGAAAACTTAGTCCCACTCCCCCATAAGAAACATCCAAGAATGACCATTATAAAAATACAAACAAGGAAAGCATAGGCTAACTGCATCACTGCAAATTTATTCTGTTTCACATAAACAATTCTTCTCAGTGAATTTTAAACAGATGCTTAAGCAAATCTGACAGATTTGGAACATTAGTTATCATAGACTTTGGCAAATGTATTTTGTCTCAAACATGGGCTTTGTTCGTTTAGTTGTTTTACCTTCCTTTGGTATTTCTAATCTATGCCAAGACTCTTAGTATCACCAAAATACATATTTTGATAAAAATGCAATTTTCTTCATGTTATGAACATGACATTTCTTCCTCTCCATCATATAGTGAATACGGAAACAAAAATTTTTGTTCTGGCTACAGTTTTCAACAGTCTATCTACACAAGAAGATAATGGCCTCCTGCTAACGAAGTAAAAGAATAATAAATAATACTATGTTGGCAGGGTTATTATGGAAAAAGTAATGCAAGTGCTAAGGTGTAATAAATAGCCTTACTTATGACTACAATAATCCCTTGAAATATTTGATGACTATCCTGACAAACACATAATAAGTTACCAATATGCATTAGTTAATCTAATTATTTTTTCCCAAAAATAACTGTTTGTCAATACTCATTCTTCAAATTTTATTTGCAAGAGCAGAAACAAAGGAAACTTCATGTTTTTCCTTCAGTTTCATGATTTTGTTCATAAACTTCAACTAAAACATACATCTTCTGTAAAAATCTGGCACCATCTTTGATTTACAACCAGGCTATTTTATCTCCCATACAGCTCTTAAATAGTATATATAGAGCATATATACACATATTGCAGCCACAGCAGTTTTTGGCTTATGTAATTTATCATACATCTGTCATTTTTTATAGCGTGATATAAAATTGAGAAAGATACCTGAAGAGTGGCAAAGAAAAAAACTGAGTTATGATCTGTGGTTAGTAGTCAAATGTGTTACCTTATTCAGACTGTTAGAAATAAAAACAGAATATCTAATTTGGTGCAGAGTTCCATTACTTCTGTTGTTGTTGTTGTTAGTGAAAAGCAGTAAAGTGGTTGGTCCCGCATCCTGCACTGTAACACTGTAACCTACCCTAATAGAGAAGAACTATCTTGGCTCTGAGGAAAAAAATCAACCTCTCCCTTCTCTGACCCTATGGAAAAGAAGCCAGGCTGCCATGACAACCTTTGTTCCAAACAGCCTTCCATGGTGCCATCCTGAAGAAACCTAGGGTTCAGTACAGCTGCTGTGCCAGACGCGGACAAAATACAGACCTCTTCACTATAAGAGAAAAGAATTACAACAAAGTGAATTCCTACTACTTAGTGCTACTTTTATGTAAAACTATTAGATTAAAAGGCTGGTACAAAAGTCTCAATGAATTCAATGTAACTACGAATTTTGTGCATTTATGCAATTTTATCCATTAAATCTCACAAACAATCCTCTTCTGGTATTTAAACCATTGTATAAGTAAGAGATGCAGAAGGATTGAACAGAAAGACTGAAGAGCTTTGCCCTGTGTTATAAATAATATGCTGTAACATCACAAAGGCTAACCAGGTTTAAGTACTGGTTTCAATACTATGGTTAATAATGCAAAGAAATCCAGCCAACCAACAAAAGCAAAGAAACATTAAAAAAACGAGGCGCAATTGTTTACCAAAGTAAAATGGAAGTTGAGAGCCTCATCATCTTATAAACATTCACTCTCAAAATGAAGTTACAACACAACACTGACAAGGGTGCTTCTTGGAGGATAAAAAGTAGCAAAACAGTAAAATTTGACCAGGAACAACTACAATAATGGTACATTTAGCATGTAAAGTAACTGACCATATTCATGATTTAGCAGAGTTAAAGCTCTCAGAAGTGCAAACTATGATCACAGAGCTTTTAATATTTCTGAAATTGTTAAATAAGAAACAAATCTCTAACATTCAGTACTTAAAATACTATATTGGAAAAAATATGGAGAAAAGCTTTCCCACATTTTCTAAAATGATACATGAGTCTTTTTTATTTGTTGTTTCTCTTTCCAGAATAATTTTTCATATATAACATGTCTGGCAGACCAGTACTTACAGACAGAGCCTTGCTCTTTAAGCATGGAGTAAGGCTGAACTGGCAAGTAAGCATGGGAACTCTAATAAACTATTTTCTCAATGATCAAATACTACCACATTAAATCCCGTAAGAAAAATGAAAGTGTGAAATAACCCAATAACTGACTGCCTATCTATACTCTGTACATTCTTTCCCCACAGTTAAGGTAGAAAAAAAAAAAAAACAAAACACAAAATAGTCATGCTTTTTACAAGGAGATTGACAGCCAAAGGAATAAATCTTCCATTTTCAGTGCAAGTTCATCCCTCAGTGATGGAAACTTGCACATTGCAATTCTGAGGTAAATATGGTCTTTAATACACCAAGCAAGACAGGACATAACCACACAAGACAGCGTAAGAAATACAAACCATGCCTTGTCTGTAAAGTAAGTTCTGTTTTTCTACTCTACTAGCACAAGCACTTGACTTCCAAAAATTGTTTTCAAGTTTTGTGAAAGATCAATATATTTGGCGGGGTTTTTTTAAACCTGCAGTGAAGCAATAGATCTGAAGGAGCAACAGATGTGAAGCAATCAATGCTGTGGCTTTCAGACTGATCATTTCTGGTTATCTTACTATACCAACAGATGGTGTGCACTCATGAAAGCACTGTGTAACTCTGTTTCTTTCTTCAACTTATCAATTGCGAAGTAAAATGAAACTTCTTTTTCCAACTTCTCTCTTTAAAAAAGCAAATCCTTAGTGCTTTTTCTTTAAAGTATTTAGGCAAAATCAACTTGACAGAAAATAAATTCGGATGTCTGAGTTTGCTTCAGTTACTTTCCTAAAGCAATTCAAAACAACTAGTGAGAGAGAGCGCTTTTCTGTTTGATACCAATCAGACGTACTTGGCCCCAGGAAGAGCTCTTCATAGATTACTTTCCAGAACTAGAAAGAGACACAACCTTTCCTGGGCCAGAGAGAAGGATGAGTAATTAGATGAATCCCAAATTATTTCTCCCAATCTCCAAGCCTCTCACAAAGTTTGTTATTAAGCCACCAAAATACACAAGATTGGGATCTTCTTAGCCAAAGGGAATACAGTAAGACACCGGAGTTTTGGCTTGAACAGGATGCAGGGCTGGGGAATTCAACCTCAGAAAGACTACTGCAGAGCTGCAGTTTAATATGTTAAACACTACTGAAGTACAGAAAGATAAAAATAATGACATGCATTTTTCAGAAAGAAATACAGAACATTTACACCTAAAGTATTCTAGATCTATCAGGCAGCATATTCTCCTTTAACTTACAATTAATACATTCCTAGTAAAGAACTTGTGCCTTAAGTTTGAAGTTTACCATTTAAGTACTGGTCTGCCAGCTGTTACCCAATAATGAAACTGCAATACATATACTTTTAGAACAGTCTTAACTATTTAGGTAGATTAGGTTTAGAAAACTTCATAGATAAATTAATATTGTTACTACAAAAGCAAACATGTAGGCTTGAAATTTTTTTTTTTTAAAGAAAAATTGTAATGTTAATTAGAAAAAAAACTTAAAACCCAATAGAAACCCAACCCAAAACATATTTAAAAAAAAAAAAAAGCACAATAGTGAACCTCAGAAAGTTACTTTAACAAACTCTCTGAAGTAGGTATACTAGATAGTACCAAGAACTGTGTTAAAATAGTTCATCATTTTTAATCCACTGAAGATGAAATAAATTTTCTGTGGCATTTTGAAAATCAAATCATCATCATGATTTACCAAATGCTAGTTGATTCACTGTAGCCCACTACAGCATGACAACCCAATGCCTTGGCATGGGATTTTATTTCTTGTCTGATTTCTGCCCACCATGCATCTCGTGTCTCTGGTTCATCTGAAAGACAAAGTATGAATCAGTTCACTATTCTGCACTATGTCAACATAAAGCTTCATGCAATTAATGTGAAAAGTCATATTCAAGTGTTTTGTTGTATCTGGACACTTCTTATTTCATAGCTATCGCACTTCAAGCAAACACTAATGGCGCTTTTTCATTTATTTTCTTGTTTATCACCCACGTGAACAGGTTCTGACAAATTACTGCATTCTTGTTGTTGTCCATATGACAGATAACACCAAAATACTGTAGATACTGTTCCAATCTCTACCCACTTGAAGACCATACTGTCAGTTTCCAACAACACGAGAGCAGCATGTAAGTTGCAACAAAGCATCACAGATACTCTGTAATATTGAAAAACTAGTAGTAGTAGTAATGAAACAGTATTTGTAGTAATAAAATAATACTTTACTTCGGTATACACTTGACATCTTTGAAATAACCTCAATAGTTTTTCCTATTGCAAGCAGTTCTCTCTGTTAAGCAGATTTTAAAAAGACTGTATCACTAATCACACACACAGCTCTGTGGTCCTTATTTCAGCACTTCTAACTTTGAGAAGCCATAGGTATTTGAAACTACTTCTACATTAACAACATTAAGAAGTATAAGATGTATGTTGACTACATTTGTCGATGCTTTTTTGCTTTAGTATCCTGACAACCGCACCTTTTTCCTACGCACCCTCCCCTCCCCCCCCAGATTCTAATTACCTTTATTGTCTTTGAGGTTGTATGTTAAAATGTATCCTACCTGCTTTTCCTGAATACGACATTAAAAATGCCAAAAAGAGTGCTACTAGAATAAGTCTATGCAATCCATTTATTTTAACTGTTCGGCAATTAGTTTCCCAGAAATAAAGCTCTTGTCTCACAAGCTTTTTACATATGAAGTAAATGAGTATTGTCGTTTACAATTAGAGTTTGTCAACTGTTTCTTCTTTCAAAATGGCTTACCTGTACCAATGAACTTAGCTGAAGACTATGTTAATTGTTGATACATAAAATAAGGGTAAAAACCAATAACAAACAACAGGCACTCAGATGCTACAAAGGGTTCTGAGTGGATAGATTCTTATACAATTTCCCTGAAATCAACTGAACTTTGCACAGATACAAACTTCTAGCCATTGAGATCTCCTTGCTGAATCATAATTTAAAATATCAGTGTCAAAACCTGAGATTCATTTGGAACCAATTTTGTACTATCAGGAATATTTATAAATATAGTGTATGATAACCCTATATCATACACTAGGTTCTCTGACAACATGACAAACAAAAGTGAAAGATGCAGATATACACACATTTTGAAATTTACTGAAATAAAAATATTGTACAGCAAGATGTATTCATTCATGAATTTACTTCAACTTTTCATTTAGAACTAAGCTTTCAGCTTTCTAAAATAAACTAATTATCACCTTCTAATTAAAAAAAGAGCACAGAGGTATGTATATTCAACTATACCTAACTCTGGATGTTAATGTTTGTGTAACTCATAGCACTGTACTAACAGCAGCCTTGGGTGTGCAGACTGGAGTTTATCCAACCTTTGCTTTAAGAAATGAACACTGAACAGAAAAAAAGAAATCTACAGTGACAGTTCTTAGGAAGGTTCTCTGCAATCAAGAAAAAATATACACATTAAGACACAAAACAGACTAAGGATTTTCATGAACTGTATCAGTCATGTTCCATTATATCTGAGTTTACCTTCAGCAAGTTTCAATGCATTACTAGTAGAATCTCGAGGCACTGCACTTTGCTGTTTCTCAACGTGAAAACACTGTTTAAACACTTTCACGGACTGGGAAAATCAAATGCTCGAGATGATATACAGTAATCCTGACTCAGATGGCTAGAGTACCTGCTAGCAAGGTCTCACACTTCTCAGCTTTCAAAAGCTGAGAATCATGCAGAAATAACCCATCACATCATAGGGCTGCAGTTCCCAAGCTCAGCTATGAGAACTGTTTGTAGTACACAAAGGAAAGTGGGAGGCAAAATGTCTTCTCTTTTCCGTGTGCACCTCTATCTGAACAGAGGCTGTGATTCCAGTTAATGGCAGTAGTGGTAGGTGAACGGAGCAACTTTGGAAATCCATTTTAAGGCAAAGGCTACAACATCTGACAAAATGGAGAGCTGTATGGGAGATGTGAGACCACAAGCACATTCTGTAAATGTTATCACTAACTCTTCATGGTGGAAGGGACATGGATCTTGGGAGCAATTCCTCCTTCCCCATCCAATCACGGACAAGAAGATTGCTTATCAGTGTGTGTTTCTCTCTATAACAGAAAAGTGTAAGTAGTTTGAAAAGTGGTTCACTGACTATGCAGAACAATTCGTGCTCAATTAGACTTGATCGCAGGCAGCTGGCTATAAACATTGACTGAACAGCCACACAGATTTTTGTACTTCACAGAAAAACACCTGCAAAGGAAAGTAACCTTCTTCTAGACATGAACAAAGACAGAAAAGCCAATTTTACTAAATCATCACTTTTCTCTTCACACCTTTCAGTACCATTTGGCAAAAACTGCTCCTACTTGTCACCAATGACCTTTCTATGACAAAAAGTGCAAGAAAATTTGAAGTCATGACGAAGGAGTTGAAAGTGAGCAACAGGTGAAGCGACCGGGGATGAATAGGGGAAGTGCTGTGGAATAAATAAGATTACAAACAAGAATATGACAGTGAAAAGGTATGTAGCCATAGTAAAAACTGAAACAGAATGAAATGATGAAAGGGAACAGATATGCTTAAGGGGAACAGAAAAGGTAGAAATAGTAGTGACGGGTCCCAAACTGTATGCAAACATTTAAATTTCCTCCACAAAAATGTATAGCTTAAATTAAGGTTTAGGAACAAGTTCCTAAGAGTTAACACAATTTGCTCACCTAACTTATCTACAAGAACGCCTTATCATAATGGAAAGCACATATTATTGTGAGGTTGCTCAACACTATGTCTTGCTAAAGCAACATTTATCCTTTACTCTGAGAATCTGTTCAACGTCAGAATTAACAAAACTATTAACTACTGTAATATAATGGATCATTTTCATTCTTATTAGAGATAAGAACAATTTTCCAGCCATTGACTTCAGTGTTAACAGGATCAGGTCCAGTATCTTTCAAAAAATCCAACAAATTCTCATTACACAAGTTCAAAAATTTCTATACAAGTCATGCATAAACAAGTCTTTGTAAAGAAGACTGGGTCCTCTGCTTAAGACATTTGAGTATTTTTTTTCCTCCAGAAAGAGGCCAAAAGTAAGAATCAGTATGTTTTATATAAATACTGTACATTCACCGTTTACATGAACTTACCTTTGCATATTAAAACACAAAATGATTGTCTACAATTAAAATCAAACACCATGACATTGCAATAATAAATTGATACAAAACACTGAATGCAGTGCAATGTGTAGCATTCATATTCTTCTGACAAATATTTTAACAAGCAGCCTTTTTTGACACATGAGCCACACAATTTCACATGGGGATGCCATTGTAGCATTTACAAGTTTAGTAAAGCTAAGGATTTACATAAACAATTAGAGGAGTTAGGGAAGCAGGATGGCATGTGTCCAGTACACTCCATAAGAGTGTCTGTTGTTGTTTTTTGCTAAGGCAAAAGCTTAAGAACTAAGGGTTTGCAAAGCAGATTCAGCAGACAGTAGCCAGAAACGGTGGGTATTTTGGCGCATGCTTGGATCAGGTGACAGTACAGACTGAAAACTATGGCAGCTCACTGAAATGGTTACAGAAAGTAATGGCCCTGGATTCTAGGTGGAAGCAAAAAGGCAAGCATACATAGCACTCGATCACAAGCTTTTCTAGCAAATCTACCGAGTAGTTTATAGCAAGGTTTATCTACAACTTTAAGCAAAAAAGTTTGCAAAAATTACACTGCTACTATGCGCCCTTTATTGGAAACCAAAGACTGAATATTAAACCTACTTTTATTAATGTTTCAAAATTGGCATGATATTTATAACAAAGTGGAAGCAAAGTACACCGTTTCTAGAGATGAAGACTTGAGAACCAATGTTGTCAACAGTACAGTATTCTATAAAAATCGTGCCAACTCAAACCTCCTCCAACTGAAACTTTCCAAACTTATTTTATTAAACAGCTTTAGAAGATACAAACAGCACTGTATTCATTTTGTGCCCTAAATGTTCTTTGAGTCAGTTCCATCCACCACCAATTCACCTCTCTCTTTCCTTCAAAATATGAGGTTGACTTCTATGAGGCTGTATTGTCGACAGGACAACATCCTGTCCAAATCTTTCACCTGGAGATAACCCTAGACACTATCAATACTTTCTGATTCATAAGAAGCAACACCTTTCCAAAGTTATTTGCTAGAGGTTCAATTGTACAGGGCCTTTCAAGATTTAGCCAGAATCTGCATTATTCTAGGTCCATACAGGTTTTTAAAAACTGAAGAAAATTAAGAAGAATGGTCTCTTGATTACACAGATCATACTCAAGAGTTATTGTATTAAAGCTGAATCCCTAGACATCCTGAGACAATTACTCTGAAGTAGGAATTGTATGATTCATTTCAACCTATTTTAATATTGTATAATTTAGTAAATGTTTACATTTATCATGTAACATTCTGAAATGAGGAGGACAATCATACTATGAAAGTTTTCACAATCACTCATTGTTCCGTTGTCTCAAAAATGGCAATGGAGACACCGATAATATTCTTTCAAATTCAATCTTTGAGTCTTTCACTAGGTAGAGCCATCATCCACACCTTCCTATCCCCTTACTCTTGTATCTTCTCCATTAAAACCTATTAAACAGTTTATACAGAAAAAAGTGTTGGATTTTTTTGTAGGTTTGTTTGTTTTAAGAGACACCTTTGTTAGGTTTACAAGCACCCTTCCCTGGACCTTGAAGTTTAATTTAATCCTCTCTGGTTATCCCATAAATACTGAAATTTCCTATAATCTTTCTAAAATATTTAACAATTAAATAAGTGTACAAAAAGCCAAATTCTCTTGTCTGTAAAGTTTAAACACAAAACTTGGGTAGCAAATAACTAAACCTACAACAGACTAACCTAAAACTTTCAAAAGATTTTCAAAGCCACTCCATCCTTTTTAAAAAATTACTCCCTATATTCACCTTTAAGACTAAAAGATGTGAAAATGAAAACTTTGCTTATGATACGGAAACTGAAGGAAGTAGATAATTGGGATTTATCAAATGAAAACTAAGATACACCAAAACAGCAGAAAACAATGCAGCCACACCACCAAAGAGAACAGGTACACTTATTCCTACAAAGCTTAAACTACAGACAAAACATCCAGCCTGGAGAATAGTATTGAATCAGTGCTTTTCTGCCAGATGAGGTCAGAGAGCATGTATCTCACTTCTCAAGCCCAAACTGCTGAATGTGCAAAAAAGCAGGTTTAAGTTTGGATGAAGAAACAATTTTAAGAAAATTTAGGATTAAAACTGGATCCAGCTTTCACGCACTTACAGGATGAAATATTTCAGCTGGCTGATTGAACACAAAACCACTCATTTTCAGGGCTAGTTTTCTATCGGGTCAGTCAAGCCAAATCACTACATGACCACCAGAAGACTGCAAGAGCACATAGCAGAAATTGTACAGAAAAGCAGCATCATTCCTTTTAGTGGCAGCTCACTATTGAGGAGTGTTAGCTTTAATACCAAGATATACCCCAAGGTGGAGAAGCAGCAAAGTGTTCCTCTTAGTAACATTCCCATCAAAACTCCTGAATTCTTTTCTTATATTCCAAATTCCATGACAAAACCTAAATCACTGCTAGGAGGCTAGAGAATACTCTGTTTTTTCTTACAAAAGAAAAAAAAAGAAGTTACTTCAAATATGAAACAGAATTAACAGAATCTCCATAGCTTCTGTATCTCTGATATGGGTGAATATATTTGTAATTTAGACAGAAACATAGGGAATTATGCTTCCATTAAAGAATTTTAAAATGGATCAGGAGATGTTTTTACCTATCTCACCCCTAAAAAAGAATTATAAAAATCCTAATTCAAAGTTTGGCTTTTGGAATCCTACTTTAACTTCCAATCAGCTAACTCTCTCAGCCATGTATTCCTAACAACTTTATATTCTCAACATCCCTGACAGCAAGCCTTGAGATATTTCCCTGCATTTGTTCCTCATCTCAAGTAAATATTCCTTGGAACGGTTTAAATGCTCAGATACCTAAAGATTAGCATCTTGTAAGTCTTATGACTGACATCACTAAACACAAGTATTTTATATCGTCTACTGTGATATAACATCTGTGACCTAAACTAATTCAAACTTTGTAAATCTAAACAGAATGTCCCAGATTAAAAAAAAGAATAACTACTTGGATTTTCACACTGAAAAAAGCAAAACTCCACTGTTCTACACTTTGTCTATCAGTTACACATTGCAAGTTATATATGTAATTGGTCTTAGGAATAAACATGCAAGAATCACTTGGACAGACTACAGCATAATTTAACCTTTTCTAAATATTAAAAGTAATCTTTGAGGCAATAGTTTCCCATAAACTGGTTCAACAAAATCTGCTGCAAATACAACCAAGCATTAACTACACAGCCATAACAGTAATACATCCTATAACTTTTGCTTTTAATTGTAGATTAAGGTCTGATAGGAACAGCCCAAGCTGCAAAAAAGTATTATCTTAAAAAAAAAAAAAAAAAAAAAAAAAAAAAAAAAAAAAAAAAAAAAAAAAAAAAAAAGGAGTCCTGCAATAATACCAAAACTGCAGTAATAATTTAATTTATAGCTAAAGGAAACCATCATGTGATACAACTTAAATAAAATTTTAAAAAACTAAAATAAAATCAAAAGATACAGCATTTGAAGACAAAAAAAGATGTTCAGAGTATTTATATATGTACATTTTAAAAATTGAACCTAAAATTAAACTATTAAGATAACACTTAAAAATGAAGGTTTAAACTTCACCATACTTCCTTAGAATTATAAAAGTTCAAAAGTACTGCCCAGACATAACAAAATGTTAAATATCAGAAATTAATTTGTCTCTGGAAAATCAGTGTGCCAGGTCTAACTATGTAACTTTGTCACTCCAGCTTTTAGTTATTATTTTGATCAGTCATTCATCCTATAAGGTGAAGTCCTCACAGCTGTGCATAAGGTTCCTCTAATCATAAGATGAATGGGAAACTAAAGAAAATCTAGGAATCTGTTTTAATTGATCCTATTACAGTAAGAAGGGCAAGGTCTGCCACTTTGAAGAGCTGCTAGGTAATAAAGAAACTACTTATTCTATCTTGTGTATCTCTGTTGCTTTGTCATCTTGGCACAATAAAAAACAACCTATTTTGAAACATGAGCAATCTTCAAAGGACATCTTCAAATGACAGAAACAAAGGGGCTATTATCCAAAGCTGGAGACACTATGCTGTAACAAGACAGGTCTTCTTAAACCACATTTTATCTATTTTATAACCAGTATCACAAAATGAACTACAAGTATGATTTAAAGCTTTAAACAAGCCAAACTAGCTGGAACCTTAAAACAAGCAACAATACTACTAATTTATCTAACACAGTCCTTGAAAGCAACATACAGAATTTTAAATACACAAAAATTAATCTCACACACACAGACAGATGTTCACAGACAAGACTGCCGCTTTCTTGCTGACTGCCACGCAAACTATCTACTTCATTGCACAACTGCAGAAATGGGATGGCATTATTTGGCAGGAAATGATACTGCCTCTGCGTTTCCTATTCATTGTTTACACTCCTCAGGCTTTTACTTGTTACATTCAGAGAACCTCTGCATTCATTATTTCTATACACTCAAAACTGTTTATTTTGTTTTAAGACAAACTAGTCAGAGAAGCCTCTCTAAACTTCTGCATCCAAGGAACCTTTCCTACAGTGCCTTTTGAAGAGAGTTCAGTACCTCAACAAGACTGCATTGAGAGACCAAAAACTCAAAAAAACTTACAAAAAACACTCAAAATATTAGTGAAAAACGTCAAAGACAAATTGCACTAACAGAATCCAAAGTACAAACTGAACCGGGGGGGGGGGAAGTATGATATTTCTTTATAAGAAACATGGCATATTGAGGAACTTCAGTCTTAGCACTTAGAAGGAAAATCTCTTCTGCCTAATTCAGCTCAGATAATGATCTTATCCATTAACATTTAACCAGAGTTATTTCTGTAATCCTGTTATGGTCAGTCAGAACTTGTGTTATCTGCCATTTTCCTACAGTACTGTCCATAGACGTTTTACAAGGACATGTTTACCTGTAATTAAGTAGTAGTTAGGAAGGTGTCCTTTCAACTAGAATCATTCTAGTTTTCTTCTAACAATAATATATTTTGAGCCAGGCAAGAAGTTCTACAACTGTATCTTTGCAACCACAGAGTGACAGATCATAAGGCTGAAAAAACTCATTGCAATCCATGAAGGAAATTATATCAAGATAGTAGTTGTAGTCAAGCCCCATATTTTGAAATGAGGAAGAGTTACGTGCAAGAATAACAGTTTTCCGCAAGACCAAGGTTCTCTCTCTTATGTACTATCAATTCAAAACCAAACTGTAGCGGTGCAATGAGCAACAGCTTTATTGGAGCATTTGTGCAGTGAAAAGTCTATGATGGCTTTCACACCATTAGCCAAATTTCAGGGAGACTTTTAAATCGATATGAATAGATTAAATAGAATTACTTACTATTAGGCAAAGAATTCTAAAACAAAGATTTTTAAATGCCAAGTTTATTAATTTATGAATCTCTAACAGAACACAGGAATACTATTCTATACTCACTGACAGTGACTACCCTTTGTTCAGTTACATAATATCTACTCAGAACTCTCCAAAAGAAAAATAATGCGCAGTCCCAAAGAAAATTATTTCATTAATATAAGGGTGCATCTGCTTCAAAAAAGAATATTCAAACACCATTCACATTAACCATAAAAAACATTTAGGAATATTCACTCCTCTGGAAAGGTTGCAGAAAAGTAGAGTAAAATAATACTGAAAAACATTGCACCCCTCACTGTTCAGAAAAGCCTCTGACAACTGCCTTAATTATCATAYCAACACACACTGATGTACAAGAAGTCAACCTGGAAATTCTCCAAGAAAAGGCAAGAGGTCAAGCTTAAAATGTTGTTTTTCTACTAGTTCTGAATGCTAGCCACATCAGACACTAACAAAAACATTCTGACATTTTCTACTGTGTTCTTACAAGTATGCCACATTTACACCCCAGATAGCAGTATGAAATGTAATTTGCACATTCACTGTATGTTTGTATTTCCGTGAAAGAAAAGCATTCAGTTACAGAACCAAAACATATCCAAGCTTTCCTCTTGCATTTCCTCATATACAAAACCAGAGTTCTGGAGAATTTCACACTCCAAGAGTAAGTCTGGATATCAAACAAGGAGCTCGGGAGATCCTTCGGAATTTTATTAACAATCTATTCTCCTTCCATGTTTCTGACTACTGGAGCTGAAGAATCACTGCTGAAGCAGCTCCCTGAAAGAGGAGTTTAAAAATGTAATTATGTGAGAACACTGTATATGTTAGTGCTATAAACAGCTGTATGCAAAAGCAGTCTCTATTCAACAAGTTTCCTGCACTTCCTAAGGAACCTTTCTTCTCTATATTTAACCTCAGGGAGAAACTTTAACAAAGATCCAGTCTTCTGGATCCAGGATTCCTTTCATGGCTTTATATTTATAGTACATCTTTAACATCCTTTTTCAGAGACAGCACCAGAGTATTTCTTCCACTGTATTATGTGCCCTCTTTTCGATGAATTTGTGCTCGTCTCTCTAATTTTGCAGATTCATCTCGATCATCACCTTTTTGTATTTTACAAACATTTAAACAATTTTGTCATTGAACTATATGCAATTCCCAGATGTTTAAGTAGTTTCTTCTCCATTCATCAAATAAAGTCAGTCTTTACTTCCACGTTTGATTTTCAAGCATCTTCAAATCTCTGACTTCTCACCACCATTAGATGGTCCTGTTGTATCTTACACACTTAATTAAACAAGCCTCCCTGCCATCAGCAAAAAAAAGAAATATCCTTCTATGCTACACAGGATACTAGCAAGCTTAAATGAAGCCTGAACATTTTCAAAAAGGAAAATAATTTTAGCCTACTTATGGTTGCGATTACACTCCTGCTAACGTGAATGTAATGTAAAGATGTAGTATTGTTTTCCTTAAGCTGTATAAATCCCTGTTCTCCTTCAGGCCAAGTATTAGCCAGCAATGATAGAGTTGGCAAGAAAGCTCTGGAAGGGGCAGATGAATAGGAATCTTCTCCTTTCTTTTCTGAATGGTAACAGATCTACACAGCATATTCGTCATTCCAATCTAAGACAGAGTTAATTTGTATGTAATCTGCAACTCTACTATCCATCAAACATCATATTTAACGACTGATCTACTCTCTTCCTCCTTTCTTCTTCGTTCAGCAACACACCTAGCACTGCAAAAGAAACATACTTCAGGAGTATAACCTGCTCAGTCCCTAACCAGTAGGATTAATCAAGACTTACTACAGAGCTCCTGACGCATGTCAAGGCGAGTACAGTTCCCAGCAAGCTATTAACCCTAAAATTGCTGTTTGGTTTAGACCTCTCTACTCCCAAAATTTCTGGGTAACAACCACCTCTGGGTATAAAATGCATATATATATAAGCCTTCTTTTTCCCATTATCTCTAAAAAATTTAGGTTACTGTTTTAGATATTCTGTCAAGAAATGAATTCATGACTTCACCTTAGCTTCCTAGGCTTACATTTCTGGATCACTTTTTAGCCTAGCTCAATGTATGTTTAGTGTCTGTACATAAGTCATTTACTCCATTATTCTAATAAAATTCTTCCTAAACACTATCTCRAAGAAGCAACAATTAATTCAAACTTTTCAAGGTAGCATACAAGATGCAAAATTTTGACACATTTTTAACACCTTGCATCAGACTATGCTATACCAGTAACAGATCTGAGAATTTCATAATATTATTTTCATATGGAAAGTAAAATTAAATTTAAGAGATACCACTTTAGAACAAGCAAATAAAACCAACAAAACCAGAAAACCTCATAAATACAGTATTACAGGATGCTCACTGCAGCAAGGAAGAAGGATACAAAAATGAGCCAATAGTTTTAGGCACTACCTATTATTGAACTATTTGTAAAATGGAAAATGTATATAGATAACTTAAACTGAAGTTTAGAGCATGACACTGAAATTTCCAAAGACAAACAACACAGAGCTGCACTGCAGCAGTGAAGTACCAAGAAGGAAAGTTTGTTTCCACGGGAAACAAACCCCCAGAGGTCAGCTTTATGCCTTTCTACTGTGCCAGCTTTAAAAACATTAAAGTTTGGCRAGGTCTGCTGGCTTGGATATTATATGCAGAGAAGTTATGCCTTTCTTTTTTCCAAAGCATGCTACGTTTCCAGAGGGGAAGGGGGGGCCGGGAGGAAAGTCTTTATTTCTCCCCATAAGAGGACAGTACTCTATGTAGCTTTTATGCAGACTGCATCATCAACCCATCCATTCTCTCTGCAGCTGTATAAAGAAGTTACACACTTTGAGCCTTAAAACTGCATTAAAAAAATAGAATATTGGGGCTTTTTTCAAGTTAGGTGTTAAAGTGATTAAAAAGTTCAAATCATTACACCCTAAGTCCTGCAAGCTGATTGCATTTTACAATACAAAACTTATAAACCAACAAATTCTGGACTACACACGACCCTTCTCTTTAAACAGATCGTCCTCTTCATCTATTTTCCATTCTCTCAGACAATTTTTACGTATATTATTTAGAACAAACACATTCATCAGTTTCCTGAAATTAACAGAAGTACAGCCATTGTTGAGGAAAGTGCAAGCTCATGCAAAACAAAACAAAACCAACAGCCCCCTCCCCAAAAATCAACCAATCAAAAAAAAAAATTAAAAAAAAAAAAAAAAATCATACCTGACATGATCCCAACTGTATAAATAAGAATCCATTCTCTTTCCCTAAATTATTTGCTTCATGGACATTGAGCTGAAAGCTACCACAAAATAATCATCTGAACATTCAGCTTTCCAGATTGATATTAAATTATTCTTAGCAATACTATTTTATACTAAAACAATGTTTTGCAATTTTAAAGAAAGCCTTTAACAACATTAAAACAAGACATTTAGGCATTTGATGGTTAAACAGATTTAAATTTGAAGCATTAACCTAAATATCCTACTGCATTTCTAAGAACTTCACTGAGCTGCCATAATTTCTGTCAGCATATGTAGTACTGAATGACTAGTAAAATACCTGAATTGAAACTATTCCAGTCTAGCAGTTTGTATGATCTTGTGTTACCCATAATTCCGACAAAGGCTGAGTTCAAAACAGCAAATTAGTAGATCAGTTATAGGAGCAGAATAGTGAAAAAAAACTACCAACAAGAACACAATTGACAACACCACTCCACAGGAACTGGAAAGACACAGACAGCAGAGTTAATAAGAGGCTGAAATAGAAAGGGAAAAAAGGAGCATGCTATAGCAATCTAGCACTAGGCGTGATCAAAGTGTACAGTATATAGCAATTATTGTCTTATTGATAAATTCTCAATCCACCCCTTCAAATGTTCTTTCTTCTACATTTTCCTGTTTATTCATTTGCCAGTTTATTTGCTTCCTTTAATATTTTACACACTTATTTGACTCAAATGCTTAGTATGATCATCACTGTATCAGAAATGTTTTTTCTATTTCACCTTCCCTCCCATAGCCATGTGCCTTCATTCCCCCTTTTGTTTTCATTGTTTTGCAATATACTGAGGCCAAAGTATCATGCATCTTACATTCACTTGTCAGGAGCAATCCACAGGTCCCACAAAAACACTGCAAAGAGCCACTCAGTTGTGTAAATACGCATCTCTATCTTCTTCCTTATCCTGCTTTCAGTCAGTTGGTAAAAATAGAGGTGTGCATAACACAAGAAATTAAATTTTAAAACTTCTGAATATAATTGATTTTTTTTTCATTTTGTCTTAAATAAATTTATCACACAGGAAATTTTGCACATAAGTGACCTGTATCAGAAATCTGTTGAAAATACAGAAGACTAGGACAAATTTGTGGCAAAGAAAGGGAGGACCCACATATAAATTATACTTTGACGTTTCTCTTAATCTTCTCTCCACTGTGTAAATAAACCTTAGAAATAGGAAAAAAAAGAACAATATTGTGTACTCATATACTTTAAAAAAAATCCCTTAAAGTAGTTTTTTTTTTAATTCAAATTAAGTCTCAGATTTTTTTTCATGTTGTCAGTTTACTGAATCTTTAGATCAGCAACAATCTACCTGCTTGCAGAATTACTTGCCTTGGGCCACAGGAAGAAGAAAGAAAAAAGATTTTTTTTTTTAAATTGTTTTTAGAGATGCATTTGCACAAACTGTGTTTTATTACTCCTGACCAGTGCATGCAAAACCACTACAGGTGCTATTTTTTACTCTCCTCTGTCTGCATTTTTAAGTGCACTGTTAACTCCAACTTTTTAGAGTATTCTTCAGCTTGTCTCAGTGAATATAACAACAAAGTCTTCAGAGTCAAAAGTCACTTAATTCTGATGTCAGAACTAGGACATGCAAAATACACATGTTCCAGTACTGGGGTTCTCAGGTAAATATTAAATAAAAATCTTAAAGGACTGTTCAGTATATGTTTTTAAGGACAGAAACAAAGCTGTAAATGTTTTGTCAAAAGAGGTTAAAAACATGTATGGAGCTAAGTTGTAGTCATTAGTCCTTAAGGATTTCAAGGAGCTGAAAATTAGAAAACATTCATAGTTAAGATCAAGTATTTCATCTTATTTTTGTTTGAATGGAAAACTTGCATCAAGTTTTAATATTAAAAGTGGTAAAAAGATAATTAAACCCTCAATAATTCAAAGACAGTTTTTAGTGCAAAGTTACTGGATTCAAAGTACTTTATTATTTCATTAACTTGCTGAAGTTTCTCACTAAAAACATACCCTTCTGAATGACTATTATTTTTCTATTGTCTGAAAAATATTGCTTTTAATCTACCTTGTTAGAGTAGATTTGTATCTATCCAAATACTGGTATGTTATAAAGTTATAAAGATTAGAAGTATGTGATCATTACGACTGGACTTGGGCAAGGAAGTTGTTACGGTGTTAACATACCAGGATTGTGAATGCGATCCAGGAGCTTCACAGACCGTGCACTGACAACACCACCAACGTGGACAAGGAAGCCTGGTGGAAAGGTCGTCAAGGTAAAAAATGGAAATTCCTGTTATGATTAAAAACAAACATCAAATGACTGCTTACCAACCACTGCTGATTGCCAATAAACATGCAGTGAATTGATAATTTCCCTGAAATACAAGCAAAGCAGTTACATTAGGCCAAACATGTCCTTCAGGCTTACTAAGCACTATGTAACCATAAGTCTTCATATACCCATAGTATAATAAAAGCAGAGGTATTATACAATGTAAGAATACTTTTCCCCCATAGAGTAGTATCTCAGCACAATATTAAAAAATAATCAAAACTTTACACATTTGTGTTAACAAAGCCTCTATCGGTCCACTTTTAGGATGGCAGCTAAACAACATAATTCTACTCTCATTAGCTGATACAAAGTAAAGGAACATTCTTCTCCATTTTTTAGGCCTTATTGTTACAACYGACTGCAGTTTGATCCTGAAGCACAGGGTAAAACAAACTGTAGTCTTGCAAGAATGATAAATGTCTTATTACAAGAAAACATACCTAAAAAATATTAACGGACTGCCCTCCTAGTGAATATCCATCCTCTAGAATAAAGCATAA
Source organism: Phoebastria nigripes (assembly GCA_035582835.1). Taxonomy (NCBI): domain Eukaryota; kingdom Metazoa; phylum Chordata; class Aves; order Procellariiformes; family Diomedeidae; genus Phoebastria; species Phoebastria nigripes. Next base: position 1,047,021 of record JAYKAV010002375.1, read on the forward strand.
GTCTTTGAAATACAACTGTAAGTTCTTAAACTAAGGAAATTTGCTTCCAATTCATTTGCATAAATTAGTTTTTACCAATTCATAATTAAAATGAAGAACTAGTAAGTTTCAGCAACTACTCAAAAATGTAGTTGATACAAGAGACAAAGTAAGTGATAACAGTAATTTTTCATGACACACACGATGAAGTAAAACAGTCATATTCAAAGGAGGTGAGCCCAAAACTGGAAGATTTTATTTTCTACAGAATGTCTAATATACACATGATAGCACACTTATAGGGGAAAGGCAATAGATTTATGTTCAGCAATTCTAAATGCATAAAGGCAAAAAGAGAAAAATAAAAGAAAAATCATGCAATCATGGGTTGYATAATCATGATGATTGGTTAAATGGAAAAAATAAACACCATAGTTTTTATGAGAGAAAGTACAGTATAGATTCCTTTCTCACATACTTGAAGCACTTGCAACAGTACAGTTCAACTGAGCTTCTACCTAAACAGTGTACATGCTGCAGATTAAATGAGGATCACGGTTCTTCCAGCAATACATGGCATGAAAAGTCTTCTTAAACTAAAGCCCAATCTAGATTTAAAAATTAACACTTCAGAATTATTACTACCCTTGTTATTAGAACTCTTACAACTTTTAAAAGGTCCTACAAACTTCAAGTTTTCTCAATTTTCATTTGGCTTAGACTTTCAAAATTAAGAGGCAAACTTTGAAATCAGTAACCATAGTATCAACAACCAGAAGAAGAAGAAAAACAAAACAAAACAAAAAAAAAAAACCCAAAAAACACACCACAAGCCACCAAAACCCAACCCCCAAAACACCAAAACCTGCAGTCATGCCTTATGATGCAATTAAAAGGCAGGAAGATTTCACTATAGGACTCTGCAAACCTGCTTGACTAATCTGTGTTCAGGAGCACCGATGGATCTCTAGAGAGGGCTAAAGAAAAGATTCCCCCAGAAGGTTCTAACAGATCACAAACTGCTTTGCAGGTTATCAGAATAGTCAGAAAGCTCTGACTACAACAGAGTCCAAACTCCTTTTCTGTACGTCTTTCATGCCAAAAAATGGAAAAAACCCAGTACATCAACACTTTGTTAGAACCCTCTTTCACTGTGGCTCTGTAAAATCAACTGTTCGGTGATTCACAAGTATACTGATAATATTTGTCCCTGTGTAATTCCATGACATTCATTCTGCATAACTTATATTTAAATATATCACATACATGTTTGCTCTGCCCCCTGAATATAGTTATCCCACATTAATGACATTAAAAATAACTAGCTTTCCCAGAACTATAGAAATCAATAAAAGTTTCCTGCATATGCCACCTATATGAAATTCCATTAAGCCTATACTACATTTATATTTTATACATACATATATATATACTCACACTTTCATTGTGCTAAAGCAGTATGTAGTGAACAAAGTGAACGATACTCCGTGCTCTAAAGCATAAGCAAATCCAAAGCTTTTTAATTTTACTTTAATTTTTTTTTTCATTTTCGTAAGGCTGTGTACTGCAAGTAATTTTAACTTGTTTAGACTTCCAGTTTACCCGATTCCCTACGCTACAAACCAGGAATAAAACTTTAAAGTAATAACATGGTTTTGTCTCAACCAATACACTCAGTCACAACCAATATCAATACCTGCAAGTCTATATTATGATACATGCTAAAATTAGACCTATGTCCTATCAGTTAATTTCAGCCACAGACAAATCTCAGTAACTGACTCACTGAACCATTCTGACATGCTCTTATTCCATTAACAATGTCTTATTCATTCTGACGCAGATGGAATCCCATCACTTTGTATGATGGCTTTTTTCTCCTTTTTTTCTTTTTTAAGCTCATTTAAAGGTTTGGGGGTTTTTATTATTATATTACTCAAATACAAGTTCCAGCCTCAACTACATGTGGTAATCCGTAATACTTCAAAATTACAAAGCTATGCTTATTGCATGAAAAACAGAGATTCTGTAAGAACCAGATCCAGTGTTTCCATATTACAAATCTCCTCTATTACTGCAATTACATCAAGGCGACGCAAGCACAGAGTATTCCTGTGTGTGAAAAGACACGATGATCTCAAAGTTTCCAAGCTACAACTGAAGATGGTCAATCATTTTACCAATACTAATTCACTACGCCATTTCACAGTCATTGACTGCATAGACCCTGAAAGAACTGCCACTGGTTTAATCCTTGCAACTACATAGAGATTTTATAGTTGGCATTTGGGGAAAGTCTGGTAAGATTACAATGAAATCCTCATGATATTTGTTTAATACAATGTTTAAAAATGTTTGGGCATACGCATACATGTATTGCTAGTATTCTTTTTTAATTACATTTCATACAAAGACACACAAAATAATGAAAAAGCAGATGGAACAAGGCTACACACACGTATCGTTTGGTGTTAGCGTCAGCTGAAGCAGTTCTCTGATTCCCTTCCAGCCATTCACTCATTCTCATCGTTGTACCACTCCCTCAGACAATGCTCATAATGCTCAGGTATGTTCAGAGCTTTTTGGGCTGAACCAGAGTAGGGAACTGGTCTATACTAAAATACTGTTAATTTCCCGGTTGAATTATTTTTATTCTAAGCACATTTACTGTGCCATCTCACAAGGTGGCCAAACAATCTTACAATTTTTCTTCAACTGAACTGAGGGGATGGCTGGACAGTAACAAGAAGTCGCTGGAAAGTAAAGTTGCTTAAGTCAACGTTTCAGCCAAAAGAATCACACAGAGAACTGCACTCTAACACAACAGTTATCTAGCAGTGCCCTTCACACATGAAGATCAACAGATCTCCATTTTGAAAAGGCAGCAGTAAAGATCTCAAGCACTTGCAGAATGCAAACGTGGAGGAACAAAACAGCATTTGTCCAAGTTGAGGTCAACAGAGATATAAAATACCATCAAGAGCAGCTTTTGGCCATTTCTACAAAAACATAGGCTAATTTTTTTTATGAGTAAAGTAAGCTCAAATTTTCCCACTGACAGAAATATACCATATACATTTATAGATAAAAATATACACAAAGATAGCTGTGCTATAGTTATACCTGCTATCAACAGGCATCCTGTGAATTGCTAAAAATATATTTATGTAAAACGTTAACACGTATGCGAGTTTTCCACAGCTGGTGTATGTTCCCCGGAAGAAACCGAGTAATATTACCCTTCCAACAAAATCTGTTCTGGTTTGCAATTAGGATTATTTAAGTGACACATTAAAAACACATTTGATTAAAAAAAACCTGTGGAGACATCCAGCTAAATGAACTGGTTTTAATATGCCTTAGCATCACCATATATCCAAATAAACTGAACTAAGACTCAAAAGAACTTACTATATATCTAATATATGTGGAAATATATTCTACATATTGAATTTATTCTTTGTTTTCCCAAGTAAGTGCTACCCTAACTAATCCAGACAGGTAACTAGAGTGCACTATCTATGTGTGCAATATTAAAACAAAATAACTTAAATGTTATTCATGCTAGTTAGGTAACTGAAAAAAAGGTAACCGTAGCAAAAACACAACCAACATGATATTTTCAGAAAGACCAACATGAACATATTTTTTTGTATCAATTAACAGTCCGCATGCTTTGCTACATCATCATCATCATCAATAACAGATTCAACATGTTTCCATCCCATTTTACAGTATTTTTTTCCACTAGACAATATACAGGTCTTATCAAAACAATGTGCAAATAATTCAAGCTCTAAAAATACAGTAAGTGCTCTTAATTTACATTTTTAATTGTTTTTAAAAAGCTTCCTAAGGAAATAACAGATCAGCCATGAAATGTCTGAAATGCTAGCACAGAAAAGGCTCTTTTTAAAGCATTTTTTTCAAACTAAAACATTAAAAGCAAAAAGCCATGGATTTGTATATAAAGAGGAATTAAAATTTTAACTGAAATGTATCAACATGCAAAATGCTAAGCAAAAGTATGCCAATCTGATAAATGCTCTTAAAAAAAAAAAACCACAAAACAAACAGAACAAATGTAAACAAAATCCTGCATAAACAAGACTACAAAGAAATCTGCAAAACCTCACAAAAAAGAAAATCAAAATATTTCAAATAATTGTTTAGAAATCCTCAATACAATAATAAAGGGCTACAAAAAGAATCACACAATGTTTTGGAACATACCCGCCTTCTACAGAACCTATGAGGCGATCCTCCCTTAGCAACGGATAACACAAAAAATGAGAAGAGAATCATCCACTTACTCAGAATAGTAGCTATTCACTTATATTTCACAGATGTAGCTGATTTTGTTTTCAAACAAACGTATATGGTTCTATGTAAGTAGTTCAGGTGGTCAGAAATTGTAATTAAACTAGAATTTATTTCTGAATAGGAAAACGTTCACATTTCTTCCTTCAAGACACCTCACTAATAACATTTTGACAAAAGCAGTGTATCATCTATAAAAAAAAAAGTTGCAAGGACTCATTCCAAAATTTAAACAAAGAATTGAAAACACTATTTTTATTATACAGTCTATTCAGCGAATAACAGATAGCATTTTTAGTCCTGTAGAGGTTCTTCAAAAACCTGTAAATCTATAAAGCCCTTTTACTGCTTGGGAAGTGGTTTAGCTTTGTTTAAGTTACCATTTTTTAAAGGCTACATGCACACCATTTCATGTAGTAGAACGAAGACTAAATTATGCACCAAATCTATTTTTCAAAACTGCAAGTTTTTGCAATTATAAATGGGATTTTCACCTTGTTTAAAGCTATTCCAATGTTTCTGAATTTGGCTTCTGTAAAAACTTAACTAAACACATGATGGTAAAGTATTAAACTTACACAGGCTTCAGTAACTTACAGAGACTAAATAGCAGTAATTTTTGCTATAACTGGTTTCTTACAACACCAACTGTAATCACTTGAGTGCTGTTAAATAATTTGTGTATAAAAGGGCTATTAAATGTTCAACATTTCCACTAAGCTTTCAGACCTAAAAATTACACATATTTTTAAACAGAAAGTAACAGGAAACATTTAACTTACTACGAGCTAAATCTTCACTTTTAGTGAATGTAAGTATAAAATGCCTTACCCTTTGTTCCAGAGCTGACTGAGTCTGTTGTCTTAGAAGAGTTTTAAATGGCCCCCCTTCTTTTCCAGCACTCCCACTGCCCATTCCTGAAGAATATCAGTACAARTTACATTCAAATAAACATATATTATAATTTCTAATCAAACTTTGATTTAAAAATATATAAAATAGTCATTGAAAACAGTCAAATTATCCCCATAATTTTAATTTTCAGAAAAAAAATGCTGAGCATCACAGCTTAATTTGGGTTTGGGGGGGGGGTGTTTTTTGGGTTTGGTTTTCACATGACTAGCAGTGGGTTTTTTAGCATTTGGACAAAAACCTCCTGATCTAAGATCTTTTTCTGCTGTCAACCTGAATTAAAACAAAAACTTCAAAATACAAAGACTTTAAGACCTGGGCTTGCAATTCTTTCCTATGACATAAAACTTTTTTTTTCCTTTTTACTATTGGGAGTTTTGTCTGATTTCAATATAGATCTACCTTCTCTGCTTTTCACAGAAAGTTTCTACATAATCAGATTTTCAGCCCTTATCAAAAAGGGCTGCAAAGTCACCATTAATTCCACACTGTTGAACAATGCCTCTCTGCAGGATTACTCTATAGTCAAGTATCTCTCTCTACTATCATTATCAGCTTCAAAAAAAAAAAAAAAAAAAAAAAAAAAAATCTAGCTTTCTGAGAGTTTCAGAGTAACTAAATCACCTTTCCTAACCACTGGGAGGAGACTGCGCACATAATTACAGCAGTAGCTATATAACGCATGATTGGCACTAAAAAGAAAATTGCAAAGGCAATGCACATCCTTTGATTTCAAATATAAACTCTGAAAAAAATTACCAATTATTTTTATTTTAATATCTATGCAATGAAATATTCACTCATCTGATTCATTCTGATAAGCTAAGGACTACTGCTCAGCATTTGAAACTGCCACACTTATTTGATTACTTATTTGGTACTTGCACACACATAACCTGCAGATTATCTGTAAATGAAAATAAGACAAACTCCAATTTGGAGTAATAATGGGTATATAATTAATATGGGTAATTCTCTCTTTCCTTCTTTCATATATTTTACTCCCACCCCTACCCCCCAATGCAGGAGCTTTTCTGAAGAGATGGAAAGTTTATCAGATACACAAATATCTTTCCTATTGAATTATCTGTTACCAAGGAACTGCATTCTTAACTTGAGTGTGTCAAGATGCAGGTTATATGTATGACAGTAAGTTATTTGCTCTATGGTTAGAAATCACAAAAGTAAAAAATAAACACATACCAAGATTGTGTTTTTCCTAAAGTAAACACAATGCTGGTGAATCAGATTTTCTTGGTAATATTTCATGCCTAAAAACATACTATCATTGGTATTTCTTGTATCTAAAAACCATCAGTGCTAACTTGACAAAGCAAAAAGAAACACCTAAGTTGTATAGGAAAGCACAGGATAAAGAATAAAAAGAAGTGTCAGGAGCAAGATGAAATACAAACACCACAGTGCAAACAGTTATGAATGAAGCCAAGATTTTCTTTTACAGAATTAACGTAACAATTCCTTGCTAGTTTCCTTTTTCTTCTGATCAAGCATCTAATAAACATGAATGAGATTGTACATATACATCAAAGTGCAGTTATTTGTTTTAACCAAAGACTGGGAGATCTGGAAATAATACCAGACTTAATAATGTATGTTAAGTCATTCCTAACATTTCCAAAAATTACTAGGCTACCATTACCACATAATTATATATAAAAATACTATCATTTTTAACAATATTTTTAGCTGTTCTTGGATAAGGAAACAAAAAGATTAGTATCTGTATAGTCCCATTAAACAAGATTAAATTGCTTTTACTATTTGGCATTGATTCTAAACATCATTGTCAGGGACTATACAATATTAAATACAGACAAACATAGCATAAATACTGGACATGAAACAAACTCAAAAAATACAAACTAATTTAAAAAGTTTCTACAGAAAAAAGCAGTAATATCAACTATTTAATTTAAATCTATGAAAATAACGTATGTCAGTGAAATGGAAAAGGAGGCAGTACAAATAAAAAGTTTGTACGGGCTTTGTTTAAAAGATTAATTTAAAAAGCAGAGTTGCTAGCCATCTGATAGCCATTATTTCAATAAATTATGAATGAATTAATGAGCAAGTGCTTGTTCCATGCAAAATATAGGAACAACAAAGTGAAGGGAGTAAGGGCAATTAAAAAAAAAAAAAAAAGTAAATTATTTTAGTCCAGTTACCAAAAGAAATTTTGCAAGGGAAAAGGATAAGTTCTGTAGCATAAAATACATATGTTTCAAATCCTATAAGAAGTTCTGAAGCTGTTTCAAGCTTCTGGGGCAGAGGTGAGAGATGGTATGAATAGTCATGTAGCCAGCAGTTTTCAGAGGCTAACTGAACAAAAACATAGGGTTATAGAAGGCTGTGTGTTAAATGCCCCCATATCAAATAACAACAACATTTTCTTAAAAGTCTGTTTAAAAGGCCATAATAGATTGATCCTACCAGAAGCAGCCAGAAGCAGCTCTTCAGTGAAAGAAACACTTTTCCTCAGAACAACTGGGCTGACATGGCTACAGTGTAGAGGGTTAAGGCTAGACCCCGAGAGGAGGAGACAGGACTTTTTAAGATGTGGGGAATCACAAGAGAGTGTAGGGGAGCTGGGAAACAGGAAAATCCTAGGTCCCTGGGGGGAAGGTGCTGTGGAGGAAAGTAATAGAGACAAAGAGATGTAGATTCAGAAGATGACTAAAGAAACAGACGGAAGAAATCAAAATGAAGCTTTTTTTTTTTTTTCTCTCCAAATGAACCAGCACCTACTGCTAAATTATTTCTTAACATACAAAGAAATGGAATGACAACACAGCTCCACAATGTGAATGAGAAGCATGTTCTCAAAAATCATGACCTGATCAACTGTATTTTGAAATTAATTTTTTTAAAAGCCATGGTAATGTAACATTTATTTTAAATTTTATACAAAATTTGATAACAAGTACTATGGAGTAAAAGCTAAATAACACAGTCTTCTCACACACTTAATCTGATTACTTTCATTATTTAGGTATAAAAAGTTATTTTCCAGAGAAGTCATGGATTTGTTTTATGATTTTTGGAGTCATAAATCTTGTAGAATTCTAAGTTCCCGCAAAGAAAAGGAGTTCCCACCTTCTCAATTTCCTCCAAACATATATTATGTCACATCAAAATGTATTACCTAATTAAAATGTCATGCTTTTTGTCAGCCTGATATTCTGTTAGTTTGCAGTGGCATAAAATATATCACTATTCACAGAAGAAGTCTAACTTCAAACCAAAACAAGCTTTCTCAGCACAGAATAATTTCCCCTCATATTTAGACCAGATATAGACCAGAATGGATAACACAATCACAACTGTATTTTATAAAAGACATTAAGGTAATATTCTCCTGATTTGGAGCTACTGAAAACTAGATGTTTAAGCAGATCCAAGTTTCAATTTCCTCTATTTAGTTATTCATATTGTGAAATTGTGGTATCTGCACTCTTTTTCCAGGTTAGTCTCCATCTCAAACACATGAACACACTAGCTAACTGACTGAAAAATAAAGAGGAATATAATGTACTGCAGAAACATCAGAAAATAGTTCATTTTTCCCACCAGCCAATCTGAGTAATGGGTATCCCAAATTTGATAATGCTTAATGTGTCACATGAGATGTCTGCTTTTTTTTTTTTTTTTTTTTTTTTTAAAAACACTAACATCACCAACTTTCACAGTGAAATATTGCAACTTAGTAACAGTTTCAGGAAACTAAAACAGAGGTCTAAACATATACAGTGAATTGTTAAAAACAACATACTGAATTTAGTATGTTATGGAAGTATCTTCTGCACATCATCAAATTTTTGGTAAAAGGTAGAACAAAAGACTCAAGAGATACTGTCCTTTTAAGCTATTAAGATTCAAAATCTAGTATGTAACACCAAGATACAGAATTTTTAAATGCAACCAGCAAATCCTCTTAAGACAAGTTTCAGTAGCAAAGTTAAAAGCTGCTAAAAAGACAGTGCTAGTAAGCAAAAGTATGCCCACTGTTAGCTTTAATACTAAAAAGACAGCTAAAAAATATCTTTATATACTTGAAAAACCCCTAAAAATAAGAGGTACCAATTACACAATCTGTTTCAGGTCTGAATGAACTGACTAAAGAGGAGAGGGCCCATCCACCTATATAACATTGCCAGGAATGATGTAAGGTTGCTGCTTTAAAAACTTGACAAATTCACAGTGAGTTACCACCTTCATAAATTCAGAACAGTTACATCTATAAAGATGACCATCTAACATTACATTCAAATCCTTCACACGACATGATCCTTACCATGGAAAATCTGATCACAAGAAACAAGTTTTCAAATATTCAGTAAACCAAACACATGAACTTGTGGTTCTCCCACATAATAAGCATCCAGTTATATTTGTTGGTCCTTTAAACAAGTGACAACTATAGGTTATCCACAAAACATTCATCATTTACACAAAAGGAACGAAAAAAAAAGTGTGCTTTTGTTTGTTTGTTTGTTTTAAAAAAAGGACAGAGAAGACAGTACCAAGAAAGACAGCTTCCTAATTGGGAACATTTTTTAACAGGTATCTAGGGAATAAATTGGGTAAAATATTTAATATAACTGCATTTGAATGCAACATAACTTATCTGCTTGGAAAAACTCTTGAAAGGGGTGCTATTAAGTAAAGCTGAATCAACTACTTTGATATGCTTAAAAATTGTCTAGACTAGATGGAGACAAGAAAGTTCTGAGCTTCAAATACCACAATTTAAAACACCATTTTAAAAGCAACCAAACTTTTATAAACAATTCTGCAAAATATTTTGCCCTACAGTAGCAAAACTCAGGGCATTGGTCACCTAATGGAGAATAAACAGACAGTAATTCTTTGAGTTGTGCTGACATTATTCTAACAGACCAAAAAATAAGGAGGGAGGAAACAACAAGTTGAAGAAATTATGATAGGCCAATGGAGAAAGAAAAATGCTTTTTGAAGATGGCTGGAGTATAATTTAAGTTACTTTCAAAAAGTATACTGTGTATGTAAAGCCATTTCCATATACCAAGGAGAATAAAAAGACAGCAGCTGCTACATTTCTAGTATTGCATTAGCAAAAAGGAGTTAAAAAATCACAGAGAAATGTATACAATATACTTACAGGACAACACATTAGGCTTGAAGACTACATAGTTTTAGTAACACTATCCTTAACATATTGTGGCGAGAAATGTACTCCCACGATTTGTAATATGAAATGGAGGAAATAAGAAAAAGGCAATTACTTAGGACTCCCTTAATGCTCTGAGATGTTTTATTTCGACTTGAATACAGTTGTGTTACAAATACCATTCTAATGTTATGCAGAATAGTGGAAACATGGGCAGGATTTAAATTTTGACCCTACAGAAATCCTTTCAAGCTTGAGGTGTGCTATCTGGAGTCTCAAATTTCCACATCATTTTGATAACTTAAATGCCAAAAAGCAAAAAGGGGTTGAATGAAAATATAAAAAGAGAAACACAAATTAAACAAAAAGTGGGTGGAAGCGCCTTACCAGTTTTGGGTGTCAAACTCAAATCTGTGTCAGAAGAAGAGGACTGTCGACTGTAGGACTTGGAAGGTGAAAAGGAATAGGTTTGGTTTTTCAGAGGGGTGGAGGGTCCTGATGAATGAGTATTGGGATTGGGATCTTCATTGAAGGGAATCCTGCCAGAAGAAGGTGGAAACATATTCAGTAATCCTGTGCCAAAGGACCTGGCTGACAGCAGCATGATCCAAACACCAGGATGGGACTGGGGCAGGGCCAGCAGCTATTCCTTAGGTGCGAGACTGGGGATGAGGCCAGAGGCAAAGAAATGCTGTTTTACCCATTCAGCATTCTACAGATAGATGCTGATAATCTACAATGAAACAATTAAGCCAAATGAAAGGCATGAGATGTGACAAAAAAAAATTATATATATATGCAAAAGAAAAAACTGAAAACAGTTTATGGCTTTAAAATCTGGTCAAATACACAATGCTTTGAGTTAGTTTAATAAAGAAAAAATGATTTCAAATTATATTTGTGTTTATACATATTCATACATTTATGTATATACACACATATGCATTTTAAGAAAAAAAAGAAAAAAAGAAATGTTTCCTTATCCTATAGCATCAGCAGCATGCCACAGCTAAAAACAGAGCAAAGAGGAGAATCTTTATGGGAACAACTATATTGACAAACAGTTCACTTATGCACAGATTGACTTACCTGCTCTCCAAAACCATCTCTTCCACAAATGGCACATACCCTTCCTATAACCATTTTAAAACCTAAATACCATATCCGAATTACGCTTGAAAGCAATTATGAGCTCCAATCAAAACATGATTTCCTCCAATGACTGTAAAATAGTGAACGTTCCTCAGATACATCAACTTACTTTTACTTAATTTCTTAGGAAGTAAGCATATTAAAAAGCAATGAAGAGTGTGGCTTTGTGGAAGAGACTCTGATGCATTTTCAAGAAACTATTGCCTTTGTTTCAGCAGCTGCACACAGAGCAGTTCTTCACTGACAATAGAAGGTGTCTCCATGAGAAAATGAGGGAGAAAAGATGGGTGGTACCTGCCTACACTGCCTGCCTGCCTGCACTTTGCGACCACTGTGCCTGTGGCCTGCCTCTCCCCAGCTCTTGAGTCTGAGCAGTCTCGTACCAGTGTAGATGAGAGTGGGAACAGACACAGAGAAGTTCTGAGTAAGTCGTGAGCCAGTAGCAGTGTGAATTGGGCTGTTGTGAGTCGAGCGGCATCCATGGCTTGGCGGATGAACCAGCGGAGACCTGAGAGAATTTGCAGCCAAGGTGGAAGAAAAGAAAACAATACATACAAACAGGTTGCAAAGTTATGTTATAAATTATTTCAGGGAAGTTTAGCTAGAGGAGATCTCTTACTTTAAGCAGACTCTAAGAATTTCAATTCCTAGCATGCAAGAGTCCAGATGAAATAAAAAGAGAGAAAGGAACAGCTTAAGCACTAGCTTGTGAATGTGTAATTGATTCTTTGGCAACAGGGCATCAAGTTAGTAAAACCAATAATAAGAAGTATTAGTTGATTGTGCTGGCTTTGAGAAACATTCCCATTTTTTGGGCTGATGGGACAATGATTCTGACAATATCCACCACCAAGCTGAACATGGATTATTTGGGGGGTGGAATGTCCACATTTTGCTCCAGAGTGAAAGCGACTGATTTATTTATGAATGCTTTTTAAGTTGGTAGTTACCAGGTCCACTTTTTTTTTTTTTTAAAAAATCACCGCTGTTAATTTATGCTGCAGTGTATCCAGAAGCTCTTTTGATGGCAAATTTTTAAAATTAAGACAAGTTAAACAAGCCATGATTTGAAACAGAAACCAGTAATTCTGAGAAGTCAGAGCATACTGATGCCTGCACAACAAAAATGCCTAATTACTATTGTAATGACACAGCAGTTCAAGTTAATGAAAATGGCTAATTCAAATAATACCTCTGGAAACATAGCATAAGTAGTATACTTTTTGGTGCTGTCTTTTCCTTCCAGAAATTGGATCACTCTACTAAACAGAAAATAACTAATTTATCCAAGCAACAAAGTAGTAACAATTTGAAAAAGACTGCAGGTATTTTTCTATTAATTTGTACACTCATTAAAAAATTGCATTCAAACTGTGTTTGGTGCTGCAGTAGATTTAACAAAGATCAAGAAATTCTACCTCTCATCATAAAAAGTTTTCTCTGCAAGTACACTGTAACCCTACCTGTTTTGCAATAGCCCCACCTGTTTTGCAACAGTAAAAAGCAAAGCACACAAGAAAAGACGAGACTACTTCAGGGTCATTCTCTAAATCACTGATGGAACTGTCTGAATTCAAAATTTATCTTTTCTTATATGCTCAGCATAAACACTCAAACCTGATTTTACTGAACTTGGAAAATCTTGAACAGAAGGTATATCATAAGAAGCCCTCACAAAAATGTTTATTGTACAAACACAGAGTCAAGGCAGAACTAATTATTAGTTAGGAAACTGGTGGATCACAACCCAAGGATACGCAATACCATTGCTATATAAATTCAAAAAAGTCATAGTAAGGTTTACCACTCCAGCTTCTAAAGAAAGAACGTAAGTAATCCAACCTAAAACATACCAAAATTGTGGAATATAAACTGAGTTGCAGACAAATAAAACTACAAAAGAAAAACAAATTCTGGGGAAAAAAAAGAAATCACACTGGTTATGTAAAACTGAATGAGTATGAAAAGAAGAGAGATGAAACTTGTTTCCCTACAAATTATTAATTCATACTTACTCCTTCATTTCTTTGGATGGGGAGTTACATGCAGGTAAAAATGCTGATGTGTTACTTAATTTATCCAACGTGCAGGCTGTTCCTATGGCTCGTACTACTAGTCCAGACTCTCCTTCCAAATCAAAACACTGCAAATAACCAACAACAGCATTTCCTCTCATTTCGAGCACCTTCAAGCCAATCTTCCTTTGCAATTCACCTACAAAACAAAAGGTAAAGAGCTCGTAAATGCAGCGAACTTTCCCTATTCTCTTTTGTGGTCTTTGGCCTCTGCTTTTGGAATTTCCAAGTCAGTAGAAATAGTCAGGTAATAGATCCAATCTTACATAACTATACCAAGCAGCTGGTCACAATCTCTGCCTCCTATAACATAGTGTGATGTTCGTGATTTGCACAGCTTTTTCCTTTTTTCTCCAAATCTACTCTGATTGCAACATGTTATTTCAGAAATGTTTTTCTCTGGTTTTTATTTTCATTAGTTTTTTCCCTTTTTTACTTATTTAGAGAAAGAAATGGTCAAGACGTGCTGGAACACACACAAGTTTCTAAATACTCCTTCATACAGTTCAGAACAATGCAACATCTTTGAAATCCATTTGGATAGGCATCTATAAATTTTCTTTTTTTGTTTGTTTGTTTGTTTGTTTGGGGGTTTTTTTGGTTGTTTTTTGTTTGGGTTTTTTTTTTTTCCTTCTTTTTTCCAAACTTGTTTAAGCATATTTCAACCTAATTCATACTTTTTGCTCTTTTTAAATTAATAGCGTTTAATATGCAGCCTCATCTACAAAATGTAACACCAAATAAACAAAACACAACACCAAATATGACACACACTTCACTGCGAACAAAAGACTGCCACTTCTCCTCTCTTATCTGCACACAAAGACTGAAAGACTGTAACTATAAGACAATGGTCTGCCATAGACGCTTACTCAGCAGGATGTTAAAAAAAAAAAAAAAAGTTCATTGATCCATGTAGCTAGATAGCCTTAGTAATACTGGGTGCAAAATACCATCCCTCTCTTGATGAAAATGAAAGTTTTCCAAAATCCTCTGTTAACAAACTGAAAAAGCCTCACCATCACAGACGATAGCCTAACAGTCCCAATGTCAATAATGTTAAGAAATCAAGTGGAATGAAATGATCACTACTACTTTCTAGAAGCTTGGTTTTAACATTACCAGAAAAGGTTCCTATTGTAAACTTAACAGAGGCTGAAATTATGCATGTACTGGTCTTGAAAAAAATCTTTAAGATTGAGGTAGAGTATGAAAGTTTCTAGCCAAGTGAAAATTGCTATGGATTCCATTCAAGCCAAGGTTAAGACCAAATTCTTATTATACAACACATAATATGACAGAGAACTATGAAACAGCCTGGGTCATTCCCAGAAGTTACAGATTTCTTCAGGATTCTTTAGGTGTGGCCACCACTAACAATGATTGCAATGTGAAGCATTATATTACATGACGTGAAACAGTATTGCTATGAGGTCTTTTGGGTTTTTTCCTCTTAACCACTGCCATGAATAAAAATATTAATAAAATCTAGCAGAATACTTCCACATGTGCTACTTTATCCACTTTCACCATTTATGCAAGGCAAGAGATATGCAAATATTAATCCTGTAAACTGACATACCAGAGGAGCTGTATTAAAAACCTCATAAAAAGTGAATTCATGCCAGTTATGACAATACTATTTTTTCACATTTTTCCTCAAAACGTGCTGGCTCTCCTGGTGAAGATACTGAGTAATATCTCCATGATATCTTTTATGTTGCCCCACTTACTAAAAATTTCCATACATGCTTGCAAAACCCAACTCACTTTTTCTTTTAGTATCTTCCTTAAAACACAGCTGTATCTACAAGAAACCTGACAACATTAAGAGCCCATTAGAGAACTGAAACCACTACCTATAATTCTAGTGGCTGTTTTTCATCATTACTTTGTATTCGTTACACCTTCAATATTGTCCACCCCTATCAATTGGTTGTCTCTTGTCTTAGTGTGTAAGTACTCTAGAGTAGGGGTGTTTTGCTCTGTTCTATTGGCACTGAAACAGGAGGACCTTGGTTCACAACTGCTGTTCGTAAGCATCAGTAATACAAAAATCTGTGAAGATACTTGATACTGTGGAGCTGTGGAGACATCAACTGACTCTAATCACTGGTCTCTCCAGGAACTGCAGGTATGTCCTGCAGAAGTGATGCAAGGCAATACAGAAGTATGTTTGAGAAACAATGAACCAATCTTGACTTTGAAAACATGGGATGAGTAAGATCAGTATTAATACAGACTGTATCTGAGATAGTGTATATTTTTTCACATACTTCAAAGTAGTTCGAGGAGGGTAGAGTAGTTTATTATTTTAATTGTTCGAGTCAAAATTCTAGTAATACTCCTCATATGGGTTAAGAACATCTTCAAGAGAGTTCCACAGGTTTATAAGACCTTGCTAAAAACAATCAACAAATTACACAGCAGCATGGCCTCACCAAGAAGGGAAAGAAAGTAAGAAGAAAAAAAAGTAGTCAGCCATACTGGCCATCAGTTAGGACAATAGAACCTTCAGAAACAGAAGCCACTGTGAACTGAAAAAACAAACATAATTAATACCAAAAATCATATACAATGTTATCTTAAGCAAGTCACTTATTTAAATGGTGAATATTTTTAAAAGCAGCAATAACCATCACAGCCTACATGTTTAATACCTGACATGAGTGAAATAAGTCTTTGTCTAGCCTCATTTGATGCCCTTGGTGTACGAATTCGGTCTATCCACTGGTATTCTGGGTCTTCATTAACTACAAGTTCTTCCACAAATCCATGAATTATTACTGCTCTGTAACACTTAGGAATAGATGTAGCTGTTAAAAAAAAAAAAAAAAAAAATATAAAA